>CM041017.1:20893432-21181375 GCA_022984855.1 Dimocarpus longan
TGACGACTTGCTTGTTTGTAGGTCGTTAGATTGTGGGTTGACCTCCTCATAACCTTAGGAGTTTGTGTGGTGTTTGGGACTTGTTGACTTTAGGAAAATTTTCTAGAAGTAGAAAACTTTATCTCTTAGGGACGTCCGCTTACAGTGACTTAACTGCTGCCTTTTTGTTTGTAGATGTCTTCAAATCGTAGATGCTAACCACACATGATAGGGGATGATGATACCTTAAGCTCTGATGAGCGAGTGGAGCTAGTGAGGGTTACGTACCAGGCGACCTCCCAAAGCGAGGAGACTGTCGAAGAGTTTACAGTTCACAAAGATCCTGTTTCTGTTCATCAGCCGACTAAGGGTGAGCAAACTGCCACTGCCGAATAAGCTGACGAGGAAAGAAGAGCTCGCTAGATGTTTAAATCTTATCCCACCAAAATAGCATACATGGAACTTAGGGGATGGGCATTGGAATATTAACTTCTTAGGGGCTGTTGTGTTATGGTGGCCTTCTCTACTAACTGCACGGCTTATCCTCCCGCGGGCTACATCGCTCTCAGCCCATACCATTTAGACATAGACTTTAGCTTCCTAGTCCTCTTATACCTCAAAGATCTCTTAAACGACCTGAAGCTCACCCCTTTTCAGCTCACCCCAAATACTTATGCATAAATTTCTTCCTTGACTGGTTTTTTTAGGAAGAATAATCTCCCCTTTTCCTCACCAAAGATTCTTAGGTATATATTTTCCTTTAAAGGTACTAGTACATGGGAACCTCAGGACGTATTAGCTCATCCCTCCAAATACAAGAGCATTTTACCTTAAGGCGAGGCCAAGAGGAAATCCAACGTAGGTGATTACAAGACACAATGGTTTTATGTCTCTCGCCCCTCCTTGATCTGACTTAGAAATTTCAGTTTCGTCGCCTTCCCTGGTGAGGGCCTTGAGGTTGAGCCATGAATCTTTTTAGCTACAGATATTTTTTGCATACTAATTTTGTTTTTGAGATGTGAAGGCTCAGAGAATCATGCTTTCCTAAGATGAGGCTGATGACCTTGAAATTCTCGCTGCTCAGAGATCAGAGAAGGACGATGTCAAGTTAATAGACGAACTCTTTCTCAATTATCAGCTCACCCCTCCCTTCAAAAATAAGCTTGTCAGGAGTAAAGCATTGGCTTTTGCGGCGACGGGGACATTGAGTTTGTTTTTGAAGTGGCCGACGTCAATGAAAGCTCCAGCTCGCTAGGACTTTCCTTCAGTAGCTTCAACGTCAAGATTATCCCACCCAAAGTTACAGAGATGACGATTTTGAGTTTAAAGGCTCTTCCATCAAGAAGGCTTCGTGATCCTACAAGCACGGCTGTTGCTGCTTCTACTACTCCTAGCTCAACAACAACAAAAGAAGGACCCCAAAATGTAGGTCTTGGCAAACTTTCTTCTCCCACCTTTCCAAAAGATTCTTTCGTGGTTGCCTCTTTTGGGACCTTACAAGCCCTGGTGTCGGTCCCTCAACCATAAGTTCTTGTAGATCCAAATAAAAAGGCAGCTGTGACTGTTAAGGGCAAGAAAGTCGCTTCGAGCTTCGAGGAAGAGAAAGAACAATGATGTAGCAAGGAAACCTCCCTTGATGAAGTCGTTTCAAAAAGAGAAGAGGAGGTAGGTCACAGTTTCTTTCCAAAAAACTGTGTCTTAGGCCACTAGAAGGGCACAACCGCCTAAAGCTACCGTCGAGTCAAGTCTTGAAAGCATTCCTAAGGGAGTTTATTTTTACCTTATTTTTGAGCAACTTCCTTCCATTGTAGGTTCCTTAGCCAGGAGTCTTGAAGACGATAGTTTTACTGGTGTGGACCTACTTTCTTGGACAGCTCGCTAATTAGTCAATTCTAAGGGTTTGTTTTCTCCTCACTAACGCTCACCACCACATTATCTCTAACTTTAGCTTAATGTCTTGCAGTCTTCTATGGAGATTATGAAGGCCATAGATGACATGCTTGCCTTTGAGGAGCGAAGTGAGAAGCTTAAAGTCGACAACAAGAAACTCAAGGAAGCAGCGCAGAAGTATGATAATGAGCTGCTTTTCTTGACGAGCGAGGTTGATAAGGCGAAAGAGGCAGTTAGAGCTCTTCAGGCCAAGTTGGATGTTGTTAAGGCTGCTCTGACAAAAAAGGATAACCTCCATGAAGCAGTCACCTCTAAGCTTTACTTCCAACTCAATAACACTAAAGCCTTACTAGAGAAACAAGAAGAAGACTTGGAAGCAGCTTCGAAGAGGGAAGAGCTGGTGATACAAGGACCTAAAACTGCAGAGCAGAACAGAGCAGGAGGCCTTAAAAATGAAGGAGGAGGCGACCTTGGCAAAAAAGGAGGTGGAAGCTCGCGTTGAGAAGGCAAACACAGAAATTGAGGTTGGGTTTCTGTACACCCTGTGCACGACATATCCCAATATAGACTTCTCCATCTTTGGTGAAGGAGCAGTCAAAGAGGTGAAGTATTTTGCCAAGGAAGCTAAGAGAGCACGTGAGGTGCCAAATCAGGGTCGGGAAACCCAGCTCAAAGAAGGTGTAAAGGATCAAGCGCTTTCCGACTTGGTTCCTCAAAACCCTGTCTCTCAAGCTTACCAAGACCCTGGTCCATCAGCTCTGCGAGACTCTAACCCTTTAACTTCTGTTTCTCTTCAAGGCGACATTACGAGCACAGATTGAGCTTCTTTTTGCGTCCCAGTGCCTCTCGATTAGGGAACTACTTAAGACATGTAGGATGTCAACTGGACACAAAATCATACCCAAATGCATCAAATGATTATCAAAATACACCTTCTATAATCAAATCAGAAATCAGAATATACAATCAATAAATTAATACACTAATTAAATAATTTTCTTCATGCATTAACTCATTAAAATCTACATATTATTATTAAACCCCATCTTAACCGAAATCATAACACGCTCCTAACATCATTTTTTTTTTTCACATTCTTATAACCATTCAACATACTAAAATCATACCTTCCACGTATCAAGACCCTAACTTAATTCTCATGAAATCTTGGAGTCTAAAATTATTAAATCCATAATCAACCACTTTAATAAAATTACATATACCTCACTTAGAACTAACATCAAACACTACTCATACAATTTCATATAAACCACATATAAACTATTACAAAACAACATTCTTACCACTTTAATCTCACTTCTCTTCACTTGACCACTTTCATAAACTTGTTAGAGTACCTTAGAGAGCTTGAAAATCACTCAAAATAACTTGGGAGTGGCTGAAAATGGCTGCTGCACTTCTACTTCTTCCACAGTAAAAAAAAACCCACACAACTTTTACTTCTCTTTCTCTGGGTCCAACACCCCTTCTAATTCTCTCTCTTTTTCTCTTTTTATTTTTATTTTGTTTTTTTTTTGGCTCACTGCCCGGTTCTGCCCTTTTCATTCCCCCCTCTATAATCTAATACTTCACCTATATATACAAACAAAACCACCTCCTCATTTCATTCATATCTTTCCAATTTTTTTTTATTATTTTATTATTATTCTTTCTCAACAATCTCCACTAATATATTTTTATATATTTTCTTTCTCAACAACCTCCACTAATTTACAAATTTATATATTTTCTATTCCAATGGATCCCATCACTAAAAAATCATGCCAACCTTATTTATTTATTTATTTTCTTTGGAACGCTTGAATTCGACTTTTCCAAAAGTTTTTTGAAATCCTTTCAAAATTCTTCGGGACCTATATTCGAACTTCCTACATACTCATAATAATCTTCATAACTCTTAAAAATCATTCCATACCTATTTTTGGCTCTCTGTTTTTCACTAAATTGTCTTTGACGATTTTCAAATTGCTTTTGTTTCAATTCGAATCTCTTCCGGAAGTGTCGTTTGAGATTTTAAGATACTTCTTGAGCATTCTCATACTCATTTTGATACTTTTCTATACTTTTGAATTTTTTCAGAAATCCGTCCTAATTTTCTATCGGATTCGAAACTGCTCCGTTTTTCGTCAAACAGATTTGTTTTTTATTTGATTCAGTTTCTATTAATTTCAATATAATTTTCAGAACTCTTTCATATACAAGACCCAATTTTTTAAAATCATTATTCACTCATCACTGTTCATCTAGAAATCACTTATTCATTCCGAAATAATATTTATTTGGACATAAAGTAAATTTAGGGCGTTATACTATTCACCTAATAAGAAAAACCAAGGATAGTTTCCTATTATTTTATTTCGATCATTTTATTTTTTAAAGGGGTTTTTCATAATATCTCAAATAAAATTGGTGGAATTTATTTCACGAGAGTGAGCTTTGAATAGTACTTGTTTATGAAATCATGCCTTTTTTTTTTTTTTTTTTTTTTTTTTTCAGAAGGCATATGTTTAGACAACCATGAATAGTTGAAATGATAAGGGTTGATTTTTTTTTCCTCCTAAAATCAGATGACAACATTTGACTACTTTATTGATTGGGTAAATTTACCCATCAATTATATTAATTGGATTAAATGTAAGGGTAGTTATTGAAATCAATCTAATAATTATAAACATTGAGTAAGGTTATCTAACAATTAAGATTAGGGGTGAGCACAAGTCAAGTGGTTTTAAGCAAAACTAACCAGAAATTGAATATTTTTGGTTTTTGACGTAAATTGATTTTACCTTAAAACCCGACCATGCTTGGGTTGGTTGGGGTCAGGTTAGTCGGTTGAGGTAGGTATGGGTCAGGTTAGTTGGTTGAGGTAGGTATGGTTCAGGTTAGGTCAGTTTTCACCAAAACAAACCTGAAACTGACTTCAACTGGTTTTCACTTTTGCAAACCGACCTAACTTGAAATGATGATATAAACCAACATTGACCGATTGTTATTAGGTCGGTTCAGTCCATGTTGGTTTTGGGCTTCTAATTGGGCCATTATTTTCCCTTACTTTGGGCCTACAAATCTCATTTTCACTGGCCCAAAAAACATATACAATACAAGAAAAAAAATATAACAAAGGGGATGAACGGTAGTCAATAGAACTTGAAAAATCACTTCTTCAAAAAAAATAAAATAAAATAAAATCACTCCTAATCATCTAGCAAAAACCTTTACTGAGGATTCATAAATCATAGCTCTTTTGTGGGTTTAAAAGAGATTTCCCAAAAGAGTTTTGGTCTGATAGGGATAGGACAAGGAGAGAAGGGTTTGCTTCGTCTTAGAGACAATTTAGATTGAAAGGAAGGATTTTAGAGTTGGGAATAAGGAGTTTGGAATGGAATGGGAATGAAGGAATTTAGAGGTATAAGCAAAAGGAAAGATTTTGAGGGAGTAGTAGAGATGGTGGTGGTGGTGGTAGTTGGAAAGGGCAAAGAAGAGGTCATCAAACGTGATTGAAGGATTCAATAGGGAGTGAGCAATTAGAGAGTATGGAGGTCATGTGGTGAAGACAAGCGAGGCAACTGAGGTACAAGTGGAGTTTGGAATGGAGTAAGCTAAAGGTGGTGTCAACTAGGGTTAAAAACTTGGAAGAAATGGGATTTTAGGAGTTATTTTTTGGTTTTTATATTTTCAAATTTCTAAAGGACATTTGGTTTTTGGGTGGAGTCGGTTTTTTGACCAAAAACCAACCCAAAACCAAATTTAATCAACTTTACACTTTAGAAATTGATCCAACCCAAAATATAAATAGAACTCGAGATTTGCTGGCCGAGTCGAGCTCAGTTATTTTGCCCACCCCTATAAGTTGGAATCGATTTTCATCCATTGTAGTTCAAAGGATTAAAAAAATTACTGAGTTTATGTGGAATTTGGTGCATTGCAGAGTTTAATCCACTTGAAATTAAATTTAACAAATCCACCAATAATTTTTTTTCAAAAAATAAAAAAAGAAAAAAATTGTTGGCCTGTTTAGTCACTAACAAAATTACAAATGATTAAAAAGAATTGCAAATTCATCACCAACAATTTTTTTTTTTTAAATTCGGAAAATAGTTGGAAATTAAAAAGATTTTTAAATTAGTTGGAAGCACTCACCTTAAAGTCAAGTGAAAGGAAACAAAGAGTGAAAATGCAAGAGATAGAGAGAGAATGTTGGAGTTCTTAAGTTAATATAGATTTAGCAGTTGTAGGTCATACAAGAAGAACAAGAAGTTGAAATGTCAAAACATAAGACACAAGAGACAAGACACGAGATGTTCTCATTACAAAATGTATCTAACTATTCATAATTAAAGAATTGAATCGAACTAATTTAATAGGTTTTAGTTCTTTAATTATGAATAGTTATGTCGATGTCTGGATTTAGCTGACCAGATTCGTATTTTAAGCCCAAGCTACAGTTTTGGATCAAGGTTGTTGAATAAGCAAAATAAGAAGCAAAGGAAATGAGGTTAAAGAGGAAGGAAAAGACACCAAAAACTTTTCAAGTGGTTCGGCCCAAAAGGATGCCTACGTTTACTGTTCACTCTCTTACTATTGTAGCAAGGTAACGACACTCAAAAGATTAATCTTCCTTTTACAATGAGAGTTCTCTCCTATTTATAGAGAAAAGAATGAGCTACAGTAGAATGCAATAAAATAATGTATAGTAAACGAATGTTACAATTATGGGCCAAATTTAATGCGCTTGAATTACATTTAATGCGGCTAACAGTGTCAGGTTTATTCTGCCCAAAGCATGGGTTTAGACGACTAACCCACGCGGGTTAGGTGAGATTACAGTAATCTAAGCTATAATCTCTGACGGAATTGACATGGACGGCACACCTTGAGCTGTAATCCACCTGATAGCTCTAATTTCTATTGACTTATGATTTGATGGACGGGGCAGAGGTGAAACTCTCCAGCGAATAGAATGCTCTCTCAAACTAGCGAGCAAATAAAGCTCAAGATAATTGGACACTCTACAGGTAACAGGGGCAGATCATTAGCGAGCTTTCAAGTGGTTAGATAACTTATCGGGTAACGGTCTCAAATACGAGTAGGTAAGCGAGCACGAGCAGGAATTGACGATCAGTTGATCAATCAAAACAAACAGGTCTCTATTCGATCTGAGGAGTGAGCACAAGGACGGGCAGATACCGAGCAAGGTATCAAGCAGATACTGAGCTTAATAGCAAACAGGTTAACGACCAGCAAGAAGACTTGGAATACGAACATAGTAATAATTAGAAAAGCGAGCAAGCTGGTGATCAAAGAGATGGGCTGATTATTGGGTTTTTTGAGTTTTTGGGTCATTAGGCCCATATTGTGGGCCTTTCTCGGCCCAATTGGCTTGATCGTAAAATCACTCATAACAAATTAGATACATTTTGTTAACTGCATAATCATAGGCCAAGAATTTTAATATATATAAAAAAAAATTAAAAATAAATAATAAAAAAGGTTAAAGAATAAGCTAACTAATGGAATGAACCATTATTGCAAGTTCAAGCCCAACCGGGAAAATCATTTAGAATTTTAAGCATATGGAAGTTTTGTAGCAAAGCACAAATCCTTCATACAATAAAAACTAGATTTAACCTCTGTTGACGACAGTTTTCGGTCAACCTAAAAACTCGGTCCTTACTACCCAGTACCTATAAATCAACAGTTGTAATAAAAAAAATAACAAAGAACTGACCAAAATAAAGACAGACAAACACACTCAATGATTGCACACTCAAGTTTTACGTGGTTCGGCAACAATAAGACCTACGTCCAGGACTGTCGTCCTTATTTCCGGTAGAGTAACAGTATATATATTTCAATATTACTTTATAATGAATTTCTTTCTCTATTTATAGATAGAATGTTACAATGTGAATGAATTTCAATTACCTTCAAATAAGGCAAGAAATAAATTACATTAATTATCATAAACATCACTTCCAAAATCGTTTCCACCAAATCAGTAGCTATCGTCGTAAATCTCAATCATTAATTTGTTTTAAACTGGGAAAGTTGACTTCTTCTTGAACTGGGCCACTTCAAACTTTTAAAAGGTCAACTAAGTCAACTATAGCAAGCTCCTTGAATAAGTAGAATTTCCCAGCGAGCAGGAAAGTTCTTCAAACGAGCTCATGCACTATTCAACGAGCACATAGACAACTTCAAAGTATGATCAGATGATGAAAGCGAGCAATGCTCTTTACTACTCGATTGCCAAAGTGACAAACAAGCTGACCAGCGAGCAGATAACTGGGACACAGCAATATGCACTCCCACGATAACGTTTTGACCATCAAGCCCACTGGACTTCTATTCATTTAAACTGATAATTGGGCCTCAACAACCCATATTCTAATAACGTAAAAATCCTCATAACAACCTTTAATTCATATAGAAAGCATGATTTTCTTATATACTTTGAGCAACAATACATTTTCTAGTGGGCTGATTTGCAGAAGTACAAGGAATTGAATTTAATGGAAGGATGTGACTGTAGGTTGAATGATCAGATGCACCATTCTAGACAAACTGATAGATTTTTGGATGTCTCACACTTCGTTGCCTCATCTGGAAAAATATTAACCGACTTTGGCAAGTGATTAACCTTTTACACACTAATCCTTCCTTTTTTATTTCTTTTTTTTTTCTGACCACAAGCCCTTGGAATGAAATATCCTTGTTCAAAAAGTTGTACAATAAATGGAAATAACCAAAAGAAGACCTCATAGTTTTCTTAGTACAAAATAAAAAACATAGAACTCAGTGTGCTACAATTAAAACATCTTCTCTGTATCATACTCATTATGCTTGCTGGTAAGATAATATCACACTGACAATATCCCCAGTAACAAACAAAACATTGCCAAATCGAAATACACATTTTCTACAAGTGATAAAATGTGGACCTCGATCTAACAACCTATCAACAATAGAGTTTTGTTGTGGTTGGGGTGTACTATTGCAAAGTTAGTTTCATGTTAAGTTGTTTTATAATTTTGAAAGAGTAGTAATATACACACTCATTTACATTTTAAAATCGCAATTCACTATTATTGGAATTTCAAAACTAAAAAATAATAAAACAAACAAAAACAAAAGCAACAATCAAAATTACTATGTATTATTTTTTTAAAGGCAACCTAGCATTTTAAAAACAATGTATTATTATGTTTTTATTAGTTAATATATTACTTTTTATAAAATTAATTAACTTGATTTCAAAAGTTGTCTCAACAAGCATATTAATTTTTTATGGTAATTTTTGATATGATATTCTATGATAGTTGAAATTTAAATCTTTTTATAAGGAATATGTTATGATTCCTTAAAAAAAAAAAAAAAAAAAAAAAAAAAAAAAAAAAAGTAGAATAGATTGGGGTGTACTCATAAAAATATTGTATAATAAAATTAAGAAAAAAAAAATGGTATAATTGGTATTAAATGGAGTTTAAAAATAAACTAGAAAAATTTTATTTTATTTTATTTTTATGACAAAAGGGGTGTACAAACCATTTTTGAGAGGTGGAAACATCACCTTTCAAAATTTTATTTCAAGCTTGAATATGAGTTTAAGCTCGTTGTTTTAAAGAAATGACTTTGTTAAATAGACCTTATGACTTTGTAAGTGTGTCTATTTATAAGTTAAGCTCTATTGTCATTAAAAAAAAAAAAAGTTATTATTAAATGAGCTATTGAAGTTGCTAAATAGCCTATAAGACTTAAAAAATGAAGCCTATTAGGTTTTTTTTTTTTTTTTTTGGGTGGGTTGTACAAAAACGGGGTAAAAACCCAAAAAAAATAAAGAAAAACACTAATGAAAAGTCTAAGTTTTCTGATGATCTAAGTTGAAAAGAAGAGTAATAGACCTCTGCATATCCTTCACTATCATATCTAGACCAGCTTTTGTCAACCAATCAGCAGCCTAATTAGCATCCAATGGCACAAAAAGTAATTTTACCATAGTTTAAGAACTTGACTAAGTAAGCTGATTTCTTGTCGAGAAATCGGTCCTCAACCAGTCCCCAATCCAAGAGCCCACAGTTGGGGGTTCAACTTGGGTCCTGTGATCACTTAGTCGAGTACTTGAATCAACTTGGTCAACTCAGGTTATTTTTTCAAAAAAAATAATAATAATCTAAAATACTTGTTGGATCAACCCCCGTAATCAACATATTAGACTTTAACACCAACCTCCAATCACCACCACACCAAACTTCAACATCAACCTTGAGTCACCCACTCTCAACATCAACAATAAACCCTCACTCTCAACATATATAAAATAAAAAGGAATCAAAGAAAAACCAATCCTTAACCCACCCCTAATCTCCACACCAAACTCCAACCCTTAACCTCTACATCAAACCCCAAATCAATTCATTCATCGTTTACCTGTCACTGGTTATGGTCATCCTTAATTGCCACTCGTTTTTGCCATCACTCATCAACCACTAGAACCTATTCATGCCAACTTCGATTATTTTGGAAAGATCGACTTCGATGATGACAATGGTTTACAACCTCATAAGGGCAACAGTAACGGTGATAGTTAACAACCTCAGAAAGGCAACGACAATGACAACAGTTTAAAGCCATAAGAGAGAATAGGAGAAAAAGAAAGAAGAATAGAAGGAGGATAGCGAGAGCCACATATGAGAGAGAGAAAATGTGAGAATGTGAGTCCTAGGGTTTGAAATGGATTTGACCCATGGGATATGGTTTATATGGAGAGGATAATTTGACCATGACCTCTAACGTTTAAAGAAATATCAGTTTATGCTCTCAAATTTTAAAAATAATAATTCCCCCCTCCCTCCCTCGCAAAACAATGCTCACCAAGTATTTATCGATTATTTGTCAAGTAGCCGATTACTCATTGCTAGCTAGTTTTCGGTCGAGTAGCGAGTAACGACTTTTGGAACAATGAATTTTACATGCTAATCTTTCTTCATGTTATTCCAAATGTTCAGGAGAATAGACTGAAAACAGATTGGATTAAGATCTGAAAGTATAATCAAATCAATGCTTCCTTACTATTCGATTCCATCAAAACAACAAAAAGACATAAATCTAAAACAAGATGAAGACCTCTTCTAATCGCTCTTCACTTAACTTCTAGAACTGTGCAAATACCAACAGAACTCATAAATCCCCCATAAAAATACCTTGATCATCATGGAGTAAACCCCTAATTGTAAGTCTTCCAGTAGTTCTTTCAAAAGCACCATCAGTATTTAATTTGACCCATCCAAAAGAAGGTAGATTCCAACAACAAATACGTAGATTTTTTTCTCCCTAATTAACGCCATAGAACTTATTAAGTAAGCAAGGTAAAAGCCCAAATAATATTGAATTAGGGTTCCTTTGAATACACCTTTGATTTACTAAATACAACCTATTAGTTTAAACAAGCACCTTTGTTTTGCTAACACACCCCTAATATATAAATATAAATATATATATATATATATATATATGAGGGCTTTTATAATTAAGGCGTCCTAATTAGACCGATTAATTAAATTTATTAATTCTATTTGAATTAAATATGAAAGAAAGTTTGTTTTAAGAGAAAAAATGTAATAAGTAAATTTGATTGGTTGATCTTTACTTTTTAAAGTTAGAACATCTTGATTATAAAAATCTTCATATCTACACACACACACATTTACACACACTAATAACTCTTTTATCTATAATGCATGGTTAGATTTATAACGAGTAGATTATTTCATCTTTCAAATTAAAATATTATTATATTGTTTATTATCTTAAATTTTGTCAATAAAAATACATGAAGAAATCTGATATATAGATCTCTTAAAAAAGAAAATGAAGTAGGAAGTTTATTCTAAAATGACAATTACGACCAACGTTTCCTTTTGCTAACCTTATCTAGCTAAGTCTGTTAGTGAATAAACTAATAATTATAGATTTCACAATTTTATTAGAAAAACAAATTTTTTAATCTTTTGTTTTGCTATATTTTATGATATGATGACATGCCACTAGATAAGTAGAGATTTTAACATGATTTTTCGTTATGATTTATTAAATTGTATTACCTAATTTAGTTAGTTAGATAATTCACAAAATAAAGATTATTTAGAAAATTAAATAGATTATGTATCTTTTAAAAATGTCGATCTTATTTAATTACTTATATTAATTAAATAGTGATTTTATTGTAATGTGAATAATGTCAAATATTTTATTAGGATCAAAGGAAGAATTTATGATCTTACACCAAAATATATAAATTAGAAATATTATGTATGTGATGACCATTAGAATGGATAACTTTATTTACTTCAATAGTGTAAAATAAACAAATAAATTGGTTGATGAAGTATATATGATTGGGCATGTGCTATATATGTGCATTTATAATTGATAAAATGCAGGAAAAAGAAAAAAAGTGATTAGAGAAGTACCTATATCTATATATATAATTTTAAATTAAATAGCATATAATTATAGTTATTTTATATTAACAAAATAGTTGAAAAATGATTGTAATCTCTGAGAATTTTTCTGAGAAATTGTATTAAATTTCTCTCAGAAAATCGTAAATATTTCTTATAATTTTTGAAAACTTATTTTGATATCAAATCTAAAATCTTATGCCTCCAGAGCTTGTTCATATGTTAAGCGGGTAATCCACTTCATTTGTTCCGCAAAACACAACAGTGAAAAATCAGTCCAAGCCCAGCCCAATAATCCCTTTCTTGGGCTGAGAAGCCTCTCAACAGGGCTTTGAGAGGCTTATTGGGCTTGATCAAATGAGCCCACTTATCAGCTGACTACATCTAGCATGCAAAGCAATCCCTCTAACGTTCTCATATCCAACTATATTCAGAATCATGGTTACGTAAAGCTCTCTTAATTGCACTTTTGATTAGCATTAAGATATAATTGTTTTGCCCATTCCATCGCTGAATGTAGTAGTGTTTCTTTTCTGATTGCCAATGTCAATGGATTCTTTAGATACATATTTTTTTGTACACATAAAACAAAATGTATCACTATTATTGAGAATAGTTTTTACGACCTCTCTTACAGAATGAAAATCATAATTTTCATTGAGTGATGTAGTTACGTTGGGGTATTTATAATTTGAGTATAAACTAATTGAACAGACAATGATAAAACAACAAACATAAGAAGAATAAAAGATGAGTTTGCCATGATTGGTTGAAGAAAATTAGAAGAATAAATTGAAGACAAATAAGAAATAGTATAGTAGTGTGTATTCAGCTTTTGAGTGGCATTATACATAGATGAGTGAAGGTTAGTTCACAATGCACGTTGATTGCTTGATTATGGATTAATTTTCTTGCCTTTATTCTATCTTTGATAATAAAGAAAAGTAAGTAAGTATTTATATGATCCACTATATTTAAGAAAATTTTATTTTATTTATTTTATGTTTTAATACAAAAAACATATGTATATATATATAAATATATCTCTTCTCTGATACATGGTTAGACTTATAACCAGTAGATTATGTCAACTTTTAAATTAAGATATTATTATATTGTTTATTATCTTAAATTTTACCAATAAAAAATATAAACAAATCTGATATGATATTCACATCTCCTAAAAAAGAAAACAAAAGAGAAAGTTTATTTTGACATAATGTTTTGGTAGATTTCATAATTTCATTAGGGAAATAAATTTTTTAAGAGTTTATTTTGACATATGTTTCTGTAGATTTCATAATTTCTTTAAGGAAATAAATTTTTTAAGTTTCTCTTTTGCTATATTTATGATATGATGACATGTCACTGAGTAAGTAGAGATTTTAATATAATTTTTCATTACAATTTAGTAAATTGTATAACCTAATTTGGTTACTTAGATAGTTCACAAAATAAAGTTTATTTAGGAAATTAAATAAATTATGTACCTTTTTAAAATGTCGATCTTATTTAAATAACAATTTTCTCGCAATGTGAATAATATCAAATATTTTACAAGGATCAAAGCAAGGATTTATGATCTCACAAAAAATATATATAGATTAGAAATATTATGTATGTGATGGCCATTAGAATGGGTAACTTAATTATTTGCTTCGACACTGTTAAATAAACAAATAAATTGGTCAATTAAGCATATATGATTGGGCATGAGGTATATATGTTGTTTCTAACTGATAAAAAGGAAAAAAAAAAAAAGTGATTAGAGCATTGTGTGTATATATATTTTTGCTACATTTATTTTATATTGAAAAAATAGTTGAAAAATGAGTGTAAAGTATTTCTTGGGCCTGTGTGGTCCAATTAGAGTTGGGCCGTGCTGAGCCCACTGCCCAGAACAGATCCCATGCTGTGGTCCATCTGTTGTTATGGAGATTTGCTCCTGTCGCTGGTAAAAGAGAACAACGAGGAGCATCTGTGTTGAGCTCAAAAATGGAACCATTGTTCACTTCACAGGTTACATTCTCTTTCTCTTGTCGTTTGTTTGTTTAATTTTCTGTGACTGTGACTGTGAGACGTTTGTACACTAGGGCTGTTTCAAAGCATTAACATTTTTCTGAATTGATTTATTGATTTCCTGGTTTATTACAGGTGTTGACATCCACATTTGAAAACCGTGAAAGGGGAAAAATCCACCGACTTGGGGTAACAACATCCGTTATTGTATTCTTCCTGACAGCTAAAATCGTGAAACGTTGCTGGTCGCAGAGTGAAGCCCAAGAAGCCTACTACTAGTATTTTCGTATCTCATATGTACCCATTTTTACGGCAGCGTTATAGGAGAGTATGTTGGAACGGAGTGATTATCATTCTAAATGTGTTTCACATTTTCCCCCAGGGAGTTTGATTTCATTACAAAGGACATTAATCAATTAGCAAGTGATCTATCACTTATTACCGACCAGTATTTTTCAAGCAGAACTTTAAGTTTTGGCTTGGTATGTGCATTCACAGCTAACTACTTTTGCAATCTTAAAGTCAACACATCTTATATGAAGATTATAAAGTTTATTAATAACATTCCTAGAAGATGTTAGAATCCTTTAAATGGTCTGGATCAGAATCATTCAGAATAGATAAATATCCAAATCCTTCAAACTAGTAATGAAATCGTCCAACAGATCTCTTCATACTAGTGGTTTTCACTTTCCATTTTCAAAACGTTTAATTTTTATTTGACTACATGTATCTCGTCGAATTTTATGACGTTATCGGGCTTATTTTATGACTTTGCCGTTGACATAGTTTTGTTGTTCTGACATGCTAGAACTGGAACTTGCTGCTTCTGGTTTTGGAATTATCTATGTTAGTTATGTATTTAATTTGAGTCTGCTAGGATTCTAAGTTAAAACCTACAATATTTAACTTGTTTGATTCTTTACTTGATAATTTGTGTTGACTTGAAACTTTTTGCTCTATTGTGTATAAAAAAGGTGGATTTTTATTTGTTCTCTCAAGCTAATTTTTATAGTTTTTGATGATTGTTTGAGCTAATCTTGGTAAGGACTTTGTGATATACTTTGGATCCGTTCTTCCTGCCAAAGACATTCTTCCATGTCAGGTTGTTTAATTCATACTTATTATGAAGTTTGGAGTCATTCACACCGACCCTACAAGTCGCTTGCTAGTCTTCTTACAATCTTCCATCACTCTCACTTTTATTTATTTTATTTTATTTTTTTGTGAGGTTTTTGATTTTAGTGACAGTACCGGTGTCAACAACCAATTGAATGGACTTGTTATTGCTAACTAAAATTTTGGAATTACCATTTGATTAATATCAATAACCAGAAAATGTTAATAACCAGGGGTGGCACATAAGTTGGGTTAGACTAGGCTCCTAGTTTAGGATTTTTAAAAAAAATTACAAGTTTTGCTATTAAACTCTGGATGGATTTTATATCAATAAAATGTTGCAAGCCCAATGCACAATTGAAGCCCAATCTTAGTTTTTTAAAATAAAATTACAAGTTTTGCCATTAAAAATTTGGATGAGTTTGATGTTACAAGTCTGATGTTACAAGTCCAATACACACAATTCATCATTTATTATAGGGTTTAATTGAAATCTAACCCTTTTTTGATAACTCATTTGAAAAATAACCCTTTTTTTTTTTTTAAATCCCAACCTCAAGGTAAAGAATCTCAACTTCTAGGTTCGAAATCTCAACTTCCAGATTGTGAGTCATAGTGTTCATTTAAATCAATCTCAATTTCAGGGTTGAGATTTTTTCAACCTAAAAAAAAAAGGTTAGTTTTCAAATTGAGTCTAAAACATGGGTTATTTTATACATTTTCTCTTTATTATATAAAGCAAGGCCCGAGTCATTTTATCATTTTAAATTTTTTAAAAGTTGTTGCCTTCTCCCTATAAGGTGCAATCCCCATCACGTACAAATTCCTTTGTTCAATTGTTTTCTCTTTCACTACCAGACGACTAAAAAGTCAAAACTTCAATGCTACTCACTTTTTTTTTTTTAAAAGAAAAAAAAAAAAGATTTACCCACTTAACCACTTTCCTTTTGACTTTGTGTAGATTTTACTTGAGTGTTGACCGTTGAGATCACATTTTCAATACACACACTCTCACTCTTTAGAAGGTAATATTATTTGTTTATTTATTATTTTATTATTAACTTATTAATTATTTTGTTAGGATTAGCTTTTTGCTTCTTCTTCTTCTTCTTCTTTTCTTTTTTTTTTTTCCTTTTGTTTTGCTAAAATTGATTTATACATTTAGATTAGCCTTGATTTAATTAAATATGTATGTGATTTGTTAGGGTTTTTATTTTCCCTATTTGTGCTTAAATTGTATTTTGAACAAAAATACAAATAATTATAGTTTGCTTGATACTTTCAATAATTGAAAAAATATTACTATATTTGAGGTTGAAATTGATGATTATAATTAGTTATGTTTCATATGTCTTAAATTAATTAGATTGTAAATGGTGAACATTAGATTTGAGTAGTGGTTAATAGTTAGTATAATAGTTGATTATTCTTGTTTGGGGTTATTATACATTTAGATTAGACTTGATTTAATTAAATGTGTATGTGATTTGTTAGGGTTTTTATTTTCCCTATTTGTGGTTAAATTGTATTTTGAACAAAAATATAAATAATTATAGTTTGCTTACTGCTTTCAATAATTGAAAAAATGTTACTATATTTGAGGTTGAAATTGATTATTATAATTAATTATGTTTATATGTCATAAATTAATTAGATGGTAAGTGGTGAACATTAGATTTGAATAGTGGTTAATAGTTAGTATAATATAGTTGATTATTCTTTTTTTTTTTTTTTTTTAATGGTTATAGATCATGTGCTTAAATATTTTTGTTTGATAAAAGATCTACATAGACAATTTTGATATAAAGGCTATGCAAATCTATATGTGGTACTTACCAAAATTTGAAATTAGAAAATTTAGTTGTTATATTTTATTCTTATGTATCTTTAGATTTCTATATTAGTTTTTAATTAATTTTATTAATAAAAATTAATGTAGATAATTGATTATAATATCAATACATACTACCACTTAAATTGTTTGATTGTACTACCTAGTATTTTTTTTTACCTTTTTTACTTATTAGTTTATGTATTTTGTTGGACTATTATGTATTATGAGATGTTAGATTTATTACGTATCTTAGTGCATCATATATTTATTTTCTTTTCAATGAATTATTTTTTCACATAAAAAATTTATGATTTGTATTTAGTTCAGCTCCCTATACATAAAATTCTGGTTTCGCCCCTGTTAATAATCATTTGATTAATGAATGGATGTTTATTCTAATTTAATATTTATTCTCCACCTCAAAAGTTGCTATATTTCATTCAAAATTTTTAATATGGTTTTTATAATTTTCTGTTATAGTGATCGCATTTTGTTCACATCTATAAATTGTTTCGAGACAAGTGGGGAAGCTACATGCATGTTCTTAAGGTAATTGGATATCGATGTTAGTGTTTCACAAAATGAATATAAGATCAAAATTTTATGTTTTTAGGTATACATAATGACTATGTTTGATCAAATAGTGATTTAGGTATACCTTGGCATTTTTCTTTTCTAGGACAGCATGACCAAATCATTTCTGGGATAGACTGGAGTGAAAGCTCTAATAGAATAGTGGTTGTATCTCATGATCACAATTCTTAAATATTTATTACATTTGTCTTATGTAGGAGGAGAAATCTTGGCACTAGTTTCAGGTAATCTTCAATTATTGTTTTTAATTCTGCTTACCAAGAAGGTTCAGAATGGGTACCGCCCTTGTTATCCTTAGGCAAAATCGTGCTGCGCTTTGTGCTTAGTGGAGTCCTAAAGGTTCTCAAACTTCCCTTCTTCATTTATGTATTCTTATTCTTTCATTCATTTATGCTTTTAAGCTGGTTTACCATCTAAGTGATACCAATCATTTCATATTTAGTAATGTTTTAGGTAATTTAGTGATCAAATCAATTGGGTCAATGAAGATCTACAGTACAGGTCCAATGGTCTAAAGGCTCAACAATTTGTCCTTCTTTCTGACCGCCTTCCTGACAACATATCTGTTCGTTAGACTGACTCTCTATTCTGTTCGTATCCTAAGTCCCCCGCTTATCGTCGACCCACTCACTAACAGTATTGGTAGACCGATCAGTGGTCTGTCCGTTGTCCTGCATGAGACTGCGGTCGATACTGGTCCTTAATTTTGGTCACTATATCTGTTTGCTCAGTCTGATCGCTGTATCTGTTCGCTCAGTCTGATCATTGTATCTGTTCGCTCAGGCTACTCGTCAGATCTGTTCGTTTAAACTGCTTGTCGAAGGCAGGTTGATAGATCTATTCCGCTCAAGTTTATGTATTCAGAATTGTTCATCCGGCTGCTCGACATTTTTTTAGCACACTCGAACAATTGCTCGTTTGTGGAATTGTTCGCCTAATATTATGTCTGGCCGCGAAAGAACTAATTCATGGTCTATCTTATTAACTCTTAAAGTGCCCGATCTGTCAGAGACTCATTTGTTCGCCAACTCAACTGGATATTTTGTTTGCTGGAGAGTCCATCTCCGTCATACCTCCCAAACTGCAAGTTAGCGGAAATCGAAGACGTCATGCAAGATGCAGCTCAAAGCGCGCCATACACGCCATCTCTACCAAAGACTACAGCCAAGATTACGGTGGTCTCACCTAACCCGTATAGATTGGCTGCCTGAAATCGCACTCGAACAGAGTTCAAAAGTGACAGTTTCAGCCGCATTAAATGCACTGTCAGCCGCATTAAATGGAATCCTGGTGCATTAAATGAAGTTCATCATTGTAATTTCAGTTTATTGTATACTTTTGTCTTATTTCGTTTTACTATAACACCTCTCATTTCTCTATAAATAGGGGAGGATTTCCATTGTAAAATGATTACAATCTTTTGAGTGTCGTTACTTTACGAAAATAGTGAGAGAGTGAATAGTAGATGTTGGGCCGAACCACTCTAAAATCCCCTCGTGTCTTTCTTCTTGCCTTTGACCTCTTCTCCTTTACTTTACCTTACATATTCAATATCCACTATCCGAAGCTGTAATTTGGGCCCAAAACAAACCTCGTTGACTAGGATCCAAATCTAGACGTCAACAAGTAATGTGGCCACTCTTCCATGACTCCCTTAACAAAATTGAGGTCTATGAGTTCGATATGTTACCACGTGTTGCCTTTCTTGCACCACTCACTACAAGAAAAATAACTTTTTGCAACACACATTAGATAACACATAATAGGCACGTGTTGCCTATTATTATCAATCATAACACAAAAAATGTATGTTGTGAAAGAAACTTATAACAACTTGCACACTGGTATTGCAATGAATGAGGTACATATAATAACATATAATTTATGGGTGTTGGTAAAACAGTTTGTTTTCTACTACACACAAAGTAGTATGTTGTTAAAATTGCTACATATGACAACACATACTTTTTCAATGTTACCATATACTTAATTTAAGTAACACACAAATTAGTATGTTACTAAAAACTTGTATTTTACAGCACATAGAGTAGTGTGTTACTAAAAATGCTACATACGATAACATATATATTGAATGCTGTAAAAAAGTTTATATTTCACAACAAACTAACTTTATTTTAAATGATTAATTAACAAGAATTTAAGTTTAAGAAATTTATTTTTGTTTGTTTTTTGTTAGAATTCCTAAACTTAATTATTAAGATATTCCTTCCACCAAAAAAACAATACTACTAAGATATTATTTTTTAAATAGATTATTATTAATCTAAGATTTATTAATTTTTATTTTTAATTTTTAATATTTTATTTTATGTAAATAATATAATATTTTAATTTAAATTTTTTTGAAGAAAAATAATGGACAAAGGAAGAGCCTTATCTTGCACTAGCGATATAGGCTTGTGACTTTAATTTAATTTGTCCTTCATATTGAAAATTTTTTAGTAAAAACATAATAATAAGAGGTTAATTTAGGAAACTAACTTTTTTTTTTTTTTTTTAATATAAGACTTTTTCATATTAAGATATAAGTAAGAAAATTTGATGTTTTGAAAAAAGATATTTTATATCTTAAATTAAGGTATAAGTAAAATAAATAAAAAAAAATTACTTAAATTAAGATTTAAGCACATATTATGTTACTATAATTTAATTATTAGAAATTAGAGATTTGAATTAAAAAAAAAAAAAAAAACATAATTCAAATGGTGGAAGACTGTTTTCTTAATTAAGAAGGCACAAAAGTAATTTTATAAAGAATTTGATTTGATCTAAAATAAAATATAATGATTATCAGTAAATGATTCAAAATAAAATATATTCAAATGGTTTTCCTTTTTGGATCATCATGCATTATTTTACACAACAAATTAATGTATTATGAATGTCCACCACCATTATCAACCCCAATCAAAACCAAACCAGTCTGATCCTGATTATCTTATGGGTTTGTCCCAATACCTCAAAATAAATTAATGTTATATATATTTATATAGTTACTTCTCTAATAACTATTTTATCGGTTATAAAGACACACATATACATGGCACATGTCCAACAATATAAGATCCATGACCAATTTATTTATTTATTTTACACTATCGAAGTAAATAAAATTACCTATAGATAATATTTCTAATCTGTATATGTTAGTAAGATCATAAATTTTTAATTTGATCCTAATAAAATAGTTGACATTATTCACATTGCAATAAAATCGTCATTTAAATAATACATGCAATTAAATAAGAAATATATAAGATCCACATTTAAAAAAAAAATACATACTCCATTTAATTTCATAAACAAGCTTTATTTTGTGAATTAGAAATTCTTTTCTTAGTAATTTATTTAATTAATACATTTGTAAAGATGTTATTTAGAGATTATTGAAACAAATTGTTTTGGAGGAGAATATAATTAAATTCGTATTTGTAAAACACAAGGTAGACCATCCATATTTTTTTAATTCATATTTTTCAAACTTATTTTTAAAACTAAGGCAATACTTTAAAATTAATTAATTGATAATGTAGGCAGTCAGATATAAAACTAAAAGATAATACTTTAAAATTAAAAAAAAATTGAAAAGAGAGATGGTCAAATATTAAACAACCCACTAACAATTCCCCCCTCTCACAACCACTATCTCACATGCCAATATGCCACTCCCCTCCCCCCTCTCTGATAACCACTCTCTCCAATAGGCTTCTCTCATTCACAGCCGATACACTTCCTCTCCTCTATCGTGAATACAATGCCATCTCGCTGCCAAGTATGTTCTCATCTTGCTGTGAATACAATATTTATGTCCGTAGTTCTATTAGTTTGTTGTAGAGTTTTTTTGTTGTGTTATGCGAGTTTGTGGTTTTGTTTTGTGTTGTGTTTTTTGTGGACTTTGTTGCTCGGTTTTGGTGGATTTTTGTTGGTTTGTTAGATACAGATTGTGTTTTTAGAACATGGCTGAAAAGTAGTTGAAGTTAAGGTCATCCTAATATAATTCTATCCAATAGTTAAAGTTCATCTTTAAAATGGTAACTACTTAAGATATAAACATACTCCAGAAAAAAAAACTTGCCTAAAGGATGAAGGTCCAACAAAAAAGCCTAGTACTTAAAGTTGAATCTTAATTGAACCTGATCAAGAGACAAAGTTTGGCACCCAGGACATGACCTCTCCATAAGGTGAACCTAGAAAGCCAAGTGATGGTGCTTAGTTTTCCAAGTCAGTGACCAGTAATAAAACGGTCATCCAACAAACTTAAATACTTCAAACACCCATCTAAGTGGAAAAGATATCTTAATCATCTTCCCACACGTGAAATCAAGAACTGGTTTTGTCCTCCATCAAGTGACAATATGAAGTAATTAATTAGTAAATGAAATAGGACGTCACTTTCATGCAATAGGCAAATTATATAACAAGGCAATAATAAAATCAAAGTTCAATGTCTTTAACAGTATCTACCTAGAATGCACATTTGAAAAGCCAAAAGTTCAAAATTTAGATTTTATATATATATATATATATCCAACAATACATCTTCTGTAATTCTTCCATTCTTGTTTCATTCTCCTTCAACACTCCTCTCCTCTTTCATGCATGCATTCTCCTCTCCTTTTGCTTTCATTCTTGCTTTCATTTAATCGTTCTTTATCCTGTCTTCTTCCATTTGATTTCATTCTCCTATTATTTTTTTTCATTACATTTAATCGTTAGGTTTACATATGGATGAACACTAGCTTTGGCACTTCTAAGACATTCACTTGTGGTGATTGAACATCCATTTACACTGCAGAGTAATGTTAGACATGAACTTTCTTTAAAATCTTCATCTCGATCAAGCAGAGCATCATATTTCGAAAGCAGGACAACACATGCAACAATGAGGCAATTTGATTATATGTGGTTAGCTTGTTTTATTAGATATTTTGTTAGTGTAACCATTGTTTGTTTGTTTGTTTGTGATAACATAACTTATAGAGTATAATTTTTATTTTTTAGCATTAAGTTTTTAGTTCATAGAATCATTCTCATGTCCTGTACATACAATTGTATAAGGACTCTTAAAAGTACAAGGATATGAGTCATAAATTTTGGATTGAATATGCAAATTGTAAATGGGTTGGAAGCAATATTTTGGTGTTTGGGAATGTTTCCTCTAATTGGTGATCTGATGATTTTCAGCTTATGTACTTTTTTTTTTTTTTTTTTAAGAATAAACTTTAAAACATTGAGTTTTTGCATATATATTTTGATATCATTATGTTGTGTAGATCTAGTTCTCTTCTTTGTACACTAGAAAGTGCAAATAACTGGGAGAAAAATTTTGTTTTAATGGATTGTAAAATGTATAACTAATTACTTGTATATTATTAGAATTTATAATCTTCAATTATCAGGCTTTGATAGGTTGTTGTTTCAACGATTTATAAAACATGTAACTAATTACTTGAATTGTTATAAATATGGTATTTTAATTTGTAAGAAAAAATGCTGAATTATCAGTTTGTATGATATTACGATTAGATAAAATAATTTGTAATCATTATATTATTATCAACGGTAGTAACATTTTTATTATGATCACATATTTTGATGATTACCATATATTAATTGTTTGTCTTAGCATATTTTTCAGTTAAATGATTCTATCCATTTTCAACTAATTGATTAGAATTTTTGAACTTTATCTTTTAGTTATGGATAGTAGTGAAAAACAAACAACTCTCGAATCCAAAGAAAAAGTTGGGGATTATGATTGTCACGACCCTAACCTTGGGCTGCGGCAGAATTATAAATATTCAAAAACAAAAACACTCTAAATTAATCCCGGTGGGAACCATTCCCATAGATATGTGAACTCCTGTTAGAAATCATAGATTCAGAGTAAATAATAAAATCATAAACACTTAGTCGCGCAATCAACTTATCATAATTAAGCATTCAAGTTCATTTAGAATCTCAAATAAAATTCCAACACTCTGGTGTTCTTGACACAATACCTTAAATACATCGAATGCAAACCCTTTAAATGAGTTACAAGGACATTCAATTCCGAATACAAAACTTGAAATGAAATAAACTAAACATTTATGCCATGGGCATAGTCCTTGATTCCCTTTGCCCTCTACCTAATCCGCCTGATGACCACCTAAGTCACCTTGCATATTTCCTAGAAATGGAGAAAAAATAAAGGAGAGGTGAGCTAGTGCTCAGTAGGATTTCATTCCCGATAAGGTTTTGGAAACCGCTTTCTAAAATCATTATTAAAAACTCTATATGCTTAACTATTTAATAAATTCAATGAACCATTTCATAAAATATATAGACTACTAAAATCGTCATACAATATTTAAATGTTTATATAAAGTCATGTCATTTTTACAATAAGGTAAATCTCGTCCCCTAGTCATATACCCGGTGGCCTATAGTTTTCAGTAAATTATTTTGAATAAGAAAACAATATTTGGCACACTGTGACCCTGGTAGCAATACCAGAAAATACCCTGTGTAATAACCCGCACAGTAACCCCGACATAAAGTCGTATAAAATGAATAGCAGAAAATGTCCTGCACAGTAACCCGCACAGTAACCCCGACATAAAGTTGTATCATTAAAATAGTTATTGATAGCATCACACAATGACTAAAACAGAGGATTTCAACCTTGTTATAAGTTAACCAAACGATTCAGATGGTTTACCATACAATCAATGCAATATATATTTATAATTCAATATCCTGAAATCTTTCCTTTTTATTTATAAAATTTCGGCAGCATAACAGCTGCTAATTCAATAAGCTAAAATTTATAAACCTGTTATAAAGTCACCAATTTTTCACCAAACAAACCACAAATACTTCCAAAAGCAATCCACAATATATATCTGCATATAATCAATATACTTTCAAAATTATACATATATATATATTAAATAAATTCCACTTTAACATAAAAATTACTAAAAGATTAGGATAGAACTCCTACCTCAATGTAAGCTATTGGTCACTCCAAAAACTTTGATTCCTAAAGTAATTATCGTCGTTCCGGATCGAATCTACACGTTAACGCAAGATAAATAATTTTTAATACGACTGCCCTATAGGGAAAAGACCTATAAAAATGGATCCTACATTTAAAAACGAGTTCGTAGACGCTTCCGGAACTAAATTTCAAGTTCGGGAGGTCGAAAACTCACCTTCGTTGGAAGTGGCGGTCGACAGCGACTTTTCGGAGGCGGATTCCGTCAACCACGGTGGTGAGACGTGCGGCTAGGTAGCTTTTGTTATCCTCGACATGCTTATCACGAAAATGGGGTTGGTCGGAGTCGAAACTGCCTAGTTTCGCTAGGATCTAGAAAAATAAAAGTTGGTTAATGGCAGATTTTTCTCTGCTGAAACGAACACCCAAACAATGATTAAACTTGACAAAATTGATACCTATGAAATCTACGTCGCACGAGCTTTCCAACGGTACCAAATTTGGGAAAAACAGAGGTCGGATGAGGTCGAAACGACCAGCCAAAGTCGAGCTTGCGAAAATGGAGCTGCTGGAAAAAAATGAGGAGAGAGAAAGAACCGGGCGGCTGAAGGTTGAAGAAGGAGCTGTCAATCAGTCAAATTACAATTTGACCCCCTTAACTGTTTAAAAATCATAATTTTAATTTAAAACTTTAGAAGTCTAACTTTTTTACCCTTACACTTTTACACAAATTTTTCATAATATTGCAATTTCACCCTTTATAAAATTTAAGGTTTTACATTCTACCCTCCTTAAAGCAATTTCGTCCCGAAATTCAAATTACAACCTCAAGTTGAATTTCACACAAATAAGGGTACTTATGACACATCTCTGACTCAAGCTCCCAAGTAGTCTCATTTCCATGTGATTCTGCCATAATACTTTAACCATAGGTATTTCTTTATTTCGTAACACCTTAATTTCTCTTGTCAGGATCCGTACCGGCTGTTCTTCGTATGTCATGTTCTCTTGTATAGGAATGCCAGTATAGGGAACAATGTGAGACGGGTCTGCAGTGCACTTTGTCAACATGAACACGTGAAAAACATTATGAACATTTTCTAACTGAGGTGGCAAATTTAACAGGTAAGTAACCTCTCCAATTCTTTCCATGACCTTAAATGGCCTAATGTATTTGGGGGCTAGTTTTCCCTTAACCCCGAATTTAGTTACACCATGCATAGGAGTTACCTTCAAGAAAACATGGTCACCAACCTTATATTCCACCTCACGACGGTAAAGATCAGCATAACTCTTTTGGCGACTTTGGACTACCCTAAGTCTTTCCTGAATGCTCTTTATCTTTCCTGTAGTCTCCTCAATAATCTCTGGTCCTATGGTAACTCACTCGTCTGGTTCAGCCCAACACAAAGGTAATCTACAAGGCCTTCCATACAAGGCCTCATATGGGGTCATACCAATATTGGCCTGGTAACTACTATTATAAACAAACTCCACCAATGGTAAGTGTTTACCCCAATTTCCTCCGAAGTTCAAAATGCAAGAACGGAGCATATCTTCTAATATTTGGATAGTCCTCTCAGACTGCCAATCAGTTTGAGGGTGATAAGCGGTGCTAAGATTGAGTTCTGTCCCTAAGGTAGTTTGTAAGGCACTCCAAAATCTAGAAGTGAATCGCGGATCTCTATCTGAAACAATACTAGAGGGTACACCATGCAATCGGACAATGTTCTCAACATAAAGTTTAGCTAGCTTAACAAGCTTGTAGTCCTTTCTTATGAGTATAAAATGGGTTGTCTTAGTCAATCGATCCACAATGACCCATACTGCATCATGCCTTTGTGAGGTCAAAGGTAGTCTCGTCACAAAGTCCATAGTAATCCTGTCCCACTTCCATTCTGGAATCGGTAATGGTTAAAGTAACCCTGACGGTCGCTGATGCTCAACTTTTACCTGTTGACATATCATGCACTTGGCAACAAACTCAACTACATCTCGCTTCATTCTGGGCCACCAGTATTGTCTCTTCAAATCATGATACATCTTTGTGCTTCCAGGATGCACTGCAAATTTTGACTTGTGAGCCTCGACCAAAAGAGCTTCCTTAAGCTCCGGATTGCTGGCAACTACCACTTTTTCATGGTAATATAAAAATCTATCTGTCTTAATCTCCCAATTCTCTAATTGTTCCCCATTTTGTAGACGATTCTAAGTAGTCCTTAATTCCTCGTCTTGCCACTGGCTTTGTTTAACAAGTTGTAGGGTACTAGGAGTGGCCACCACGTTGCAAATATAACTTGCGGTACAGTCCTCATATAAACATAAATTATAATCCCCAATGACCATTGTCCTCTTCCAATCATCTAATGCCAAGCTTGCCAATGTCCTATGCGGTTTTCTACTCAAGGCATCTGCAACCACATTTGCTTTTCCCGGATGATACTGAAGATTGAAGTCATAATACTCCATATACTCAACACATCTCCTTTGTCTCAAATTTAAGTCCTGTTGGGTGAAGAGATACTTTAAACTCTTATGATCAGAGTAGATATCAAACTTTGCCCCATAAAGATAACACCTCCAGATTTTTAAGGCAATAATCACAGCAGCAAGTTCTAAATCATGAGTAGGATAATTCTTTTCATGTGGTTTCAATTGATGAGAAGCATAAGCCACCAATTTTCCCCCTTGCATCAGAACAGCACCTAAACCGGTGCCTGAGGCATCTGTATACACCACATAGGGTTCATTACTATTTGGTACGGTAAGAACAGGTGCTGTGGTCAACCTTTGTTTTAGCTCCAGAAAAGCAGCTTCACATTCTTCATCCCATAAAAACTTCACATCCTTTCTCATCAACTTGGTCAACGACATAGCAGTTCTTGAGAAGTTCTCAACGAAACGACGATAATAACCCGTTAGACCAAGAAAACTACGAACTTCCGTTATATTCTTTGGTTGTTCCCATTCGAGAACAACTTTTACCTTTGATGGATCCACGAATATTCCTTCTTGAGAGATCACATGACCCAAGAATTTGACCTCGGTCAACCAGAAGTCACACTTGTCTTTCTTTGCATACAACTGGTTCTCCCTAAGCGTTTGTAAGACTATCTTTAGATGTTCTGCATGTTCCTCTCGAGTCTTGGAATAAATCAAAATGTCATCAATAAACACCACCACGAACTTATCCAGGAACGGTCTAAAAATCCGATTCATATGGTCCATAAAAGTTGCAGGGGCATTAGTCAACCCAAACGGCATAACAAGAAACTCAAAATGACCATAACGAGTTCGAAAAGCTGTTTTAGGAACATCTTCTTCTCGAATTTTCAGCTGGTGATAACCGGACCTCAAATCAACTTTTGAGAAAAATTTTGATCCTCCCAGTTGATCAAACAACTCATCTATACTAGGCAATGGATACTTGTTCTTCACTGTTAGTTGATTCAATTTTCGATAATCCATACAAAGTCTCAAGGAACCATCTGCTTTCTTTGCAAACAAAACGGGGGCTCCCCAAGGGGAAGTCCTTTCCCCAATAAAACCGTTCTCTAGAAGCTCTCCCAATTGTTTCCTCAATTTCCCCAACTCTGCCGGTGCCATACGATAAGGAGTTATAGAAATTGGTTGAGCTCTAGAGATTAAATCAATACAAAACTCAATTTCCCTATTCGGCGGTAACCCTGATAACTCATCAGGAAACACATCTGGGTACTCCTCAACTATATACAATGGAGAATACTGGTTAACCATCCCCATTTCTCCATTAATAGCAAACAAACTCCCATAAGTCTCTAGCATTCTTATCCCCCCTAACAATGGTTTTAAAATTGGACTTGGTTGCCACACCCCGTGAGTCGCCTGATAAACGACCTTACCATTCTTTGTGTGAAGTATCACTCTCTTATTATAACAATCAATTATAGCCCGATGCTTAGTTAACCAATCCATACCAAAAATCACATCAAACTGCTCCATAGGCATCACAAGCAAATCATCAGAAAACCTCCTACCACCTATCCCAGTGCTCACTGCTTTACAAAAAGTTGTCAAGTCATGAACTCTACCCAAAGGGGTTCTTATACTCAAAGGTACACTAAGGTTCTCAACACTCAATCCTAAAGTATTTGCGAACAACATAGATATAAAAGAATGGGTTGAACCAGTATCAAATAAAGCATGAGCCCAAGAACGGGAGATAAGAATCATACCATCAATTACCCCTTTGCCAGATTGATCATATGCCTCTTCAGCAGTGGCAACATAAGCTTGTCCGGCCCTTCCCTTTCCTTTTCCTCTCCCATTCCCTGAACGACTTCCACTATCACTTGAATCCATGTTGTAGTCACGATTACCCTGACTCCCAGATGCTTATGGGGTCTGAAAACTCTGAGGAACATTCTGATTAAACCCCATGGTAGGCGTGAGGTATTGATGATGGTATTGAGGAGGAAAGGTGAAAGCTGGAGATGATGTATGAGACTGATTTGGCACGGGCTGACCTTGGAAGGAAACGGAATCTGAACGACTCTCTGAAACTCCCCTACGAGATGATGATGACCTTTTCGGATAAGGGCAAGCTCTCTTTAAGTGACCTTGTTGTCCACAATTAAAGCAATTCCCATATGGCGTACTTCGCCTAGAGGATCCACCACTGGTGCCACTCCCACTAGTAGTATTATTATTGCCATGCCATCCCCCTTGATTTTTCTTGGTCATTTTCCTACCTCCACCACCACGATTTCGATTTTGGTGGGATGAACCATCTCCAACAATTATTTCAGCTAAGGCGGCTGCAGCTAAACAATCTGTGATCATTTTAAATTCTTGGGTATAGATTTTGCTCCTTATAGTGGGCCTCAAATGCATCAAAAACTTCGATAGTAACAATGATTCATCAGCTTTACCTGCATACTGGGATAACTCCATAAACCTCGTATAATATTCGTTCACAGTCATCCCTCCTTGCTCAATAGTCTCAAACATGTCAACTAGTGCCCGTCTGTGACCTGCATTGAAATAGTTATCACGGAACAACTCTGCGAAAACGTCCCAATCAATACTCACAAGATCACGGTGTGCCCTCAAATTTTCCCACCATATAATTGCGTCACCAGTTAGTCTGTAAACAGCAAAATCCACCCAGAACTCTCTAAGGGTATCGACCTGGGAAAAAGATCTCTTAATTACTTTCAACCATCTATCAGCGGCTATAGGGTCCTATCGACCATCAAACTGAGTATCAAAGATTCTACAAAAATCCCTCAACCTTTCATTTTTGTCCTTGACCCGTGGAGTATGAGAGGCAGACATCGCCATAAAAGCTTCAAAGAAATTGGCCATCTGTTCACTCGTAGGTTGCGGCGGGGGTGGACTGTGAGTCCTTGACTCTTGTCCTCGGGTTCTCCTTCTCGGAGGCATTCTCTCAACCTAAAATTTAAACACCAGAGTATTAACAAAATAATGATGTCGACTAAGTAAAATATCCTCAATCTACGCTAGTAGGTGTCACATTTCGAGGTATGAAAAACCAAATGCTCTGATATCAACTTTTCTGTCACGACCCAGACCCTAGGCCGTGGCAGAATTATAAATATTCAAAAATAAAAACACTCTAAATTAATTCCGGTTGTGACCATTCCCACAGAAATATGAACTCTTGCTAGAAATCATAGATTCAGAGTAAATAATAAAATCATAAATACTTAGTCGCACAATCAACTTATCATAATTAAGCATTCAAGTTCATTTAGAATCTCAAATAAAATTCCAACACTCTGATGTTTTTAACACAATGCCTTAAATACATCGAATGCAAACCCTTTAAATGAGTTATAAGGACATTCAATTCCAAATACAAAACTTGAAATGAAATAAACTAAACATTTATGTCATGGGCATAGTTCCTGATTCCCTTTGCCCTCTACCTAATCCGCTTGATGACCACTTAAGTCACCTTGCACATTTCCTGGAAAGGGAGCAAAAATAAATGAGGGGTGAGCTAGTGCTCAGTAGGATTTCATTCCCGATAAAGTTTTGGAAATCGCTTTCTAAAATCATTATTAAAAACTCTATATGCTTAACTATTTAATAAATTCAATGAACCATTTCATAAAATATATAGACTACTAAAATCGTCATACAACATTTAAATGTTTATATAAAGTCATGTCATTTTTACAATAAGGTAAATCCCGTTCCCTAGTCATATACCCGGTGGCCTATAGTTTTCAGTAAATTATTTTGAATAAGAAAATAACATTTGGCACACCGTGACCCTGGTAGCAATACCAAAAAATACCTTAAAATACCTTGCGTAATACCCGCGCAGTGACCCCTACATAAAGTCGTATCAAATGAATAGCAGAAAATACCCTGCACAGTAACCCCGACATAAAGTCGTATCATTAAAATAGCTATTGATAGTATCACACAATGACTAGGACGGAGGATTTCAACCTTATTATAAGTTAACCAAACGATTCAGATAGTTTACCATGCAATCAATGCAATATATATTTATAATTCAATATCCTGAAATCTTTCCTTTTTATTTATAAAATTTCGGCAGCATAACGGCTGCTAATTCAATAAGCCAAAATTTATAAACCTGTCATAAAGTCACCAATTTTTCACCAAACAAACCACAAATACTTCTAAAAGCAATCCACAATATATAGCCGCATATAATCAATATACTTTCAAAATTATACATATATATATTAAATAAATTTCACTTTAATATAAAAATTACTAAAAGATTAGGATAGAACTCTTACCTCAATGTAAGCTATTGGTCACTTCAAAAACTTTGATTCCTAAAGTAATTATCGCTGTTCCGGATCGAATCTACACGGTAACGCTAGATAAATAATTTTTAACACACCTGCCTTATAGGGAAAATACCTATAAAAATGGATCCTACACTTAAAAACGAGTTCGTAGACTTGTCCGGAACTAAATTTCAAGTTCGGGAGGTCGGAAACTCACCTTCGCCGGAAGTGTCGGTCGACGACGACTTTTCGATGTGGATTCCGACGACCACGGTGGCGGGACATGCGGCTAGGCAGCTTTTGTTGTCCTTGACATGCTTATCACGAAAATGGGATTGGTCGGAGTCGAAACCGCCTAGTTTCGTCGGGATCTAGAAAAATAAAAGTTGGTTAATGACAGACCTTCCTCTGCTGAAACGAACACCCAAACGATGATAAAACTTGACAAAATTGGTATCTATGGAATCTACGTCGCACGACCTTTCCAACGGTACCAAATTTGGGCAAAACGGAGGTCGGACGAGGTCGAAACGACCAGCCAAAGTCGAGCTCGCGAAAATGGAGCTGCTAGAAAAAAATGAGGAGAGAGAAAGAACAGGGCGGCTGGAGGTTGAAGAAGGAGCTGCCATTCGGTCAAATTACAATTTGATCCCCTCAACTGTTTAAAAATCACAATTTTAATTTAAAACTTTAGAAGTCTAACTTTTTGACCCTTACACTTTTACATAAATTTTTCATAATATTACAATTTCACCCTTTATAAAATTTAAGGTTTTACAGTGATACTACCCTAGATAGGGCAAATTTCTAATGTGTAAAACACATTAGAAATACGTGCAAATATACATTGCCCATAAGTAATATATGATGAGTAGGATATCATTCCTATAAAAATTGTTTAAACTACATTAATTACTAAAATTGATCTCAACTATCTTTATCGAAACTAACGAAAGATGAATTTAATAACTACGCTAAATTTAGTAAATAACAAATATGACTAGGTGAACTACACAACTAAAGAGATAATGATCTAGAACTACAATTTCACTCAACCAATCCACTCAAGCTATATTTCTATTGTTAATTATTTCATTTTCATTATGAGTTTAAATAAGTAACACTATAGCATTTGTGAGCCTCTTTCGAGTTCATGATAGGCATGTTTGTATTAAACTCTTAGTTATATTTCTATATTGAATGGTTAATATAAACTCATTACAAATAAGTACCTAAACATGATCATATATAACACAGTTATATTTCTATTCTACATATTATGTATCATCCTACTCAGATATAAATACAAGAGTTCTTCTTTCAAGCTCACCCAAGGTTACAAAATCTCTTAAAGTAATGATTAAGTAATCTAATGGTATTATGACTAAATAGAATAGAACTTAATTAACTAAAAATCAATTAGTCAACAATAAAAACAAGATAAGTTCATAGACTAGGGTTCATTACAAGTTCATGAATTTAGTCAAGTAACAGTATAGTATTTTTGAGTTTCTTTCGAGTTCATGACAAGTATGTTTGTATTAAATACCTAGTTATATCTCTATACTAGATGATTAATAGAAATTCATTACAAACAAATACCCACACATGATCATACATAACATATAAGTATATTTCTATTACATATGTTATATGTCATCTTATTCAGGTTTAAACATAAGAGTTCTTTTTTCAAGCTCACCCAAAGTTATCAAATCTCTTAAACTAATGATCAAGTAATCTAAGAGCATTATGAGTAAATAGAATAGAAATTAATTAACAAAAAATCAATTAATCAATAATAAAAACAAGGTGAATTTCACGGACTAGGGTTCATTGCACCCTAGGCAACAAGTTAAAGTCATCATCAATATCATACAAATCAAACCAAACAAGCAATAACCAACATATATCATTGTTAAACAATTTAAATCAAAACATAGGAATGGAAAATCTCATGGTAGTAGCATGATCCTCTTGTCACCAAGAATTGGCAACCATTCCAATGATGAAATCTTCACATCCGTCATACCGTTTATGCACCAAATATGTGGGTTATGATAGGCTGCTGTTGAACTCCAAATAGGTTGATGACAGGCTGCTTTTCAACTCTAAAATCTCCCCTCCACGGGCTATTTTGAGGTGTGGTTATGGGTTGTCAGGGACATACGGTCATTTATAATCAGCCTTTTATAGTATCAAATTAGGGTATCAAAGGACGTGTTGGAATTCTGCATGTATCAAGCTTCTGCTCGTGGGTCGCGAATGCCGAACGCGAAATGCACTTCGCGTTTGCGAGTCGCCAAACTGATCTGTAACCAGTGGCGGACCCAGAAATTTATGTGAGGGGGGGCACTTTTATATAATAATTATAACATCAGAAAACTAAGTTATATGACTTTTTTTTTTTTTTGTAATGTTTCATTCAATTACTAGAAGGACGTTATATAAAATAAAATTAGTTAAAATACATAAACAGTAGATGATATGTAGTTTTAATTTTTACGAGATTATAAAGAAATTTTTTTAAAATAACATTCTTAATACAAGTATAAAAATAAAAGCATACAAATTATGAGTTGATTATACACTAGTTCTCTTTTATTCTCTAATTAATATAAATATGATATAATTTATGATAATTCAAAATGACTATTATAATTTGTGAAATCAAAATGTTTAAAATTTGAATATCAATTTGTGTTAATGGGAAAAAAAAAAAAAGGAAAAGCAATATGTTTTGATAAGGAATAGATTGAACCGTAGTGGAAAAAAAATATTGAGCAAAAGTAACATATTTTGGTGGAAAAAGAGATTAAACCGCAGTAAATGGAAGAAAGAAAAATAAGATCTATGCCATAAAATTTAAAAAATAAAAAGTTATTAAACATAAGGGAATCAAACCTTGGTTCGCTCTTGGAAAGAAGACAAGTACAACTAGCAAAACCAATATATGTTTATGCTAGTATTTGATATTTTATTTATATAATATATTAAATGAAAAACAAGATACATGCCGTAAAAATAAAGAGACTAAAATTAATATTAAAAAACTATTACAAAACCAATATATGTTTATGCTAGTATTTGTATTATTTATATAATATATTAAATGAAAAACAAGATCCATGCCATAAAAATAAAGAGACTAAAATTAATATTAAAAAACTATTATGAGACAACAGAGTTGAACCCGGACTTGCTCTCGAGAGTAAGGTGTGCACAACCAACAAAGCCATTTTGTGTATGTTAGCCCTTGACATTTTCTACGTAATATATTAAGTGACTAAGAAGGAGAAAAAACCAAAACTTTTTGGTGGAGTAAGTAATCGAACTTGGATGGCATGTGAAGAAATACGTGCTACCCAACCCACAACGCCACTCTAAGTTCGTATGGAAGAGTATAACATTATATTTATATATTTAAAACAATGACTATTAATTAATTTTTAAAAATTTTCAGGGGGGCACGTGTCCCCCTGGCCCAATAATGGGTCCGCCCCTGCCTGTAACTGCATGCTTTTCATGTTGCACGTATCTTTGCTATCTGCATGGCCTCTTCTTGGCTCACGGGCTGATGCTTGATTACTTGGGCTTGGGCTTAGATGTCTTGTGATTGACATGGGCAGCATTATGTCTAATTCATGGGCTAAGCTTGAATATAATTGGGCTGAAGCCTGATTTTCTACCATGTTGGACGTGGCTGGTGTGTGATTTCTTTCTTGTCTGTTCTTGGGAAAACGGCAGCCACTGCATCTCATATGAGACATGTACATGGGCTGGATGCTTTGTTGAATTGTACTTGGGCTCCAACATGGGCTGAACACCTGATGTCTCTTTTAATTGAACATGAGCCACTTGATTAAATGCACATGGGCTGGACTAGATTGTACAATTACCTCATAACCTGCATGAATTGAACAATATGGGCTGGTCATGTAATTACAACTTCGGCTGAAAGTTGATTTATGAATTAAAAACAATAACAATAATAGATTATTTCAACCAAATAATTATTCCTCACAATTATTTTAACCCACGCATGTTGTTTGCCTTCATAACCTTACTAATTTGCTAACTTATTTTGTCCATGAATCACCTAAAAATAACAAATAAAAATACATCAAAATAACTGAAATTACTCAAATATTCATTACAAAAGTAAGATTTAAAAACATGAAATCACGACATATTATAAGATTTAAAAACATAAAATCACGTCATATTTTATCGTGATCAATACGATATAGAAGCGCTTGAAAGTACAATAAATCAAGGTTTAGATAACACTAGATAGATTTTCGTGAGTTAAAAGCCACGGATGTATTAACAATGGTATTTAATACAATTAAGGAAGCAAGATTATTTTATAAGAGTTATGCAATGGCAATTGGCTCTGGTGTAAGATTATCCTACTTTGAACATGACAAAAAAGGAAGAGTTATTATAAGACAATGGGCATGTGAGAGGCAAGAATTAAGACAATCCAACTATTTGAATAATGCAAATAATAAAAACACAAGCTAAGAAGACGGACCAGAGAGTATTGTAAAACATATTTTTCTATTCGATTCAACACAGAAAAAGACATGTACAAGACTAGGTTATTCGAAGAAAATCATTCTCATGAACTAGCATTGTACCACGACATTCAATTCACATGATCACATAGATGCATAAAGGAATTAGGCATGGCACAAGTTAGTGCCATGCGCAGTGCTTGCATCAAACCTTGTCATTCATATGAATACATGGTCGACTAAGCAAGGGAATATGTAAATGTTGGTTTCATCGTAAAGGATCTTTAAAATAAGTTGGATGAGGAAAGACGAAATACTGCTCTTGAAAGCGATCACAAGCCACACTTTCGTATATGGAATCAAAGACATGTTCTAATCTCAATTTCTTCTATAGAGTTCAAGTTGATGATAATGGTAGGTTGTTCAATTTATTTTAGGAGGGCTCCTATTCCTTGTTTGATTATCCGTGTTTCAGAGATATTTTCATATTCGACAGCATTTAAAGGACAAATATATATGGCAAAGTATTTACGGCAAACTGTCCTAGAATAATGTTATAAGGTGAAGGACAGTCAATAATTACGAAGTTCATGGTTATGGCTACTTGTCGACCACAATCTCCCAATATTAATGAGAGACTTGTCATTCCTAAAGGTCAAACCATGTCTCTTATTAAGCCTTGTAGTAGTTCTAGCAGTCGTATGAGTTAATTCAAATTATAGCTCATAGGTTCATATGTTCTTTTGTAAAACACATTCATTGAGCTTGCACGATCAACCATGACTCAGCATAGGTTATTATTGCTTATACTTGCTCAAATTACTAAAGCATCATCATAAGGCTGATATATAGCGCAGTTCTTTTACGTGTACCGTTATCTCTCAGAGGGCAACCGCAGGTGGTTGTTATCCCATCTGTGGGTGAGCCATATGCTCCTACAATCCATCTTTCTTGATGAGGTACTAAATAGCATCTTTCAATCTATAACACTCAGAGGTTGCATGTCTAACCTCATAATCATACTGAATAAACTTGTTATGATTTCTTGACCATTTAGGAGTTCATATAGGCCGAGGTATGTCGATCTTTTCGATTTCTGTCGGCCATAAAAATCTCTTCACTAGTGTCAATAAGAGCAGTATGAGTCTTATAGTGACCTATAAACACTTTGCACTCCCTATTCGAGTAGGTCTTCTTGTTAGACTAGTTAGGAAAAAAATCTCCCTTCCATAAAGGAGTTGTGTTTCTCGAGCTAGTCTTCTATTGTTACTCTTCCTCTTCTTTGATTTACTTTTACTTGCATTACTTTAAGCCCAGCGGGTTGAAGTGTCCAAAGATTCCTCTAGTTTAATGTAGATCACAATTCGATAGTAGAAATCTCGGAGTGTCCTTATGGGCTTTAATGAAAACCAAAGAAGCAAGCCTAATGATAGTTTGAACATCAATAAAGGGCTTATAATAAGGGCTAGAGCTAAAAAGATAAATGAGACTTTAAATGAGTTGACTCAAGAGGTTTGAGTCAAGAATCTTGCATAACAATGGTTGGATAATATGGAAAGGACGTCAAGGCTTCAAAATTTCACGCTAGTCCAAGATTAACAATCTTGAAGGCTTTGGAGCCATTTGAAGACAATTAACATTATTTGGGCCTAATATCATTTTTGGTCTATGTTATTTGAATAGCTGGATTTATAACGATCTTATTGGGCTATTAATTAAGTTAGCCCATGTTAGTTTATTTAAGTATTAGACTTTATTATTAGTTGGGTCTTTACTATGTTTTATTTTATGTTGAGATTTAATTAGTGTTTTAGGTTGAACCATTTAATTAATTTAAGTCCATTTTTAATTAAATTAAGCCCACATGGGTGTGTTAAACATGTGGAGCATCCATGCTAGGCTAGGATGCTAAAGTTTCATTTTTTTATGCCTATAAAAGGTTATGTAAGCTTTAAAAACAAGGTTAGACATTTTTTTTTATGAAAAAAATGAGTTTTCTCTCTTTGTTTTTCACTAACTTTGAGAATTTATCGATGATTAATTCTTGATTTATCAACTTTCTTTGTTTGCTCTTGAAGTGGGGTTCTTTATTATTTTGGTTTGTGGTTTGCTAGTTATTACATTAAGGTATTTTTTTCTTGTTTTATTTTCTTTCATTTGTACTTAAATTAAACTTTCTTAAGGTTGTTAATTCAATTGATTTTGGGTATTGTATCTTTATATACGAGGTTTATACGAACCCCGTATATAACGATACGACATCCACAACCAAATTGAAACACAACCCCAAGAAAGATTAAAACAGGTTTATAAAATACGAAATTTTGACCTATTGATTATATGTCAATCAAAGAACCAGAGTTATAAAGAACTTTGACCTAATTATTAGAACTCAATCAAGAACCAAAATTATAAAAGAATGATATTGAAGCCACTCCCAAGACATAGAAGAGAAGGTGGGAGATAAGTCATGATTTTGATTACCACAAGTATAGCTTGATAAGATTACATGTTCATGAAGAACAAGAAAGAAAATTCACTCTCAATTAAACCTAATTGGCTGCAACTTTATTCATCTTGTTATTATTTTTTGTTTAGGGTTACAAGCCTTTTTATAGGCAAAGAAATATAACATAACATGAAACCCTAACCTCTTAATAATTGAGCCCACTAAACATAATTAAAGATAAGTTTCAGTTAATTAAATGTTTCAGCTCAAAACATAAACTAAAATCCAACATAAAATTAAATGAACTAACTTAATTTAAAAACCCATTACAATTAAAATAAACCAAGCCCAAATAACTCCAATAAGTCTTCAATAAAGCCCAATTAACTCTATTTTGCCTTCAATTGTCTTCTATTATTAATTAAAGCCTTCAAGATTGGTGTTTTTAAACTTGAAAAATGTCTTGAAGCCTTGGTGACTCCTCCGAATCGTCCAAATTTGCTTGGATCCCATCAAGATTCGCATTAGGTTTTTCCTACTATTGATAGTTGTTATGTGGCAAAATAACATATGTTGCTTTCTTGAAGCCCGATAATGTTGCAAAAATAGCCCTGGACATTACTTCTAACCTATTATGTTTCACGTTAGGAGTTGTTTAAACCACTTATGTGTACTTCCTTTAACATGGCCAAGAAGCATCTACATTTCACATTGTCATTAGTTGTTAGTAGGTCTACATGCACCATTAAAGGAATCTAGGTGAGCATATGGATTGCTTTCTCCATTTTAAAGCATTCGAGTAATGGCTTAGTGATTACATCGCTCAAGGGATTCCATTTTTGGAGGCGATCTTGATTCTCACTTCTTTGTTACTCTATGCGGTCCAACCTTCTAAATAATACCTACAGACCAGATGAAATGCCTTAAACGATTGGCAATCCTTCGATTGTTCTGGCATTCCCTTGATTTTCCTAATCATTGTTCGTCAAATGGCAGTTTCATCCTGACCTTTTTACTAGCACGAACGGTGGTTCTCATTCATAGAGTTTCCTTCTATTGTAGCGGTGATCTCATCTTCCAAACAAATTTTTGTATGGTCTTGGACAAGGCTAGTGGTGTGTTTTCCATTTTGTTTTGTCTGTTGGCCACACTTTCTTGTTGTTCATTTTTTTCAAGCAACAAAAATGGACCACAGCATGGGCTATGTTCAGGGCACTAGGCTTAGCACGGCCCAACCCTAATTCAATCACATTGACCCAAAATATGTTTTACACTATTTTTTTTAAATAGTTTTTCAAAATATTAATATAAAATAACTATAATTATATATTATTTAATACAAAATTATAAATATCTAACCATAAATCCTTGCTTTGATCCTAATAAAATATTTGACACTATTCACATTACAATAAAATCGTTATTTAATTAAAACATGTAATTAAATAAGTAATACATGAGATCGACATTTAAAGAAGATATATAGTCTACTTAATTTCCTAAATAAGCTTTATTTTATGAATTATCTAACCAATTAAATTAGGTAATACAACTTACTAAGGGTGTGTTTACTCCATGATTGGGAATCGTAATAAGAAATGAGAATTATTGATAGTGTTCACTTAATTTTCTAAAAATTATTTCGTAATGGGAATGAAAATATAAGTTTCAGATAGATTTGGAGTAGTAGAATGGGAATCTCCTTTCTCCCACTTTGTGTGGGAATCTCATTCACATTTCCTCTTCCAAATTAAAATGACTCTTATAACAGTATTGTTATGGATGTTTTGGCGATTACGGAAAGGGGATGGAAAAAGCCGAAGGATGAAGCTCAATGTGTTGTTTTATAAGAGGAAGTCTAAGAAACTGGTCAAAATCGGTCAAACAGTCAAAGGAAGGAATATATGGTTATCTCTTAAGCCTATGTACTCAAACACACCTGATTGTATGACTGATCATTTTAGCTGCAAAGTAATTAATCGGGCTCGTGTTTGTTCGCAGGAAGGTTTGACCGCGTGTTAGAGTATGAGACAATATGGTCAAGTTTGAGAAACTGCTTGATAGTGCTCTTCAAAAGCTATTAGAGCGAGCAGGAGGTCTTCGTATCTGATCGTTAGTTATAGGGGTGGACCTCTTAGTCAAGTTTGCTCGTTTGAAGCGATATCTGATCGCTGAGGTAGTCTGCTTGCTCTGGGCGCTCATTGAATTTGACTAGTTGACCTTCTAGAAGGCCAAATTAATTTAATTTAGGAAATGAGTCAACTTGTCTATTTTCATGCAAATCAAATCACAATATTCTTGGCAATTGTCACAGATATGGTGGAGATAATCTTAAGAAATATTATCTCAATTAATGTAAATTATTTTTTACCTTATCTGTAAGATTCTTAAATCAATTCAAATTGTAACATCTCCACTATAAATAGGGGATGAGATTCATTGTAAAGGATAGAGTGAGAAATATATACTATTACTCCGAGAAAATAGAAATGACAGTCATGGACGTAGGCCATTACTTTGTCGAACCATGTAAAAATCAGTGTGTCTAGTTTGTTTTCATTCTAGTCAATATTGCTCTGTTTGTTAGTTACGGTTTCACAAGTATTGGGCTTTAAGAACCAGATTGACTAAAATTAAGTGTCAACAAGTATTTTATAAAAAAAAAAAAAAAATGAGAGAGAGAGAGAGAAAGAGAAACCTATTTTTATTTCAGTAATAAATCTCATTCTCATTCCCTCCATCTCACTTTGGATTATGGTGTGCACGATCAACATATAAAAAATACTTTACACCAGCAAAGTAAATTTAAGTATCATTTAATATATATATATATATATATATATATATAAATCACGATTTAATGTACAATATAAATACATAATATACTTACAATGATATTGTTAAGAAAAATTATTTTTTTAGCATTATATCTTAAACACAATTTTGCAAAAAGATACATAATACTTCTTTTACAATTTGCAAAATCTCAATATTTAGATTTTTTTTTTTTTTTTTTTTTTTTTTTTTACAAAAAAAAAATGCCTATTGTATACATAATTTTAATCAATGTTATTTTTGTAATCTGTAATTAATTCATTCAGATTTCAAAGTAAAATAAACAATTCAATGAGAAAATTGTTGATCTGATTTCGATTATTGTAATTGAAGTAAACAACTTATTTTTATTCTGATATATAATTCTAATTCCTGTAATTGAAGTAAATGCAACCTAAATCATAATGAAAAAAATATGAAAAATCTTTACTTGCTAAGTGAGATGCCATCATATCATAAAATATAGCAAATGAAAAAATGAAAACAATTTATTTCTCGAATGAAATTATGAAATCTAGAATAATATATATATATATGGAATCATATATAATACACTTAGGTATTGATATACCTAAACTAATTATATTCTAAAATTGATGACAGTATTTTATTATATCTAATTAAACCTAAACATGGTCGATTGTTGTAGATATGATTAGATTCATTTAGTTATAATAAGATATAATAAATATATAACAAAATATAATACAATACAATCAATAATTTTAGAATGTAATCATTCATTTATAGTTGTTAAGTGTATCAATACCCAAGTATATCGTAAAATATGTCACACATATACAGATATATATATGATTGGTTTGTCCTAACATTTTAAAATTATGAGATATTAATGATAGAACTAATATATATATATATATAATATTTTTATAATTAAGACATCATAACTTTAAAAAGTAAGGACCAACTAATTAAATTCACTCATTGCATTCTCTTTTCTAAAAAAAAAAAAAATCATTTTTTCTATTTAATTCAAATAGAATTGATGAATTTAATTATTTAATCCTTATCTTTTAAATTTAAAATGTCCTAATTATAAAAGCTATGTATATATACAAACATATATACATACGTATTTATATATATATAAATGTTTCTTAATATCATATAAATCTCCATCCTATAGGTAGCACATCATCATATAATTATAAGTATATTCACTATAAGACTTAATTGGATAAGGTTGAAAGAGAAAGGGATCGTTGATAATAATTGTTATTTTTAGAATAAATTTTCTTTTTGTTTTCTTTTTAAAATTTTAAGAGATGTAAATATTATATTATATTTTTTTGTGTTTTTAATTGGTAAATGTTAAGATAATAAACAATATAATAATATTTTAATTTGAAAGTTGACACAATCTACTAGTTATAAATTTAACCGTGCATTATATATAGAAGAGTTATTAGTGTTTGTGTGTGGATATATATATATATATATATATATATATATGTTTTCATATTAAAACATAAATAAATAAAAATTTATTATATATACTTCATCATGTACATAATTTCTTACTTTCCTTTATTATCAAAGATTGAATAAATGCAATACATTAATCCATGATCAAGTAATCGACATGCATTCCATACTAACCTTACTCATCGATATATAGTGTCACTCAAAAGCTGAATATTCACACTACTATTTCTTATTTGTCTTCAATATTTTTAATCAAATTAATGAAATTTTGATTACATATAATACTATTTTATGTACCTTTTTATTTCATTAAATTAAATATCTTGGGCACCCAAAGTTTTATAATTATTTTTTTTATTTCCATTAATGTTTTTACACGTTTTTTTTTATTCCCCAAAACACTATTTTTCTGCTAACAATATCTCCATTTTCATTCGATCATCAAACTCATAAATGGAACAACCTTTAAAACAAAACATTGAGATGGATAAGTAACCTTTAAGTGTCCACATTAAAGATGCATGCATTGAAGCAACTCAGTCATCCCACTCCTCCCATATCCAACCATATACCAACCATCACTAAACTAAGCATCACTCAAGCCAGCCCAAGGGATAAATCTGCAAACATATGTCCAACAACAATTAAAAATGTAGTCCACATTAGACAATAACCCCAATTCATGGTGTCTGATTTTTGTCAAACCACACCACAGCTAGAAAATTGAATGCAATTTGTATTTTGCAGTCAAATGATATTAGTACAGAAAAGTGAGCAAAATAATATCCAATAAAACTACAATTACTTAAATTATACTGTAGTACAACATCTATAGTATCAATATAGTCTTTGTGTCCCCACTGGGACTACCCTAGTTTTCTAGTCAATCCTCAAATGATGCCTATCTTACAAAGGTCAAAGTATGAATTTTTCTTACTTAACAAGTGAACCAGAGGTGCCAACCTACCTTCCATTAGAATCGCAGAACAACATAACCATGAAGGAAAATGAAGTTTAGAAAGTAAGAGTCAATTCATTTATAATTAAAAAGTAAATGAAGTCCATAAGATAATTAATCAGATTTTCGATAATCTAAGTAAGACATTTTATACTTTTCAGACAAATAATCTTCAGACATCCTTATGATAGATTGACACTAGGGATGACCTTTAGAAGCAATTTATATGGTGGCATAAAACAAGAATCACAATTAGTGGGAAGACATCTAAGCTCATTCTCCAAGATGGAATAAGCTTCTGCAAACGCCTGCATCACAAGATAGTCATATATAGCTTTATAAGAGAATGATTAGATAGATAGAAACGATTGCAACAAGTGCATCAAAAAGCATCATTCACTTTGTAGAAATAAAATACTTGATTCAACATTTGTAAGGGTCCCCACAAGTTAGAAATTCTTAGATTAGATGTCTTAGCTAGTACAGTTTTCTTTCCAATGATAGTAAATGAAATATTGATCATAAGCTAACCTTGATAAATTGGTGTATCTGGAAACAATTTCTCCCCACATTATTTATTGGAAAAAGAGGATCTTTAATGTGTGTTGGATCGATGCTGCAATAATTTGTAGATCATTAGTTTACGATAAGGTGGTAATGATATTGTGGCCAACCCATGCAGTTAAATGAAACATATACCTATGACCTCTTTCCCTTTTTATATACAGTCCACTACTCTGCAATGAAATACACATTTGGCGAGGATCAAAGACATTGCTGTATAATTGAACATCAAAGGAACAAGAAAATCATTAGTTAATATAATAAATTATTTTATAAATAATTCAAAATTAGGACTTTAAACCATTAAAGGAAAAAAAAAACATAGAGAAAACTATGTCAACACCTTTTGTTAACGTCGGAAAATGGTTTCCTTAATCAACGAGGTTGTTTTCGGGCCCAAACCATAGTTTCGGGTTGTCAATAGGATGCATGCAAAGTAATGAGGGCGAGAAGAAGAGATCAAAGGTAAGAAGAAGAGACACCAAAGATTTTTAGAGTGGTTCGACCCAAAAAAATGCCTACGTTCACTGTTCACTCTCTCACTATTTTGACAGAATAACAGCACTCAGAATTGTCCTATTTCTTTAGGAAAAATCCTCCTCCATTTATAGAAAAGGGAAGAAGCTACAGTAAAATGAAATAAGATAAGAATATACAGTTAACTACAATTACAATGATGATCCGCATTTAATGCGCCGAAAACCCAATTAATGCGACTGACAGTGCATTAAATGCGATCGAAAATACATTTAATGCGGTCAAATCCGTCGCTTCTGAGGTCTGCCCAAGGGAGATATCGAGTGACTGATTTGAATATGTCATGATTGGCTATCGGGATCTTGATCATAGCTTCTGGTTGGCATAGCGTGCATGGCACGTCTTGGAGTTATATTCTGCATGACACCTTTGATTTCTGTTGACCTACGACTCTGAGGAATATGGCAGAGCTGGATCTCTCAGCAAATAAAATAACAAGATCATCTGGCGGACAGATGGGAGTTTGATGGATCCGGCTACCAGGAGAATTAGGGAGGCGGATTAGGAGTCAATACCTCTGCAGCTAGTCATGACAATGAGGCGGATAATATCGTGAGTGAATGAGTCGACATACGGTCACGCTTAGAGATTAGCGATCAGTCTAAACGGGTCATCTTGGGTGAGGAGGACTCGGGAACATTTCTGATGGATGGCTCCTCTTGGCGGATATCTCAAAAGGGAAGAATCGGTGGACAGGCGGTTAATCATGGAGGATAAGCTAGCGAAAAGGCTTAGCGGACATGGTCAGCGATCAGCGGTCAGTCTGAACGGCGAGGGGCAGCAGTTAGCGGTCAGGGATCAACGATCATACTGATAGAATAGAATCGATGGATAGACTAGCGGATATGAACAACGGCCAAAATGGTAGATGGAGTCAACGGTCAAAGCCAGCGCTCAGAATTGGCGTCAGCGGTCAGAATCGACAGAAAGGCTAAGCGATAACGATTAGCGGTCAAGCTGAGCGATCATAAACGAGCTCCTCGCCAGGGAGGCGGATTGGGAGAGTGGCGAAGCACCTTGAGCCTTTGGGCTTGTATTGTAGATCTTTTTGGGCCTGTACTGTAGATCTTTCTGGACCTGATTATTCTGATCGCTAAATTCTCTATAACACCTTTTAATTCACCCAAAGCAATACCATTAGAAGGTTGCCATAGTTTTGTAATAATATTCAGGCAAATTATGAAAAATGATGGAAACCAATGAAGTAGGCCTAGCGATCCTTTGAGTATCAATGATGGACCGATAAGAAGAGCAAAAGCTAAGAGAATGAAAGAGACTTCAAATGGGCTGGTTCAAGAGACTTGGACTAAGAGCATAGAGAGGACACCAAGACTTCAAAATATTATTCAAGTCCAAGAAGATCAAGCTCAAGGGCCTTGGGCCGCAATTGGAGGCAAATAAGGTTGATTATTCACTTGTTTATATTAATTTGGTCTAATTAGTATTATAGGCTAAGTTTTAATTTAGTATAATTTTATTTAAGCTTATGTTAGCTTTACTCATAGGCTAAGACTTTTAATTAATTTAAAAGCCCAAGTGGGTTGTTTTTAGTGCCTTAGGCATGTTAGCCTAATAATTGATTAGGGTTTTATTTTTTTTTTTCCTATAAAAGGCTTTGTAAACCTAATATCTCAGGAGCCATTTATTGAATGAAAGTTTGTAATTTTTCTCCATTATTCTTTTCTATGAACTTTAAGAATTGCACCAAGAGTGATTCTTGATTTATCACTCTTATCTTATCTCCCACATTCTCATCATTGTCGTGGAAGTGATGTCGTTATATCTTTGGTTCTTTATTCTTATAATCAATGGGTTAAAGATTTCTAAACCTGTTTTATCTTTCTTATTGTTTTGTTTCATTATTGTCTGTGGTCTCATTATGCTCTTTGGGGTTCGCATCACTAAAAATGGAAATTATATTTATTATTTGAACTAAACATGAAAATTAGGTTGAGATACTCCTATATTCTTATTATCCGAGTAGAAAATCTATCAAAACCTATTGTGGTTATAGTAAAAGTGTCAACTACAAAATCCTAAAATAGCATGGATTAGTATAGAGTCAAATCAAATCCCTTAGAGCATCCAATGTTAAATTGCCTAACAAGACATTCTTAAAGCATCAATCATCCACTAACAAGATACAATATCCTAGCTTTGCCATCAGATATTACATCTCAGTATTATTACCTAAAACGTTCTTAATTGACAAAACTACATGTTTACATTTAAACCTAACGGCAAGAAGACACTATCTATTATCTAATAATAGATTAAAATATCTATCAAAATAATAATACATTAATCGAGTGAACCAAACAAATATATACATATACCACATAAAGCTAAAATAAGGAGAAAACCTGATTAATAGACTTGCCAAGATTATGCTCATGTTGTAGAAAAAGTGTAATCAATAAAACCTGCCGGAAGATCAGAAGGATAACGGATCCATGACCCAAATAACTCAAATCAATTAGGCTTTTGACTAACAAAAGGAAACTAGTAAAAATAAAAACTGAGAGTTACTAGTTTCTTGCAATAAAATAAAATCAAATGCATGCAAAAAAACTTCGTTGATATATTAATTCAAAAGAGATGGAGGCAAAAGAACAGAATTTTCCATAACTTTGAAGTTATCTACTTAATATGCAAAACTTATTCCAATGAGGTCCGCACGTACTATGTTTCTAAATACTTTAATTAATTAAAAAAAAAAAAGAAAAAGAAAAAGATAGATCCTCATGATCCGAAGCTAGCAAAAGAGCACGAAAACTTAGCATCTAAATATATATAGAAGCAATTTCAGCAGCTAGGCCACACTAATTAAAGTTAGGCTTAACATAAGATAACCATTTGAATGCTTTTTGAAATTAACTGGACAAGGACAAAATAAAAAATTATGATGCCCCATGTGTGACAGGGATTCCAGATTTTGTACACCCCGTCTCTAAAAATCCAAAGCTATTCTGTAGTAAATAATTTTCTAATGCTTTCTGGCTATCAAAATGTTTGAAGGTATGACCATTAGAGGAATGAATGAGGTAAAGTATTGATCTAAACAGCCCAAATTGGCAAAAATCAAGAATTTTTTTTAGTGTATTTAGTTTGCTCATTATGAGATTAAACATAAGAAGTTTTAGATCCATACAATGGATACACATATACAATTTTTCCGTCATTTTACTCTCACCTTCCTATGTACTTTGACAGACTATATCTCAAAAAGTGTCATAGACACTTAACGAATCCACACCAGATTCATGAGTCTTACCGACTACTTCATGTCATTTGGTTCTCAACTATTTCCTACAAACAAACGTAGCTGACAAACACACAAACGTATCTTAATCTTCTACTTCCATTCATCTTAGTACGGTTGTTAGAAAAATAAGTTGGTACTCAATTTTATCAAATGGAAAAACTGGTTTTGTTGCTTTTGTACAGCCTAGTTACATGCATGTTTTGCAAAGTAGTATCTGCTTGTATTAAGATAAACAGGGCACAACATCAAAATTCCATGTTCAAAATTTTAACGTATGCATGGAAATGAGTAATACAGGAAAACTCACTAGAAAATAGGAACTTAAGCCACCAGAATAGGACTGGTCCAGACTATGATCCGCCAAGAATTGTTTTAATACAAAACAAGTGGTGTAGAAGCTGGAAATTGCTCAGTTAACTCCTTGACCTACAAGCAACAACTTGAAATATAAGATACTAAATGAACCATAATGATAAAATGAATAATAAAACTTAAATTCGTCAATGCCCTCTAATGCTTATCAAAATACCTAGTGAAAAATGCAAACCAGATTAACTTAAACCCTGTAAAACTCACCTATCCAACAAATCATTTGATAACAGAAGTGGTTATAACAAGCTTCATTAAGATATTAAGATTTAAGCATTCTGCCATAGATACTAGGATCTATAATTCTGTAGTTTCAAGTCCAGTATGTGATGAATACTTGAAACTAATATCAAGACAAACTGATGTCACGGCGTTTATGTTGTCGTGATTTGAATGTGAGCATTTTGGCGAGGTAGACTCTTCTAAACCAACAATATCGGAATGAACATTGTTGATATGCTTCCATGTTGTAGGAGCTGGCTTCTCTTGAATGTACATTAGAAGCGGCAGAAGAAATTAGATCATTAGGAACTTCCGCCGCAAGCATAATAATATCTATGTGAGGGAAAATAAACAGGGAGTCTACAACACGGTAGAATGAAAACTGAGATTTCGGAAAAGATAAAACATTACAGCTGTATTTTTGACGGTCTTAAAAGAATTACTTTTTACCCACTCCTTGTTAGCAAGATACCTAGCTGCATGCTGAATGACAAATGTGGAAATGTCAATCTTCCCCTTAAACTACGAGAAAAGGTTTTCTCAAACCTAAGGCTAAAGATGGTTTGTTTTTTTACTTGAAAACTAAATAATATTATTGAAAACTGAATACTAAATAAAACTTGAAATCTAAATAATATTTTTTTTTCGTGTCTCTAAATGTATTTATTTTTTAAAGTTAAAAATATCTAAAAATTATTGATATTTATATTATTTTACTATTAATTATTATTTAACTTCATTTAATATAATACAGATAATTATGATAAATTATTTAGCAAATATTAAAACACTTTTATGTATATATTAATAATAATTTTATTCATAATTAAAATAAAATTAATTATTATGATAAAGTTATATATATTGAAGAAAATTATATATACATAAATGAATTCTTACAATAAAGCAAATCAAATTGCATATTTAAATAAAAATAAATAAAATGATCTGAAACTGAATCACTATTATTGTATATTTAAATAAAAATAATATTAAAAGAAATCTATATAATGTAAAATTATGACAAATTTAGAAATATGTTATTTTAGGAAGGATAAATTTGAAATAATATATTAAAAAAAAAAAAAACTTAAAGTGATTTGACATTAAGTTAAAAGTTAGAGATTATAAAATTTTTCAATAATTTTTGAATAATTTTAAGTGGTTTCACTACTTGAAGATTAGTATAAAAATGGAAAAGGTACGAGTATAAAGAAACGATACCCACCAACCCATCATTCTATTAATCAATGAAAGGAATAAGTATATTACAATTGCAAACTAACACTGAAAGAATATGATCAGCATGGTCTAAAGTAAGTCAGCTTAAGCAGCCTTTTTCGATAGTCTACGTGAAGTTCAAATCACGATCATTAACAACTTCCAATGGTTAATTCAAGTTGAGCTTGGCATTTCAAGGCTCTTATATGCGTCCATGGAAGAATGCACTTTTTTTCTACAAAAAAAAAGAATTTAATAGTTTGGTAATTTTTTCAATAATGGGTCAAATAGATGAATCCATTCATCCACTTAATACTCCGTAGTTTTAGAAACACTTCAAGCTTCTTCTTTTTTTTTTTTTTTTTTGAGATAAAGAAATTATTATAAACCAACCTTCAAAGGGAACAAAGAACCAACATTGGTATCAAACAAACACACGACCTCCGAGGAGGACAAGGCTAAGGCGGCAAGATTATGCGCCAAACGATTCCCAACACGGGGAATGAGTTGACACTTACAAACACCTACGACCTCACACAAAGCCTTAACATATTCAATAATGGAACTAGCTTCTCCTCTATTAAGATCAACAAACTAATTACAGAAGCTACATTCATAGCATCCACTTCAACAACATCAATTTTGAGCCCCAAGCGAAGCAGCCTTGCAAAGCCCTTAACGAAGCGCTCTGAACTCCTCAACCTCAGGACTGAAACAGCCGAACCATTACTTAGCCATTGCCACCACAACATGACGCGATGCATCCCTCATGCAAAACCCAATCCAGCAGCAGCAGACCCCGGTTTCAATCAAAAGAAAGTGATCTATTGGAAACTCCGAACAGTTTCAATCAAAAGAAACAGACAAATCTAGAATACAGTAAAACAAAAAAAAAAAAAAAAAAAAAACCAACAATAGTAGTAAACTACTGTTGTACCAATTAATGAACAACTATACTTGAAGACAAGTTTCTTTAATACCATTACGTCCCTCCAAGATACCAAATTCTCTGATAGGTTCCTAAAGAAAATGCCCAGAGTTAAGTTTCTTCCCACAATAGTAGCATTTGAACCACAGATATTTGTCCTAGACCAGGGCCCACTGCATGACGGCCCAATTAATATAAGGTTAACGAGCTGTATTCTCTGCAGTGACATTGGATACCATCATATCAAACAATCAAAATATATATTGTAGATTTCCATAAATAATGCTCAAAGCAATATAATTCTGCTGTCAATTTAAATTGAAAAAAACACCAAACAAGCTCATATCTACTTGTAGAGAGTTTCAATTTCATCATGAAGTAGGTCGTGCATTAAAGAAAGCGATCCTTTTCTAGTGGATGCAAAGGAAATGCCACATTTGGCGATGTAATGATATACCATAAATCAATGATTGCAATGTGAAACCTGATAACTAGTTCAGAATGATAAAATGATATACACAACTAATGCCGCACTCACATGTTCTTGATCGAAAGCTAGCTGAGAAATTGCAATCAGAAGATCTTACTGTTTCAGATTCATAGGCAAGGATGATGTCTCCTCTAGGCATTTTATTGGACTCCATCAAATCTATCTTCTCAGTACGAGTCAAAGCATCTTCAACATCCTGATATTCAATTTCAAACAATTAAAAAGTTATAAGTGTTCCCAAAGTATAAAATTCTTGGAAAAGTAGTTGTAGGTAGCAAAAAGCCTTCAACGAAGAAACAGTACCTTAGAAGGTTTAGCAAGTGATTAACCTTTTTCACACTAGTCCTTTTTTACGACCACAAGCACTTGGCTTGAAATTTCCTTGTTCAAAAGGTCGTAGAATCAAGTGGAAATAACCATAAAAAGACCTCACAATTTTCTTTTAATTTTCTTAGTACATAATCAAAAACATAGAACTCAGTGTGCTATAACTAAAACATCTTCTATGTTTCATACTCATTATGCTAGCTAGTAAGATAATGTCCCGAATAACGAACAAAACATTATAAACATTAGTTATAGGAGTTGTAGGTTGAACCTGGCGGAATGGCCAAACGAAAATACACATTTGCCTGTAAGTGATGAGAACCATTTCAGGATCGACGATGGGTTGCTTCTCTTCTGAGTAGACATGAGACAAATTAGGATTTTGTTTTCTTGTATTTAATTTTTTGTCATCTGCATTTGATTTGAGATGGTGGCAAAATAAATGTCTCAGAGAGAATTATGGCCACTGCTTGTCTTCCATGCTTCCGTTGATGAGTCAGTCAACACTTACCAGTAGAGTGATCCCACGTCATCATGAACTGGTGTTGATTTTACTTATGCTTCAAATTAATGTAACAATTAATGTTTGAATGGAACCAAAAAAAAATGTAACACTTCTCTTTCATCTTAATGTGCATTTTTCTTGCATAGTCTCTTCTAGTGAACAATTTCAAAACTCACATGTGAACTCTCTATAAAGTAATTATTTTAATTTATTAAGGAGAGACTTTCATAAAAAGAAAATATAATAACTATGAAACGGTTTGGACTTGTTATTAAAAGAAAGAAAGTTATTATTCAATGAGTCATTTTACTAGCTAAATAAGCTTCCATAAGACTTAATAAATGAGTTCATTTAAATTTAAAAGCTCATGAGTTTTAAGATAAAGACGGGAGGTAGGGGGTTATGGAATAGAAGAAGAGAAAAGAATGAAGAGAAAAAGAAGAAAAATCAAAAGAATAATGGGGTAATTAACAAATGCAAAAAACAAACAAGAGGCAGAACCAGAGACTTGAGGAGGACTGAATGGAAGAACAGTTAAGAACGAAAAGAAAAAGAAAGAAAATCAAAAGAACAAAAGAGTAGTTAACAAATGTAAAAACATAAAGAAGGGATAGGACCAGAGAGTTGAGAAGAAAAAATAGATAATTTTGGAATACAAATCACCAAAAAAAAAGAAAAAAAAAAGAAGGAAAGGTAGTAAATGCTCTTACAAATTAGAAAAACAAAAACGAGCCAAAAGCACGGAGTAGAGAAAAAAAAATAATTTTATTGTAAAAGTTGCATGTGTGATTAAACACTACTTATACATATTGTACCCTACACGTACGCAATCCAAAATCTATAACATTATTCCTATCTCACTGTCAAGACCTTCATTGCCTAATTGACTTATCATGATGTCTTATTTTTTATTTCTATCTCATTATCAAGACCTTCATTCCCCAATTAACTTATAACCATGTCTTATTTTTATTCCTATTTCACTATCAAGACCTTCAGTGAAAATCACTTTCTAACAAGAACCTAAATATAGAAAGCAAATTGGACAAAAAAATGTATGCTTAATTACGAGCCATCAATGTTATGAGTTTCAGATTGAGGTATTCGATCTAAATCCCAATCCCAAAGTGAGTTTAAAAGAAGTTTGATTTGAAATTTACATACATCCGATATGTATTTATGTAGTGAAAATTAATGTTTGTAGTAAACTTATAACATTCTAATCTCTTATATGTAGATCAAAATATACATTTTCTAACGTATACTGTTTCTACTATGATTTATCAAAACTTCACATAAAAAATTATTTTTTTCCATTTTTTAATAATTAGACTTAATTAAAAACTAGCTGAAAATTCTCAATTAAAAACAAAGAAAAATGTACAAACTTAACATTCAGCTTCAGTGAACCTCTCTAATTTCCTCGATTGTGTGCGATCGTAATGGAATGTCGACAAATGTTTTCGTATTTAGCTTCAGTAATTCTTCAACTTTGACATATCCATCACTCAGCATATCGAAGCCATGTGAAGCAATATATGTATCTTGAACATATTACCTGAACAAATCAATACGAGCAAACGAAAAATAATATATATATATATATATATATATATACATATATATATTTAACTTCAATGTTGTCATCATTTGGACTGCTTCACTCAGCGAAGAATTACACCACTATTTGAAAACAAGCTCAGACACTTATGTTGTTTTATTAAATGCAATGGGTTGAAGAAAATATTAATCACCTATATTATCTACAAATATAATTGTAATTGAAACAACAATTATCAGAAATTAGTACAACAACAACACTTTACTAGTCATATTTTTCATTTAAAAATAAAAATGTTTAGTACTTGATTTGAGTTTTTTAATTTATACATAATACAAATAAACGAAAATTGTAGTGTCCAAGGATCATCATTGTGGTCATTTGTCTACGAAGGGTTTCGACCTTGCCCGTGAAAAGGAGTGGCAGAGGTTGGGTATTGTCGTGTTCTGCTTGAAAATATTAAGCACCTATATATATTATCTACAAATATAATTGTAATTGAAACAACAATTATCATAAATTAATACAACAACAACACTTTACTAGTCATATTTTTTATTTAAAAACGCTTAGTACTTGACTTGAATTTTTTAATTTATACATAATACAAACAGATGAAAATTGTAGTGACCAAGGATCATCATGGTGGCCATTTGTCTACGAAAGGTTTTGGTTTTACCCCCGGAAGGGGGGTGGTAGAGGTTAGGTATTGTCGTGTTCTCTTTAAACCACAAATTAGGGTGTGGCGGAAGTCTGGTGTGATAGAAGTCCTCCCTGAATCATAAGTGAGTAAGATGACGTTTTCAATATTTGAATCAAAGACCTATAGCTATTTTGATTGCAAACCTAATACCACTAAGTCAAGTTGGTTTGGTAGTACCAAGTTTGCAACCAAAATACCTGTAGATCTATAGTTCAAACCCTGAGAATAAAAACAGATGTTATCAAAGGTAAAATCTATCTTTTAAAATTTTTGACCTGATAGTAGGATGTGAAGCAAGCCATTGGATCCTACTCTCAACATTGATGGTTATCTATTTAATGATGAATTGATGCTGAAGATGAGTTGTTTAGGTGCCCATGCAGTTACCAATTCTGATCTCTACGTTTATTGAATTAAGTATGCTATGTGTTGTAAGTAAAATATGAAATCTTAAGCATAAATACATTCTCCCTACTTAGTGGTTTTACGTGGAAATGGAAATGAATTAGCTTAATGAGGCGGGCATCTATCAATATCCTAGTATTTCAAAGAAGAATTTCAGATTTGCTTAAGTAATCTACATTAAACAAATGAACAAGTCACAACAAACTTTGACTTACAAGTCCTCAATACATGCTAAAATAGTATGAAACATCAAAAACTAGCTTCTTGCCAATATTTATCACAACAAATTTTGATTTATAGTTCCTCAGTTTCTTTTGACTTACAGTTCTTGAGCACATCTCCCATTCATCTTCAGAGTAGCTAGAAACCATGATAACATTAGAAAGTCAAGGGACAAGAAAAGTTTCAATAGCACCACCAAACAGGACTTAGTTAATTTATACGATATACAAGTTAGATATGAACAATAACGATAATTTTTTGAAACTAAACAATAACAATAATTAGGATAAAGAAGTCACCATTGTCAAAAATGTTAGGTTAACAGTATAATATCCCAACCAAATTTAACATGCGTGTGCGTGTGAATATATATAAATATATATATAATGTATTTTTAAGGAGTTTCGTGTGGTTCTACCAATTAGGCCCAAAACTTAACTTGTATGGCCCAAAAGTAATTGAATGTTAGGTCGGATTCACTTATTCAACTGGGTAAATTTGTTTAGCTTCTTAATATGATGGGGGGTGGTGGTGGGGGAAGCGGTGGGTGGTCCAATGCCAAGATTGTTTAGGCAACTATTATAATCAATAGTTTTGTTTTAGGTGCAATATAGGCAACTATTACGATCATGGCATGTTTACTTTATGGTTTGGAAAATGAAAATGATTTATGTTGTTTATTTGCTATAAAATCATTCCATAATAGGAATAAAATTGTGGGTTTCGTATGATTTGTGGTTGTTGAGAATCTCATTTCCTCACCCCACTTGAGAATTCTATTCCTATTTTCTTTTTAAAATTAAAAAGACTTTTATACCCCTATATTTTTCATTTTGGTTATATAGATTACATGGTATGTATTTGTTTACATTGGTACTTACATATATAACAGTGATCTGATATATTATAATTTATATATGTTTAAGATTGTACGGTAAGAATAGTCATGCACTTATTAATTTGGTGACAAAAAATACATGTCTGAAATAATTGACCTAAAAACATATTAATTGGTTTAAATAGGCACGCTCGATAAGGATAAGAATAATAATAATAATTAATAATTATGAGATTGAATAATATTAAAAACGCATCAATTTTATGAATATACATTGGATGTAAAAGTCTGTTGTGTGATTCATTAGTATTTTATTTAGTGAACTGTTATTTTTAATTATTATTGAATGATGTGAGGATATGTTAGAGTAATTGAAGTTAAAAGTTGAATGTTTTTTTTCCGTTTTGACCTTTTTTGTTAAGGCATTCTTGGTTGTATGTAGTAATAAACATGACCACGGTTCGGTTCGATTTCGATTCCGGTTCCAAACCAACGGTTTCAGTTCTGAAAAAGCTAGAACCGGAACCTTAACCGAGATAAAACAGTTCCGATTCGGTTCTAGAACCGACGGTTCTATAACTGTTCTGGTTTCAATTTCGATTCTGATTCTAAAACGGTTTCAGTTCTGATTCTAGAACATTTTCTATAAATATAAATTTTGAAATTTATAAATATTATAAATTGGTAATTTGAAATTTAAAAATAATAAAATAAGATTTTAAAATTTAAAAATAATAAATTAAGAATTTGAAACTTTAAACAATAAATTGAAAATTATAATTTATAGATATAATTAAAAAAAATAAAGGAAATTAAGATTGAGAATTAGGAGAATATTGAAACTAAGAGTTAAAATTGAGAGAGAGTTGAGATTAATGGAGAGAGAGAAAGTTGAGATTGAAAGGGATAGGTGTGAGAAGAATTTAAGAATGAGAGGAGTATTTATAGAGGAAATGGAGAGGTTAAAAGAAAAATTAAGGGGAGAGGGTGAAATGTAAAAAAAAAAAATAACCTTGTAGTTTTGGTTTTTTTTTTTTCTTTTTTGTTAGAACGGAACCAAACCAAAACTGGTGGTTTAAAACGGTTTCAGTTCTACCGGTTCTTTGAACAGGTGGTTTCGGTTCCGGTTCCATTAATAAAAGAACCGGAACCAGAACCTTTGTTCCGGTTCCGATCCTGATCGAACCGAACCGCGGTCATGTCTACGTAGTAATTTAATATACAACTGTCAAGTATTTAAATATTTTCTCAAATTGATTTAATAATGTAATTTCTTTTATATTTTAGTACATTATAGAACTACATAAAAATAGGAAATTATCGATTTTACAATAAAAGTTGTTCTTTATTTAATTTTGGATAATTATATTCAATTAATCTTTTTTTTTCTCTTTTATAAGCTCATCTTTAATGGAAACTTATTTATCTCTTTTAGAAAGTGGTTGAAATCCACGGGTTCAATCATAAAATTGCCATCCCTATATATGATTCAAGTTTATGTTGGGATTTTTTTTTTTGGTTAAATTCCTCAAATTAAGTGCCCATTAAAATTTCTTCTTCCTCTTTTTTTAAAAGAAAAAAAAAGTTTTGTGTCTCTCAATCTCATAATCATAATTTTTTTAGCTTGGGTTGAGATAGGGCATGTGCCTGATGCGAACCTCGTATATAATGATACGACACCCACGATCAAATTGAAACAAAACCCCCAAAAAAGTTAATTCAGATTATAGAAAATCTTTGACCCGTTGATTAGAGAACCAATAACCAAAGATATAACGACGCCACTCCCAAGAAAGAGATGAGAATGTGGGAGATAAGTCAAGGTTAATAAATCAAGAACAATTCTTGATGCAATCTCTAAGTTCTCAAAAAAACAATGGAGAAAAGCTAAAACTTTATTCAATAAACTTCTGATTGAAATTTTAGGTTTAATAAGTCTTTTATAGGCATAAAATCCTAAGTCTAATAAGAAACCCAAAATAAACTCTTAATTCTAAACCTAGTAGAAAACTAAAATAAAACCCTAATTTAATTAAATCTCAGCCCAATAATTAAAAGTCCAATATAACATAAAATATACTAACTAATTTAAAACCCAACTCATAATACAAATTAAGCCCAAATTAATACAACAAATAAATAATAGCCCAATTTGTATTAAAATTGCTATCCAAGCCTCAATATTAATGCTCTTGGACTGGGCCTTGAACTTGAATGATATTTTGAAGCCTCGATGTTCCCTCCAAGCCATCCAAGCCATGTTGTGTAAGACTCTTGGTTCAAATCTCTTGAATGAGCCCATTTAAACCTTCCTTCATCCTTTTAACTCTTGCCCTTGTCACAGGTCCTTTATTGACGCTCAAAGGATCCATAAGCTTGCTTTCTTGGTTTTTATCAGTGCCCCTCCTAGAATTTTACAATAAATTATGCGAAACACCATTTTTAGTCATACGACGTTGTTTATTATTAATAAATTATCAAGTAATAAGATAGCTCATGTATACAGATTTAATCATGTCTTTATATTTATAAAACATTTAGTCTCTAGAGTTGGTATGATAATAAGGTGAGTTTTATTGTGATAAATCCATTATTTGAAACATTAAAGATGTGTCGTAAATTTAAATATTTAAGATCTGATTTTCATAAATTTAAATATAACAATGCACCTGGATGTTATCTATAGTCAAATCTAAGCAACATAATTTAAAATCATTTATCTCATTGGGATAACCAAAGTGTTTTTTCACTACTGTAATAAGGAGTCCTTATTACTTGAGGTTTTTTCATTATTAGTGTGTTTTTGGTCTGCCACTTCTAGTTGAATAAAATGTTATCATGTCAGTCATATATGTTAATATTATTGCTGCTCAAGCAATTTAACTTATTGATTTGAAGTCTCTGAAATTTAGGAGTTGCCCAATTAGACCTGAGATGCATATGGAATCCAATTAGACAAATAAGAATTTATTTGTACCTAAAAGACATCCTACTTTTCTTGAAAATGGTTTTCTGTTATGTCTACACTGTTTTTAAAATCTATTTTTTTGTTTATATGCCACGTAGATTTGGGATTTGAACTTGATAATGTCACCATTAACTTAAGTATTTGAACTAGACGATCCTTCAATATCTGCACCTAATATGAAATGAAGCAAAGAAATTCATAAGCAAGTGCAAAGAAATTGAAGAATCAAACAAAAGAGAGTATCAAGCAATAGAGGTGTAAAGCAGTAGTAAACAAAGAACTGAAGAAACTAAAGTTAGAAATAGGAAAATAAAAAAATTGTATATGACCATAGCAAAGCAGTGGCCTTTATATAGGCCATTGCTTTGTTACTGGTTGCTTGTAACATCTTCTGTTTATTATTATTATTTTAATTTTTAACTTGGTAATTTTTAAGAACATATAAGGGCAATTTCATCCAAAAGAAAATTGTACAATACCACTGTCAATTGTTGATTCCCTCGCGTCCCATATTATTTTATAATTTTTTTCCACAAAAGTTAGGGCTAAAGGCATCATTATAGCCAAAAATTGGTTAACAAGGGGCAATATCATCTTTTGATAGTATTTTGTCGACTTCAATTAAGTCAATTTGACTATTAATACAAAAGAAGATGTTGTTACAAAATATAGAAGTACTTTCTGATTATAATAAAGTATATGTTTAAATGATTTTTTTTTTTAAATTTCCTCATTTTTGATCACCTGCGCTAGCTATTGCATGTGTATCATATGCATTTGATCACACACACAGAGCCCGCGTGAGATATCATATGTATCAATATATCATATCCTTGGTTAGAACCCCTTAGTTTTGACTTTTAACTATTGAACTCCTTAATTTTGACTTTTGACTATTGAAATCAGCATTGTGATTCAATGGGCTCTGAGGAAAGATCATGACCGTTTGCTACGTGAATGAGAGGGAGTATGCGCTTTCTTTCTTTTTTTTTTTAAGGCTTTGATTTTTTTTATCTCTAAAATATTTTTGACAATTTTATAGACCGCTACAGATTAAGACACGTGATACATACGTGAGAAGTAAGGTTGAGAAGATACATGAAAAGCTGAGATATTCCGCTAGTAATGGTCAAAGTAGATATATTCCACTGGCAATGGCCTCTATATATATATATATATATATATGTATATGTATAAATATTTTCTTTGGTGGTGGATTGTTCAATACTTTTCACTACTAGATAGGGAGCTCTCATCTTTAATCTGCATGTTATGTGTTCTTCTTTTTCTCTTTTTTTTTTTTTTTTGTTTTTTCTCTCTTTAATCAATTAAAAATAGAAGCTATAAAGAAATTTTGAAATATATATATAAATGTTATCCATGATTGTGAAATTGACCTCGTAAAACTGTACAAAGTTGTTCTCATTATTTGGATAAAAAAGCCTAAATAATTGAACTAGATTTTGATCATTCATACCATTTTAACCCTTCTTCATAAAAGAATGTTGCCATTAGAACCAACATATATAAAAATAATAATAATAGTAATAAATTTATATTTGTCATGCTATCAAGATTTTATTAATATTTATATTTTTAAATAAATTTACAGGTTTTGTTAAAACCTTTAAAAAAATTGCAAAAATTTCACTATATTTTTATAGATTCAATCTATTACTTTACAAGCGCATGATAAATTGAGATTAAATCAAAGCATGCCTCTCACAATTACATTATTACAGCTGTGATTTTAAATCGTACTTTAAAATCTTAAATTAATTTAATTATTCATGAAAAATTATACAAAATCAATCTTCACAAAGTATAGAACTCATACCATTAAGTACAAATAAATAAATAAAACCCTAATTAATTTATTACATTAAATGTCTTGGTTAATATTTATATATCTTAGACTATAAATAAAGACAAATTGATTGCAATAAAAAACACTTGTATGTTTCAAAAACAAAACCCGAGTGCAAGCCGATGGCTATAATAGCACCCTAATCCATGGAGTTTGGTCTATCAATCAAATGGCCAAAGTTTGATTTGCACTTAGAATACTGAAGGCGAGAGCAATTTTTCCATGTGATGTAGACTTCTTCTTCAAATTTTTGGAGGGTCCAATTTTGAACCACACCTCTGAAACTCTAATCTAAAGTATTTGGTAAACTACACAATATATATATATATATATATATATATATTATACTTGTGTAATAATAATAAAAAACAAAGGGAAAAAAAATCAAGTAACTTGTAGAGGCTATAATATATATATATATATATATATTGATTCTATAATTAAAAAAAAAAAAAAAAAAAACGTTTGTGTTAATTCCCAAATCCCAATCCCTATATCTCGTCATGATTAACTAAGAAGTAAATTTCAAGTCTTTCAATTTGCGAAAGCCCATACACCCATTTCCAATTTCTCAATTATCTAGCTCTTATACTTTTTGTGGAAATATTTTTGAGGACGATATGTATGTTTTGCGAAATTGTATTTTTGCCTTGAAGATCTGGATGCAACCAACTTCTAAAAGTTACATAAACTAGTTTTCAAGAGTGACTAGAGGGGAATGGGTGTGGAAAAACCTAACTAGGAAAGGTGCTTGGTCATCTACCTTTATGATCACTCGCTATTTCTTCTGGTTTTAGAGGAACCAAGCTATGCACCATGTAAATTTTATGTGGTCTCTAGATAGAGCTTATTTCATTGACAAGTAGACTTCCATTATCTGTGTTGCTTTGAGAGATTATTTTAGTAAATTCGGTTCACCTGTAGCTCCGAATTTCATTTGTTTTTGGAATTTCTTGTCTCCTGGATGGTGTAAATTAAATACTAATGGCACCTTAGAAAGAGCTACTGAAAGAACTACAATTGAGGGATTAGTTCGGGATGATCAAGGTATTTTCAAAATGAGTTTTATAAGTTCTTTGGGTGTTTGCTCTATTCTAAAAGCTAAGTTAAAGGCAATTGCAAAAGGTCTTCGTATGACTTGGGATTTACAACTACCTGCAATTTTGGTAGAATCAGATAGTAAAGAAGTCATTGATTTTATTCTCCATTTAGACCCTTATCACATCTGTTAAGGATCCTTCCTCCTGAATATTTGGGATATTATGAAGAATTATTGACATGTCAAGCTTCTTTATGTGCCACGAGATGCTAACTGGGTTACTGAATAGCTGGCAAAAACTACTTTTTATTTGACGATGAAGGATATTGATATGTCAACTATCCCCCTTGAGTTAGAGTCTCTTCTCAATTCTAATCTTTAGAGAGGCTCAGGCTCTCCGTTAGTGTTTCTTCTTTCCTTTTTTAGACTTTTGCCCCGCTTTTGTATTAAAAAAATAATAAAATACCCAAAAGTTAGAAACCCTGTATAGAGAGAGAGAGAGTAAAAGAAATCTCCAAATTCTAATGTTATCTCTAGTTTTTCCTCCCACGTCACCTCTCTATCACATAGATAAACCCCACATACCTCGCTTCTATGATCTCTCTCTTTAAGTGTATAGAGACTTAACTAGTTTTAAGTATACTGTCACGCAAAACTCTTATATACTTGTGCAGCAAAAAAAAAAGCTTTCAACACTCATTTTAAGGATGGGAAAAATAATTAGAATCGAATCGAACCGAATTGATTCAAACTAAAAATATCGGTTGTTCTTTTGTATTTGGTTTGGCTCGATTTTTTATGTAGAAATCTAAAATTTTTCAATTTCATTTTTTTTTTTTTGGGAAAACCTACAAAGAATGAAATTTAAAAAGAGAAAATGATGCGAACCCTGTATATAAAGATAGGACACCCACTATCAAATTGAAATACAACCCCAAGAAAAATTAAATAGGTTAATAAAAAGAAAATTTTGACCCATTGATTATATGTCAATCAAGAACTAAAGTTATAAAGAACTATGACCTAATGATTAGAATTCAATCAAGAACCAAAATTATAAAAGAATGATATTGATGTCACTCCCAAAACATAGATGAGAAGGTGGGAGATAAGTCATGGTTTTGATCGCCACAAACATAACTTGATAAGATCAAATGTTCATGAAGTGAGTGGAAGAATAATTTTTAGTTAGGATAATTTCATTGCACCTCATTACAAAAAAATAATATCATTGTTGAATATGTTAGAATAATTATAAAAAAATGCACAATGGAAGAATAATTTTTAGTTTCATTACACCTCATTACAACCCCATGTCTAAACCAAATCCCAAAGGCAAGAATCCACCTCACGCATTTGCTTGGACTCATGTTTATTTCATTTAAGTTGTCTCTAATACATAAAAAATAAATACAAGAAAACCTAATTAATTTTAATTAAATAACTTATGTTGAAAATTTTGAAATAATGTTTCTCATTTGGTATAATTAAATAATATAATCAACCAATCAAGTATTTTTATCAGGTTAATATCTTAATTGAACTTGTTATAAGACTATGAAATTTTTTATAAATTCAAATTTAATTTGATCATCAGTATAAAACACAATAAGTAAATATTTAATTAATCATTGATATTAATTTTTTATTTTTTCGTTATATAATTATATAATATTATAAACAAACCAAATTTTCATTAACTTGGCATCTTAATTTGAACTTGACAGAATTTGAATTCTTCAAATAATTTCAAATTAAAATTTGGTCAATGACAGTATACAAACAACTTTCCAAAAATAATAATAATAATAAAAAATATGAGATTGTTTAGTGTGAGGTTTCGTTTGATTAATTACAAAATTCATTTTCCTCGGGCCCTTCTCAATCAATTTTGGAATTCGCCCTTTGATGATGTAAGTACTAATCACGAAAACTTACTATCGAATGCATCAAAATGGTTTGATTTCAATGAGACTACCATGGTTTTGTGGCATCACAATCCTATGGCCATTTGATAACTAAATGAAGGATGTTCTTTTGTTTTTTAATTTACCCTAACATTTATACTTGCCTGGCAATTCTTAATAACTCTATAGAGCAAGATATGAAGTTAACTTGGAGAAGAGACAGTTTGAAAGATGTACAGCAGACATTTTATGGATGATGATTTGTGGATCCTCCGGCTATCTTCAACATTATGCATCAAATTTCACACCATTTGAGTATCAAAACGATATTAATATCAATTTTCTTACACAAAATTGTTTTACACAATAAATTTTATACTAAATTGGTGTAAATGACATATTCAAAGGCTATCTTAATTGTTTTGTATTAAATTTCACACCATTCTGGTATAAAAAAATATCTATACTAAATTTTTTTACACTCCAATATATTTTACAACAAATTAGTATAAATGACATCTTCAAAGGTTATCTACATTGTTGTGTATTAAATTTCACACCAATTTGGTGTCAAAAAAGTATCTACATCAAATTTTTTTATACTCCAATATATTTTACATCAAATTGATGTAAATGATATCTTTAAAGGCCATCTCCATTGTTGTATATCAAAATTTACGTCATTTGTGTGTCAAAAAGGTATCTACACAAAAATTTTTTACACCAAATTTTTTTAAACTCCAATGTATTTTACATCAAAATAATATAAATAATAATTTCAAAAAATATTTTATACATAATTCTTTAATTAATATATATTAAAATTTTAAAAATATATTCAATATTATACTCATTCTAAATATCTAAAAAAATTTCAAATGATATATTTTTTATAACAATTTAATATATATTTTTAATTAAATAATTTATATTCTATTATCGCTTTTTGGTGTTATGAATAGTATAATTCCAAATTTGATATTATACTATTAATTGACCAAAAAAAAAAATGTCTTGAAAAAATAGAATTAGTACATTCGTGGGAGTGCCAAAGTGCACAGCACCATTTTCGTGCATCAGATGGAGACATTTATAATTTTTAGTATGTGAACTGTACTTTTAATCAGTTTTCTAATTTAATGTTTCGAAGTAGTTTCTTTTCTTCATGTTATAGTCTCTTCAGTTCATGAAACTCAAGCTGAATTTAGCTGAGCTTGAGTTCAGTTGTGTGCTTGACAAGCTATCAATTAGCTTAGCTTCTATTACTTGTTATTCCAACTAATGAGGTGGCGTGTTTCTAAACATCAATAGTTAGGATAACTGATGAGGTGGCAGTTTGTTATAAACCAATGGCTGTGATTAGTTTCTTGATTGACTTGTAATTAACACAATATAAGTGTGTGGGTGTTCCATTTTTCTTGAAGGTTTCAATGATCTCTAATGGAATCTTTTCTTTATTTTCTTGATTCAAGTTTAGCTATTGTTTTTCTAATCAAAGTTTCAATTTAATTTACATGGTATCAGAGCCATTTCAAGCAACGTCCATGGCTTCTGGTTTGAGTTCATTTTTTACTCACAACGAAGGAAACCAATCTTCATCTGCAACTTCGACAACAATGGATGTTATTGCTCTTGCGAAGACACTGAATTTTTCCTTGCCAGTGAAGCTTGAAAGGGACAATTATATTTTTTGGAAAGCACAGGTACTTCTTGCAATCCAAGCTTTAGATCTAGAGAATTTTATTTTTGGTACTAGTGTATGTCCACCAAAGTTTATTGAGGTTGAATATGTTGGTTCCAATGATAAAGAACTAGTGATTAATAAGGAATTTACTACTTGGAAAAGGTCAGACCAATTGTTGTTATATTGGTTAATGTCTATTATTAGTCAAGGAGTTTTAGCACAGATCACTAATTGTGTAACCTCTCATGAAGTGTGGAGTGTTCTTGAGCAACTTTATTCACAACAATCCGTAGCTAGAATTTTACAAGTAAAACAGAAACTGCAAATCATTAGAAAAGGGTCAAGTATTATTAGTGATTTTGTTCTCAAAATCAAAACTCTTGGTGATGAACTCAGAGCAACAGGGCAAATAGTAAACGAAACAGATCTGATCTTGAGTGTTTTGAATGGAGTTGGCAGTGAATATGATCCCATGGTTGCATTGATAACATTAAGAAGAGAATCAATCAGTTTACAAAAGGTTCAATACCTACTAATGGCCCATGAACAGAGAATGGAACAACAACATGTAGTCTCACAAGTTGATTTAGTAACTGCTAGTGTCAATTTTACCTCAAACAATCAGCAAGATAAGAGAACTAATAGAGGAGGATATAATGGTAGAGGTAGTGGAGCAAGAAATAGAGGAAGAAGCAAAAATGGAGGTAGATGGTATGGAAACTCAAGGGTGTCGTGTCAACTTTATGGAAAAATTAGACATACTATTGTTCAATGTTTTCATAAGTTTGACAAGAATTTTCAAGGAGGAAACCAAGGTCATTGGAATACTGGGAATGCAGGTTTGAGTTCTCAACAATTCTTTAGTCATGAAGGAGGTCAGTTTCAAGAAAATATTCATCAAGCAAATCTGCACCAGAATACAACATTTTATGCAATACTTGAGACAGTATGTGACAATGCTTGGCATGCTGACAGTGGAGTAACCAATCATGTGACTTCAAGCCTCAATAATCTCAATATCTCTACTGAGTTCAAGGGGAACGAGAAGCTTGCAGTAGGAAATGGCCATCAATTACCAATATCTCATATTGATAAGTCTTATGTGTACTCACCAAACTTAAAAACAAGGGCAGTAGCATTGAATGATGTTCTTTGTGTTCCCTCAATAACAAAGAACCTTGTAAGCATATCAAAACTAACTCAAGACAATAATGCTTATGCTGTTTTTTATCATGATTCTTATGTAATTAAGGACAAGCATAGCAAGAGGGAACTGCTCAAAAGGAAGCTTAAGCAAGGGCTTTATCAACTTCAAATTGTTAGAGACAAGAGGAATCAAACTACTCAGTCTTGGAACAAGCAAAATGGTTATAACTCTCGGCTTTATAATACTAGTTTAATATATAAGAATGCTAGTGTAGATTCTAGACCGTTTTATGCACATTTACTCAAGACCAACTTGAATTGTTGTATGAAAAGTAAAGCTAGTACTGCTAGTGAGATGAATGAAATATATGGCATATGAAGTTAGGACATCTGCTCCTTTAATTCTTAAGAAAGTGTTGAATGCTTTGAAATTAAAAATTATTTATTGAAAAAAATCTAAAAATTCCTTAGAAATAAAAAATAATCTCAATTTATCCTAACTCTAAAAAATATGAGCAAAAAACCCTTCTACCGTCAACCAAAAGTGATTTCCATTTATATTTTTAGTGGTTTTGTGACAACAACACTACAAGATCAAAATACCCTTATGAATTTGAAAAAAAAAAATACCCATATTATATTAAAAAATAAAAGCAAAAGATTAATTAATTACCAAACTACCCATTGATAGCCAAAATAAAAAAATAAAAAAATAATTGAAACAAGAATTATCATTAAATAAAAATTAAATAAATTATATATAAAAAAAATCTCATTAGGTCTACGTCATTCATTTTAAGAAGAACGGTAGAAATTAATTTCATATTGTGATTCAGACATTGTGGTGTTTCATTATTATTGTATACAAAAAATTGGCCTTTGTTTTGCAGTTGTTAATGGTGTGTTTGGCAATTTACTGAAAATGCTGGTGCATGTTTGATTAAATTTAAGTGGTTAGTATTTTTAACTTATAAATTGGTTGAACATGTATTTGTTCCTTATTTTTATTCAAAAAATAGCGAAGAATAATCGTGAAATTCTAGTAGACACATAAAAATACAGTTTAGATTAATTTCTAAATAGATGTTAAATATATATGTATATTTTAAAATTAAATAGATATAATTATAGTTATTTTAGACAGCATACAATTATAGTTATTTTATATTGAAAAAATAGTTAAAAAATTAGTGGAAAGCATATTTTTGGTGGGTGTGTTCCAGTTAGAGTTGGGCCGTGCTGAGCCCTCTGCCCTGAAAACAATGTCGTCAGCCACATAGCCCATGCTATGGTATTGGTTAGGTAGGTCAAGAAGTTAAATCCATGGCATTACAGCATAATCCATGACATTCATATGGTACACTACACTACATTGCTGCCAATGATCTCTCGGGTCGGATCCATTTTTAAGTTTGGTTCCGGTACCACTTTCGCTTTGTGGTTTTCGTTTTCTATCTTCACATTGTAGCCTTGCTCTTATTATTATGGTGATTTGTTTTTGTTGCTTCTAAAACTGAACAGGTTCTTGATGAAGTTAAACAATCAGATCATCTCGATTGAGCTCAAAAGTAGGACCATTGTTCATAGGCTATTGAAGAACAATACAACACAACAGTGAAAAGGAATTGTGTAAAACGCATTTATGTAGGCAATTTTATTTTATCAATTAGTAAAATTAAGAGTTTTTTAAACATTAAAAATCAAATTGAGACTAATACTTGAATAGTAAAATCATTATAAAGTCAATAAGGTTAAGTTTATTGTCAAATAGTATTATCAATTATGATAAGTCATTAACAATACAATTCACCAATAATATAAATTACATAATTACATATATAATTTTGCTATTTTATATATTTATAAATATGTATTTGGTAATTGTATAAATTATGTAATTTAACAATATATATACTATTAAAATAGCCAACAATACGTAGATGATAATACATTAATTTATTAATGTAAATATTATAGTATACATATTTTTTCCTATCGAATCAAGGACCTAGAGGTGGACCCACCTTAGGGGCCCATAGGGGGAACGTGCTCCTTGAAATTTTTTTTAAAATCGATTAAGTTTGTTAAATTAGTTGTTAAATATTTTAATCTATAAATAATGTTATGTGACAATTGAAGCAAAACTGGTTATTGTTTTCACGTAGCGCTGTTAGAATAAAACTTGCATTTCAATGCTACTTGTGTCCTGGTTCGATCCCTTACCAATACAGAGTATTCCATGTTTTATATATAAAATATAGATATATTGTTATATAATTTTGGAAGTAATACTGTTCATCATTTTCAACTGGCACTGTCGGCACAAAGTTTGTCTTCATTTCCCCTTTTTGATCGGGTTCGATCAGCCACCAAGACAAATTTTTTTTTGAATTTTTTTTAGATGCACTGTGTATATATGTTATATATATCCTCCTTTCTCTTTATCATCTCAGTTCAATCCTCCACAATTACACATAGTTTTTACCTTTTTTTTTTTTCCTTCTCCTTTCTCAATATGGTTTGATCCTCCACCACGACTTGTCTTTTTTCCAAAACCAATATAACATATATATTTTTTAAATATAGGGTGTTGTGTTCAATCCCCCATTATAACACATAGTATTTTTTTTTTTCCACAAAAATATAGTGTATGGTTCGAACCATGAAAAAGATGATAAAAATACACCATGAATTATTTTTCTTTTACATAAATTGTTTTACATGATAAAATTCATATAAATTATAATTATTATTACCTTTAATTTAAATTTTATTTCACTTCATTATAAGATGTTCTTCTAAAGTAAATTTTCGAGTCCATCACTAAAACCAATGATTGTCTATTATTCAATAGGTTGGGATTCCCCTAAATTTGTCAATGATTCCCATGTTAAATATCACAAGCAAAAATGATGAGTATTTCCATTAATTATATGTTCTAGAATATATGTTTGCTACATACAAACAACTACAAACAGACATTCATATTTAGAGGGGACACGATCAATTAAGGATAAAATGATGAGAATATTATAATTCTAAACATCAAACTAGGAAGTTAATTTACATTAAAATATTTTTTTCCTTTATATTAATTTCTTCAGAGGTTGTTATATAAGCATATTCTATGCTTACTGGACCATATCTGACTTAATTTTATAGAACATGATTTGTTTTGTGTTATATGTATTTTTGGGCCACCGCAAGTGGGTTGGTAAAAGCCTAGAGGCCCAGTAAGATAACTTGCTAAAACCGTCCCAATAAACAAAAGTCCAAGTTACTGGTTCAAAGAAACGGGCATAACTTTGTGCTCGGTTGTCAGATTGCCTATTATAATATGTTTTCGAAAAGAGATTTTCGTGCTCTATAGCGTGACAATAGGGGTTGCCCGGTTGATGTCGTTTACATCCTCAAAGTTGTTTTCTTAATGGATGTGTCCTTGAGGTTTACATTTGCTGCCAAAAAGTCCTAACGGCAACCAATGGCGACAAGGCGCCTAGATTTACTCGCCCGACTGATGGCTCAATCCTGTCTGCTGACAGTTTGACCGTTGATCCTGTCCGCTGACAGTCTGACCACTCAGATCTGCTCGCCTAGAACAGTATCAACTCGCGGACAACGTGACGTGCACGCGCCAAACCCTTCTCAGAATGTTAGCAATGTGATTTTCAGGGATCTCACCTACCATGTCAGACAACTCATACTTTGTGACAGAAGACTTTGAAAATTATAATATGCATTTAATATTTTCCTATTTGAGTTGTACTATTACTGTAGCACATCCCTCTCCCTATAAATAGAGGTGAGTTTTACTGTAAAAAGGCCGGCTTTCTGGCTCTCTCTCTCTCTCTCTCTACTGTTTTCTCTCTCTACAGATGTAACAAAATGAACAATAATAATAGTGACTGCCGCCCCTTGCCGGAGCCGGTGTCGTGGTCATAGGCCTTCCCCTTAGCCGAACCACGTAGATCTTTTGTGCCTTTTCTCGCTCTTCTTTCGTTTTCTTCTTCCTCTCTGCCTCTCCTTTCTTTTATCTTCTGTGGATCTATAGCTTGGACCCGAAACGAATCTTGTTGAATAGGGATCGGGGTCCCTTGACCAGATTTTGACGTTAACATTTTGGGATTAACTTTTTAATTAAGAATCATATAATTAAAAACACAGGATCAAGCCTTCATTGATCCCTTTCAATATCATATGTTTATATAATCTAACAGCTAGCATTGGAGGTGATCATGGTGGAATGTAAACAAATAATATATCCATATTACAGATTTAAAGTCCTATTCCTAGCCCTTTTGCACTATTTAAGATGCAAGTGTAAACACTACATGTTACCCTCCTCATACATGTAAAATTACAATTAGATAGAATTGGAGGGAAAAAAATCATTTATGTCAATCAGCCAGTTTTCAACTGCGAATTCATCAAATCAACTCTAGTCCTGTTGAATCCAGCTGTTTTGTGATTCAGAAGAGAACAAATGACACTTCGATGAAAGAATCAACGAAGATTCACTGGCTTTTGGTCATCATACACATATAGCCTAGAAGAGACTTTGATAGTACTTCTGTAAGGAAAGAGGTGGCAGAATGTGATTGGTGGAAGATTAATAGGGATACAGTGGAGGTGCTTGAGAGGAGCCAAACCCTAATTTCGAGTGGGAGGAGTAGGGTGGGAAAGCTAGCCAGAAACGGTAATACAAATTAATATAATTATAACTAAAAGAAAGACTGATCATGAGGACCCACATTCGATAATGTGATTTTTAAAATGTTGGATTTGTGTCATAAATAAGTACATGAAATATAAGAGAGAAGTCATGCAATCAATGAAGACTGACGACAAATAGCGTGCATTGAATGGCTTCCAATGGCCAACTGAAGATGTACCACCTGTTCCTTTGATGCTGACGTTTCCCACTTGATTAGGAGCCCTTCTTCATTCAGTCATTCTCCTTCATTGTTTGTTTGGTTGTTTGTATTTTTTATTTATTTTTATTTTTTTGAATGTGATTGTTTATTTTTTTTGAAGTATTATGATTATTTTTCTTTATTAATCCAACTATTTCTGTTTGATTCTATTTTGTGTCGAAAACCCCATATAGTCCTCAGTTTTCTACATTCCCTTTCTTGCCCTTCTCCTTATATGTAGTTAAAATATTTTATCTATACTAGTGATGGCAATTTTAAGTGATCGAAATACAATTATAGTATGTCCTTTATCGGATCATGCTATTGTTATCACATGTGAACTTTGTTAAAAAGATGGGTGAAATTAGTGATAGAAATACATGTAATCATATAATATAATAATGAATAAAAATGGATGAAATGACAACGTTTCAAAACTCATTACTCACTATTTGATTGGCGACCTAATATGTAGCGAATAATTGGCTACTCAGAGTCGGAAAGTACTTGACAAACACTGTTTTGAGGTGAAAATTATTAGTTTTGAAATCTAACAGTGTAAACTAATATTTCTTTAAAAATTAGGGGTTATAACCAAATTATCCCTACCATATATATAAAGTAATACACACCCCACATTCCAACCAACCTGATCCATTTTGAACCATTGTTTAAAAACTCGACAAGTTTTGCCGAGTTTTTACTGATCAGCACTCCTTCAATCCAAGAACCCCAAATTGGTGGCTCTACTTGCTAGAGGTGAAAACTCACTAAGTTGGATCGAGTAATTGTCAACTCGATCTAACTCGACAACCAAACTCACCAAACTTACCACCAAACTTGGTCACTAAACTTACCACCAAAACTTAAAAAAAATCGGTCACTACTTCAATAATCTCCCACGTAACCACACCATACCAAACTCTCTAACCAAATTTTAACAATCAACCCAGTCACTCACTACACCAAGCCCCAACCTGTACGCCTAAATCTAATCACCACACTAAGACCAAACCCTTACCCTTAACGAAACCAAAATCAGTTTGCTTAACTATCATCGGTTGTCAGTGCTCGTCTTCGTTATCACTCAACCACCACTAGAATATGTCCATGTCAACGGTCAACCTCGATGATTTTGGAGAGATTGACTTTGGCTTCAACGACGACGACAATGATGATGTTAACGAGGCAACGATGATGACGATGACTCATTTTAACGGTGACGGCAACAACAATGTTAAAGAAAAGATGGATAAGAGAGGAGAGAGTAGAAAGGAGAAAGGAGAGAGAGGAGAGAGTAGAAAGGAGAAAGGAGAGAGAGGAGAATGGAGAGAAAGAGAGAATGAGAAAGAGAGAATGTGAGGCTGGGTTTTGTTTGAAACAATGTTCCAAAACTCATTGCTCAATCGGCGATCTAGCGTGTAACGAGTAATCGGCTACTCGACGAGTACTTAACGAGTATTGTTTTGAAGGAGAATTTATTAGTTTTGAAATCTAAGAGTGTAAAATAATATTTCTCTAAAAATTATGGGTCATGACCAAATTACCCCTACCATATATAACGTAAAACACACCTTACATTCCAACCCATTCGATCAATTTCAAACGAAACCCAACCTCACATTTTTTCTCTCTCTTCTTTCTTCTCACTCATCCATCTTCTCTCTAACATTATTGTCATTGTCACCATTAAAGTGAGTAGTCACCGTAGCCTTTTTGACATCATCAACTATCGTTGTCGTTGAAGCTAAAGTCAATCTCTCCAAAATCGCCTAGGTTGATTGTTGATGTGGATGGGTTCTAATGGTGGTCGAGTAACAGCAAAGACGAGCAACAACAATCGGTGATAAGTAAACAAGCTCATTTGGGTGGTTTGGTTAAGGGTTCGGGTTTGGTCTTGGTGTGGTGATTGGATTTAAGGGTCGGGGTTGGAGTTTGGTATGGTAAGTGATTGGGGTTGATTATTGAAGTTTGGTTGGGGAGATTGATATAGTGTGACCATATGGGAGATTGTTGAATTTGTGATTTTTTTTTTTTTTTTCTTTTTTAAGTTCGGTGGTGAGTTTGGTGTGAGTCTAGCGAGTTTGGTCACCGAGTTAGACTAAGTTGGCAAGTATTCAATTCAACTCGGTGAGTTCTTGCCTTTAGTGAGCAGAGTCATCGATTTGAGATTTTTGGATTGAAGGAGTATCGATTAGTGAGAACCCCGTAAGAATTTGACTAAACTTGTTGAACTTTTAAACAGTGCATTTGACACAATCAACGTCGAAACAAAACATGATGATAATTAATTATGGACTCATCATATACGTACATAGAAAGGTATAGTTGATATTTTGAAGAATTTTAAAAAAAGAGCAGAGTTGTTTTGATTAGCAAATAAGAAGTAAACACGTTGTAAGATTTTATTAATACGTACAAGGAGGACATGTGCAACAAACTGTACATAAATAGAAAGCTGTAGTTAGTGGCTTATGCTCCATCGACATCGTACTTGATAGCTCCTCAGCTGTCCCATGGCCTGCTAGGAAGTATTAGATGTGTTCCAATTGGCGCCATAGTCAAGTACAGCCGTTGGATTGAAATCTTCATTAGGATCAGCAGCAGAAGTAGTAGTACTTGATTTTGTAATTGATCTTGATTTTGTAATTGATGTTGAATTAAGTGTTTGCAAGTGAGATCCGTCAACTTCAGTCCATATATTAAGATTATTATCATATATTAAAATTTCCTCAAGGCATGTAAAGGTTACATTGAAGCATATGATGGTAATGAATAATCATTAATGAATAATGATGATCAAGTTGTGAAAATTCAAATTGTGCTCTTAATAATGATGTCAAATTCAACTCAAAGGCTGGCAAACCCGTTAAGCCCACCCCTCCATTAACTCAACATCAACAACGCAACTGGTCCATTACTCACCCACACCAGCGTCTCGCCTCCCACAACCTTCACCATCTTAAATACACACCCCCACTCATGACCGGTCAAACCCACTTCACCATTTCAACTCATGACCGGTCAAACCCACTTCACCATTTCAACTCATGACTTCGTGATTCAATTTTTAGTCTATCCAGGTATTTGACTCATTTGTTCAATTTTTGATCACTTGAGCAAGCAATCGCAGGTGTGAAACTACACCCATGCATACGTGAGATGTATCAGTGTATCACATCCCTCGTTTAGAACCCCAAGTTTTGACTTTTGACCCTTGAAATGAGTGGCTGTGATTCAATAGGATCTGAGGAAGGATCATGATCGTTTGTTATGTGAATGAGAGTGTCTGAGTTTGTAGGTGACACGTGGAAATCGGGTATAGGTGGTAGCCATGGGATTGGAGTTGTTGGGGAAACATAAACACATATCCTGACATTGTGCATGTGGGGATTGATGAAGTGAAATTGATTTATTTTGATTGTTTTTATTTTTTATATTTTTATATTTTAATATTTTTTTATTTTGACTGTTTGATTTTTTATTTTTAATATTATTTATTTTGATTTCTCACTTTTGACATTATTTATTTTGATTTTTTATATTTATTTTAAAATTATTTAAATTAAGAGTAAATTGGATATTTATGTGTTAATTCCTTAAAAAAAGAAAAAAAAAATTGTATGTGTTGAGTCCCAAATTCAAACCCTATATCTTATCATATTATCTAGGAAGTCAATTTTAAATCTTTCAATTGGAAAATCCCTTCAAGTCTTTCATTTGCAAAAACCCTAACATCTATTTTTCAATTTCTCAATTATAAAATATCCAAAAATAAAAAATTCTTCAAATTCCAATGCTATTTCTCTTTTCTAGGGGTGAGCATGACCATGTTCGGATCGATTCCGACTGGAACCGACCTGAACATGATAAGTTCGCGGATCACAGGTTTTGGGTCCAAACATAGTCTAGTAAGGGAGAGAAATCGATCCGAACCGAACACCCAATATTCGGTTTGGTTCGATTCGGGTTCCATGTTTGGGCCCAAATTTGGGCTTCATTTTTTGAGCCGAACTAACTCCATCATCATCATCATCATCAAATGCAGACTCGGAACGACTCTCAAGACTTTTTTCCATCTATTCACAACAACAACACACAGCAGCCAAGTAACAACAAGATTCAAACCACAGCAACCAACAACATACAATAAATAATAACAGTAATTAAACCACAGCAGCCAAGCAACAACAATAACAAATATAAAATGTAAAATACTGAAACTGAATCTGAAACTAAAATTGAATCTGAAATTGAAACAAATTTATGAGTACCAAGCTGGCAACGACGAGGAGAATAGCTTTACGGTGACGGGGAGAAGAGGTGATAGCCACGGCAACAGCACGACAACGGTTAGACGATGAGAAATGAGAGAATAGATGACGACCACGGCAACAGGGAAAGAAGATTCACGTCCACGAGAAGGGAGATTGATGGCCACGGCCCACAGTTATGGCGATAATAGCTCCACGGCGGCGTAAGACAGCGAGGAATGAGAGTTGAAAGATGAGAGGAGTTTCAATGTTTCACCGCGATGACACCGACCCGGATAAGAGCTTCTCGGCCACGATCACAACAAAGAGAGGGTGACGGCTATGAAAACGGCGATGACAAGGAGAGAGTGAGGACGGGCATGGCCACGGCAAGAAGAGAAAATGAGAGATGAAAGATGAGAGAAGCTTCGGACTTAGGGTGATGACGCCGATGAAGATAAGAAATTCACGGTCATGGCACGACAACGGCAATGGTGACGAGAGGCGACAGACGACGAGGGACGGAAGGAGGAAGAAGGGGGATGCGGCAGTAGGAAGTAAAACCTGATCTGCTTTTGAGCTAGGGTTGAGTGTGGTTTTATATAGGGGCCACGGCAAGAAGAGGAGATGAGAGATGAAAGATGTGAGGAGCTTCGGACTTAGGGTGATGACGCCGACAAAGATAAGAAATTCACGGTCATGGCACGACAACTGCAATGGTGACGAGAGGCGACAGACGACGAGGGACGGAAGGAGGAAGAAGGGGGATGCGGCAGTAGGAAGTAAAACCTGATCTGCTTTTGAGCTAGAGTTGAGTGTGATTTTATATAGGGGCATGCGAAATTATGCATGCACTCATGTTCACGGATCGGGTCAGTTTTGACCATGTGGAACCGACCCGAACACTAAAACATGGTATTTTTTTTTTTTTTGTGATAAGGTCCAAACACCTTAAGTTTAAATATGGAAACCGACCTGAACATCCACGGATAGATTCGGTTCGTATTGTTCCGGTTGATTTCGTGTTTTTATGTCCACCCCTACTCTTTTCTTCTCCCACGTCACTTCTCGAGAAGCATAGATAGCCCAACCCAATCTACCCCACCCCACCCCTCCCCTCCCCCCGCCACCCGCCTCGGGAAGAATAATAAGAAATAATGATCAAGTCATGTTGTTAATGATGAATTCACTTTAGACAAATTTATTAATGACTCAAATCAACTCCATTGACAACTGAACAACGGGTCCGTTTCAAATTAAACATTTAAAATAGTAAAATTACGTTTATGCCCTTTATGTTATTTAAATTTTGAGTAATCCCAAGGGCACATGCGTAATGTTGAATCACCACACCACTGAGTAACTGACCGGTGACTTTCTCCTTTCTTCCCCTGCATACACTCTATTTCTTTTTTCTTCTTTTTTCTCTCTCTTCCTTCTTCTTCGTTTTCTTCAATATTTCCATGTTCGGTTCACCACCACCTCCATCTTCGTCCTTGTCCCACACCCCAGTCAACCACCAGTCCGAGCAGACACCATCGCCGCCAAACCCACTTAACCTCCATGTTCGGTTCAAAATGACTTGGTACTCCTCCTTCGCCAGCAAACACACTCCATCCCAGACACACTCAGACATTTCACCATTTCACAAAGTTCTGAAAATCAAGCTACAAAGAGAAATTCATTAATGACTTAACCACCCCACTCATATCTCAACATCCGGTCATTTCACCATTTCAACTCATGACTCACCACCAGCCTCGCCTCTGACAGCCTTCATTACTCCTACCGTGGCTTCTCCCATTACTCTTCCTTCAAAATGACTTGGTCCTCCTGCTTCGCCATCAAACACACTTCATCTCAGGCATTTCACCATTTCAAACACACCAGAGCAGACACACACGACCATCACCATTTCGCCTCTCCGATTCTCACCACTACCATCGCTTCTCCGATTCAAGCTGAGGTTATTTTATTCTTTGATTTTTTTGTTGCTCTATTTTTTTTTATATTGTTATAGCACTTGTTTGGTGATTGTTTTTGGTTTGATTGTTAATTCTATAACTACGGCTAGGAACACCTGGCTTACCGAAGAACAGCTTCCAGGACTCTTTCTTACTTTTGCTTGTGGACAGGTACTTGCTGTGTTTTCGTGTTTTTTTTTTTTTTTTAGCTGTTATTTTTTATTGGAAGAGAAACAAATGAACACATATTTTATTTTATTTATAATAGGAGCATTACATCACCGATCCCTTTTTCACTCATAATTAAAAACAACAACAACAACAAAAGAGAAATAATAACAATAAACGAGAAATAACAAATTAACAATTAACCAACAGGGACGGTGACAGCTCCTATGCTTCATGGCTTCGGCTTCGGCTTCGGCTTCGGCTTCTCTGGCCTCTTGCAGCATTGTGGCCGCGACGGAGGGCACTTGTGGGGGCAACCCCCCCCTCCGGTCCGCCCTGCTGCTCCGCCAAGGAGGAGCATAATCATCATAAGGATCATTAAAATGAACTTGAACTTAAGGGCGGCCATAATTTTGTATGTTGGTTCTGTGTTTGAGAGCAGTTTGAGTGTGAATATAACTAGATCATGGTTTAAATAGATAAATGAAAGGATAATTAAGTAATTTTATAAAAATTTTATTCTATATATGGAAACACATACAACGTCATCTTTCGTTACTTTTTACTATTTTTGGCAAAATGTTATTTCAATTGAGTTCCGTGAACAATGATCAATCATGGTACAATTTTTTCTTTGAATGTGTTCCATTGCACTATTTTTTGTCCCATTAAATCACCATCCACAAAACAAAGGTCAATTCTTTATATGCAATAATCATAAAAACATCACAATACCTAAATCACAGCATGAAATAGACCTCTAAGTTTGTAGCTCAACAAACTTTCTTGTAGTTGTAGCAGAGTTGAAGCTGTGGATTTACTGGTGCCTAACCAATTAAAGTTTAAGCTGCTGACTTATAAGTTAGGATCAACTAGAGTTAATATTAGTGTCTAACCAATCAGAGCTTAAGTTGTAGACTTGTAAGTTAAGATCAGCAAGAGTTAAACTTCATCAAGAACCTGATCATTTTTAGAAGCAACAAAAACAAATCATCATAATAGATGTCAATCCAATAATAATCCACAAGAATCTTTTTGTGATAGATTTTTAACGTGATAATATTTAGTTCTATCAAACTTAATCAAATAACAATTTGGTCTTTGGTGTTTGAAATGGTACCGGGATCAGACCAATTGTAATAAATGTGTGAACCCAATTCTCTCTCTTTTGGATTTTTTTTTTTAATTAATAAAAAAATTGTACATAAAAAAATTAGAATTTTATTTTTACCTCTAAACTCTCGTGGTGAAAAAGCTACACTCTGAATTGATAAGTGTACTAAAATAATATTCTTTCATTGGTGAAATGGTTTATCACTGTCTACTGAAAGTACATCTATGGAAGATGCATTATTTTCATCTTTAAACTCTAAAAGAGGACAATTTTGTTTCTATCAGAGGAGAGGACCACATTTTTAAAGAAAAGATAAAAAAAGACAGTGAGTTTAGTGGAATTGATGAAACGAGGACCACATTGCCAAAATTCGTAAGAAAAAAAAACAATGGAGTACAATAAAATTAATGGAACTAAGACCCTAAAGAGGAAAGATTGTTACAGACATCACATGCTCCTTGAAGACTCCTTTTTTTCGAGTTTTGATCATAACTAATTAAAGAGTCTAAATCAACCCCACCAAGTGAGAGAGGAAGAATTGAACATTCCAAAAACGTTCTCATCATAATTAGTCTCGGGAGTAATGAGATATTTTGAAGAGTAGGTTAATTTTCTTTAGAGTTCACGTGCAATTCATTGAAAAAAAAAAAATCATCTTTTTATTGTTTCGTTGTATAATAATATAATATTATGAACCATTTTTTATTAACTCGGCATCTTAATTTAAACTCGAATTCTTCAAATAATTTCAAATTAAACTTATAAAAATCTTAAACTACACTAAATTGAAGTTGTAGGAGAAAAGCGTACATCATGATGGTCGAAACCGTTATTACTTTAATTCCAGTTTATCAATAATGATAATAAATTCAATGGTAAATTCAATACAAACGGCTTCAAGGCTGATAAAAATTCTGAAAATCGAGCTGTATAACCAAATCTATTAATGACTCAACTATCCCATTTTTGACTCTACAGTCAGTTCATTTCACGGTTTTAACTCCCCACCACTATATATAATCCAATTTAGAGAATGATATTGAGTTTGATAATTCAATAATTAGTTAATTTGAAAAAGAAACAACGCTAATAATCAAGTTGATTTTGGGAAATGGTGATGAATAAGCTGGCATCAACAACAATAATAATGAAGCTGATTTTGAAAATGGTACGACAATAATAACGAAGCTGAATTCAGACATGAAGCCGAATCTAGAAATGGTGATGTATGAGCTGACATCAACAACAATAAAAGTGAAGCTGATTTGGGAAATGGTACGGCAATGGTAATGAAGCTGAAGTTGGAAATGGTGATGTATAAGCTGACGTCAACAATAATAATACTGAAGCTGATTTAAAAACCAGTCGGATAAATCCGACATCAACTCTATGGGGGTGATATCAATCGAAATCCACTGGGCCTATCAGCATCCGCAGTTTGAGAGGATGTAAGATAGTCAAAAGGTAATATAAATATCCAGCAACAATTCGAAGATATCTCAAAATTAAAGCAAGAACAACCAATTAAATTTTTCCTCAAGAGTAGTAGTAATTGTACCTTAAGTGCCACGAGGCCATGTATATATATATTGATTTGGGATTTGGAAATTCCCTACTCTAGACATAGAGAGGCGTAAAAACGAGTGATATACCTAAGAAATACTACTTAAATATGGTGATGGCAGACAAAATCTAGAATAAGGAAGCAACAGCAGAAACAAAAGGAATTCTGTTAGAAACGGAAAGGAAGCAAAGATATCAAGATTTTAAAAGATAAAAATAAAAACAAAACAAAACAACGAAAAAACAAAAAACAAAAACAATATTCAAATGGAAAACTGATCATATCTAAGGCTTTTTATTTCCATTTTTTATAATTAAATACATGAAATCAACCAAATCCTCATAAACCCTTTTGTGTGTGGGAATTGATTCAAGACCTCCTGCATGACTCATACTAGGATCGACCAATTGAACAAGATGGTGAACACAATCGTCGATATAACTAACTGCATGTAGCATCAAATTTTATGTTCTTGGTACCAAACAGGAAGGGTCATATTATGTAATTTTTCAATTTTTGAAGCTTTATCTTTTCTTTAAATATAGTAAATTAAAGTGTTGCACGTCTTTCAAACGGTCCATTCTCCAGGTTAACTCTATATCTTGCTCTATAAAGTTATTAAGAATTACGAGGAAAGTATAAATGTCCAGCGAAATTAAAAAACGAAAGAACATCCTTCTAGCCGTTATCAAATGACCATAGGATTGTCACGCTAAAAAACTATGGTAATCTCATTGAAATTAAAACATTTTGTTACATATAGATAGAAAGTTTTCATGATTGGTACTTATATCATCAAAAGGCGAATTCCAAAATTGATTGAGAAGGGCCAGAGGAAAATGAAATTTGTAATCAGCCTCCAGATCTATAAGTGCAAGTCAAATTCCATAAGTTCTAATGGCTAATAGAGAAAGGAATTCAAATGTTTGAGAAATCAAATGAAACCTCACATTAAACAATCTTAGATTTTTTATTTTATTTTATTTTATTTCCTTGAAAGTTGTTTGTATACTGTTATTGACCAAATTTTAATTTAATTATTTGAAGTATTCAAATTCTATCAAGTTCAAATTAAGATGTCAACTTAAATGAAAAATTTAGTGTGTTTATAATATTATATAATTATAAAACAAAACCATAAAAAATTAATATTAGTGATTAATTTTATATTTACTTAGTATGTTGTATACTCTCGATCAAATTAAATTTTAATTTATAAAAAAATTCAGTCTTGTAACAAGTTCAATTAAGATATTAACCTGATAAAAATATTTGGGTGGTTGATTGTATTATTTAATTATACCAAACAAGAAACATTATCTCAAAATTTTCAACATAAGTTTTTTTTAATTAATTTCTTCTATTTATTTTTTATGCATTTGAGACAACTTAAATGAAATAAATATGAGTCCAAGCAAATATGTGAGGTGGATTCTTGCCTTTGGGATTTGGTTTACATATGGGGTTGTAATGAGGTGCAATGAAACTAAGATAAAATCTTACTTATATTATTACTTTTTAAAATTACATTATATTATTGAGATTGATCCAAGAAACAATCGGGATCATGCGAGATTGAACATAGATGACATGGCTTGGAAGTTGCTCCCATACGGGAGGGAGCAATCCATACATGGATGGGGCACTATCCTCACATAGGAGGGAGAAAGCATAATGAAGCCATGTTGAAGAGAATATAATACAAAAAGATGTCAAAAAGTGATATTTATGGTTGGGTATTATCATTTTAATCCAGTATCTCAGTTTCTCAAAAAAAGAAAAAGTTAATATCTTGGTTTAATTTTAGATATCAATGACTGGAAGTCTCAAAAAACAAATAAAATGATATATTTTCTCTTTTTAGATGAGCATTTTATAATAAAATAAAATAAATGAAAAATTAAAGATAAAAATAATTATAATTAATATATATTTTTAATTTTATTATGTAAAATAATTTATGTAAAAAAATAATAATTCACACCAATAATTATGAATAAAAGAACTTCCAAAAAAATATATATATTTTTAAAAAAATTCAATTCAGTTTTAAATAATATAAATGTTTGACATATTCTTTAAATAAATTCATAACATTTACTAAGTTGATAATCTGATTTGAAAGAGTCCTAAAAGTTATCGTTAGGAATTGTTCATAGTTTACTCGTTATTATTGAAAAAAAAAAAAAAATACGAGGCAAAGTGAACACAGCCAAGAAAACCTTAATAAAAAAGGTCAAAAGGGCAAAAACCTTTCAAAAGAAACTTTAATTACTCTAATGGACCCTCACATCATTCAACAATAATTAAAAATAACAGTTCACAAAATAAAATACTAATGAATCACACAACAGACTTTTACATCCAATGCACATTCATAAAATTGGTGTGTTTTTATATTATTCAATCTCATAATTCTTAATTATTATTATTATTATTATTCTTGTCGTGCGTGCCCATTTAAACCACTGAAACAATCGAAGAAAAATCTAGGTAATTATTTATGACGTATTTTTTGTCACCAAATTAATATGTGCATGACGATTTCTTAAAGTATATATTTTTTTGTTTGAAAAGTACTTTTAAAAAATATATTGTAAACTTGTAATATTACATTTCATTTGACATAATTAGTTATAAGATAAGAATTCAGAAGTAATAATTGTAATTAAATATTTTTATTTTAAAAGTTATTCAGTTATTTTTATAATTAACAATGTAAATATATAACAAATTATATTTTAAAACTAGGGAAATGTAATTTTTTTTTTTAAATTAAAGAGAACATTTATAAACAATATATCTTACGATTTTTACCATACAATCTTAAACATGTATCAATTATAATATATTAGATCATTGTTATATATATAAGTACTAATATAAACAAATACATATAATGTCATCTATAGAACGAAAAAGAAAAAAAAAATAGGGGTATAAAAGTCTTTTTGATTTGAAAAAGGGAATGGAAATAAAATTTTCAAGTTGGGCGGAGGAATCAGAATCCCATTCTACAACCCCAAATTTATATGGAACCTTCAATTTTATTCATGTTATGAAATGATTTTAGAACAATTAAAAATCATCAATCACTCTTATCCGTCAAACCCTAAAGTAATCACACCATGACTGTAATAGGTGCCTATATTGGACCTAAAACAAAACTATTGATTATAATAGTCGCCTAAGCAATCTTTGTATAGGACCCAAAAAACAAAGAAAAAAAAAGGCTATCATATTAGGGAGCTAAACAAATCTGACCAGCTGACTCAATGAATCCATTTATTGTCTGACCTAATGTTCAATAACTTTTGGGCTATAAAGTTTAAGGTTTGGGCCTAATAGGCAAAACCACACCAAACACTATAAAAATACTTTATATATATATATATATAGATAACAGGATTGCTGGTACAAATTTTGATAAAATTTATTGATTATTGGATAATAAAAATTTCAATGGTTTAAATTTACTTACATTTTTATATACAACTTCATTTTATACCTTAATTAATATTAAAAACTTATCTCCTCTCTCTTCTTTATTATGTCATCTCCTATTTTTCTTATTAACATTAAAAGTTCACCAATAAAATTATATTATTTTTACATATCTCTCATCTCTCATTCATCATACACTACTCAAAAAAGAAAAAATAATACTTTTTTTTTTTTAATTTTTGATTTTTATACCTCTATCATGGGTTAAATAAAAATATTATAAATTTAATTTCATTTAATTTTTTTTTAATTCAGTAAACCAAATCACGCAAATAATATATGAATTTGAAGCTTTTAATATAAACTTTTAAAGAAATCCATATTACATATGTCTAAACAAGTATACTTATTAGAATAGTCTAAAATAAAAAATTAATTAAAAAAAAAAAACTTTATTTTAGATACAAGCGTGATGTCTAAAAAAATGATAAAAATAATAAAATTTGAAAATGATTTTTTTTTTTTCACTCACCCTAATTTTTTGAGTCTTTAATTTTTTAAATTTATTTTCAAATTATATTACTTTTATCAATTTTTTTTTAGACATCATACTTATACTTAAAATAATTTTTTTTTTTTTTTTAAGTTAACTTCTTATTTTAGATTATTCTGATGAGTATGTTTATTTAAACATATACAATATAGATTTTGTTTGAAAGTTTATGTTGAGAGCTTCAAATTTATATATTATTTATGTGATTTGATTAACTGAATAGGGAAAAAAAAAATTAAATGAAAATTAAATTTATAAAATTTTTATTTGATCCTATGGATGATAGAGATATAAAATATCAAAAAAAGAAAATAGTATATTTTTTTCTTCCTTTGTGCTGTGTATGAAGAATGAGAGAGGAGAAATAAGGGTGGATGTTTTTGAGTTCGGGTTGAGTTGGATTGAAAATCCACGTTGGGTTGAAAAATTTTCAACCCAACCCAACCCAATCAATTATTTAATCCAACCTAATAATTGTCGGGTTGGGTTGGGATAAGTCGATCTGGTTGGTATCTCGTTGAAATAGAAAACGTTGATATTAATCAACTCGTTCAAATACAAAACATTCTCGTTGATTACATAATAGGTATAATACAAATAAAAGTTTAAGCCACTACATAATTAAAAAAAAAATTCAATTCACCACAAAAAGGCACAAAAAAAAATAATAAAAAATAAAAACTAAGATAATAATCCTAATAGAATCTGTCAACATAACTTATTTGCTCATTAAAGTCTTCACAAGCATTAAAAACCATAAAATATTAAATCCAATTGGTAGCTTCCAAAGCATCAACTGCATGCATCATATCTAACATCAAACAGTACATGTAAGTAAACCCAAAGTGTAACTAACTAACATATTTTCAACTTTTGCAAATCATAAAAGAACAAACATATGTAAGTAAAATATAAGTTTTTTATTTAAAATAATTACCTTAATAGCATGAAAAATAATCAATTCACATTATTTTTCATGGATTCAAAGGTATTCTCACTCCAACCTCTACATAAATGGAAGAACAAAATATTAGTAATATATAAAATTACACATTTAACATTATCATAACAAAACAAATCAAAAATTTTAGATGATTAACTGTTTGAATTTTAAAGGACTCTATCAAAAGGTGTTTAAAATTTTCATTACCATGTTAAATGTAACATTCCTCTTCTTATCTATAATAATCTTCCTCTTCTTAAATCTCGATAACCCAACAAAACTTATAAAAACAAGAAAAAACCAATAAAACCAAAAAAAAAAAAAAAAAGAAAAAAAATTAGCAATACAAACAAATATCAAACCAATAAAATACATAAAGAATTTATATTTTCTTTAATATGTTTGCTCCACTAATACCATCATAATATTACGTGTGTTATGTGATCAATTTGTTATATAAATATTCCATAATTTATGTTTGTAGTCTAAAGCCCTAACTTACAACAATCCACACATTAAAAGATTCAAGGCCAATATTAAAACACATACAAGTAGTGAGTCACTTGAAATTAAAAGGCATTCACTAAACACACACCCTCACTGCCTCACACTGTCACACAGTGACAATCCACTGTCATTGACTATTTGACTTGATTTGGTCCACACAATTTAAAATGTCTTTAAATATAGTCCCTTCACACAATCTCTCACACACACATTGTCGACATCTAGATATGGTCGACCAGATTCTTGAAGCTTAAACTGTGAATGGAATTAAACAATAGAGAAAAGAAGAATAGGAAAAGGAAGAAGTACTGTTGCGCACAGATTTTTATGTGGTTTGGCCCAAGGAATTGCCTACATCCACGGCTATTCTCTTATTATTTTGGCAGAGAGACAACATATATTATTACTTGTATCTCGTTTACAATGAACTTTCAGTCTCTATTTATAGAACAAGAGACTACAGTAATATTACAATTAAAATAATAAAGAAATCATGACAGATTACATCCTCGAGATTGACGTCTATTAGAGGCATAATCAACTTATGCTAAAGTATGGTTATTTTCTGCTAAAGTATGATTATTTTCTACCAAAGTATGTTTTGGATGTTATCTTCATACCGGGTAATTAAGATTTTCCTTAATTAGACTGTTATCTTTTTGGAAAAATTAGTGTGTATATCATGCCATGAGTTAAATTTTTTCTGACAGTTCTGGTTATAGTTGTAAGCCCTATTCTTGATTCTGAACTTCCTAGTGTTAGAAGCTAAGTTATGAGATGAAGATGATAAATGTTGTCATTATTATCTTTATAAGTAATAGTGAAATGTTAATAGAAATTAGAAGTTAATTTAACTTAAGATGAAGATAAAATATAAATGAAGGGAAAATTGGTAACTTGTTCACATGAGAGGTGTGTATATATATAGAAGTGTTGTTTCCAACCCTTAGAAAATTTTCAAAACAGAAGTTAGTGACCAAGAGAGGGTGGACGACAATGTAAAGAAAAGGGACATAATGGTCATTTTTGTAAAGTTGCCTATATATATAAAATTGTTAGTTATCAACACTTAGAAACAAATTTGAAAAGTTGAGAGGGTTTGTGAGGGGTGGACGACAACTTAAGGAAGAGAAGAACAAGCGATTTTTCAACCATCTTTAAAGCTTCCAATCTTGATTTTGATTTGATTTAAGCTAAACAAACAAGATCTAAGTAAGTTTAAGGTAAAGTTCTATGATTTTACTCAAGTTTGATATTAGTTGGAATTGTTTGAAAGTCGATAATTTGGTTTGTTTGTTTGATGAGTAATTGAAAGGAATTTGATTCATATTAAGTGTAGAATTTAAATATAGTAAAAAGGAAGTGTAAATTATGAAGAATCATGCATGGAAAAATGATTAGGGTTTATGTAGACAAACCCTAACTTATGAATTAAGTTTGTTTAAAGTAAAATAGCTTGTAGATTAAGTGTTTGATGAAATAATTGAGAGAAAATGACTTGAGAAACTTAAAAGTGAAATGATGTGAGTGTGTGTTGATGGGTAAATTCCTAATGCACTAATTACAATAGGTCACGTGCAAGTATACACGGTCACAATGTAATATAATAGCAAATCAAGGTCGTTCCCACAGGGACAATTGCTAAATTTTATATATCAATTACTAAAATTGATTGAGACAATTTTATTCAAACTATCAAAACTAAAATAAAGGTGAATAAAAATATAGTAAAATGAAATTAAAAATTAAAAATTAAATATACAACCAAATTAAATAATGGAACTAACAGTAGATTTATAGATGTAAGGCACAATTTCACATTTTTATTTCATCAACCTATTCTCATTCTATTCTCACAAAAGTAATGACTTTTATATTGTAATTAATCGGGTAAAGTTCTAAATCAATTACTAGCCTCTTTCGATCAGTCAAGTAATATTATCCAGAATAATTAATCTATTATATGTCTATATAGATTAAATTAATCCGAATTCATTAAGTTTCAATTACCCACATATGATTACACAATCCTATAGGTATATGTCTATCCTATACAGATTATGTTATTCTATTGCCATCTAACACATGATACCTTTGTCAAGCGCATCATAGTCACCAGATCTGTCAATTAACAGGTCTTAATCTACATTGTAGCCTTAGAAATTAAAATTAGTTTGACATGAAGATGAATAACATAGTATAATAAATTAAAGTGAAAATAAACGACATTAAAACAGTCAACCAAAAAGATGGAATAGTCACTGTGTTGTTCTCTGAGACATCGCTCCTGCTGAAATTGAATATGCTCGAGTGCTTTGAGTTTTGATGATGACGAGATCCTAGCGAGACTCTCTTTCTTCAAACCCTCTCTGCTGTCGACTACCGTCCAAAAGAAAAATTATCAATGAACGCAAAACCCTAAACTTTTCTCTCTGCCCAAAGTCTTAAAAAAAAATTCCCCTTTTGTCTGCCGAAAGAATGAATTTATATCATAAGAAAATATTTTCTAGCATTAGTTGACTTCCTTGATTCTCTGTCAATTGCCGACACAGCTCCCTCAATTTGCTCCAATATGCTCTCTGTTAATACCATAAACTGTCCACTTGAATCCGTGCTTTGACTGCTTACCAAATTAACTTAAAGATCTTCTGCAAGACCGCTTGAATTTCCTTCAAAACCTTGATCCATTGCCTAAATTGTCTTCCACAAATCAATTGAGACATTCTTGGTGATTTTCCCGCGTGAAATATGCAAGGAAATTTTTGCAACGCACGTTTCGACCACATCACATGTCGTTTGCACGTCGTTTACGCGCAAAATGCGAAACAAAACTGGACGCAGCCCATGGACGCAGGCCATAGGCCTGCATATATTTCCAGCGGCTAGCTGCTGGTGTGGGCTGCTGGAAATCAGCCATCAGCTATGGCCTGCGCGGTAAATTACAAAAAGCCCCCTCAAATTTTAAAAATTACACTTTTTCCCATGAACTTTGAAAAATTATACTTTTACCTCAAAAATTTATAAAAATTTATAGTTCAGTCCCTGCATTCAATTTCTGCACAAAACACTCAGAAAACATTAGAACACCTCTATTTTACTCGGGTTTTCATCATAAGAGTATAGGTTAAGAATATATAATCGTGCATAATCGTGCATAATTTTAGCCCGATCATATGTACATGTCATAGCCAAGTAAGGGCATGTTGATTTCATGGAATTGTGATCAAATTGGACTTGGTTTCATGCATATTTAAGATTTAGAAATCATATGGAAACATTAGAATTGAGAAAAGGCAATGAAAAGCTATAAAATGAGCATAAGCCTAGATGAAGGGCATGTGTGATGATTGTCATGCAACGCCACTTCATCTTCCAATTTGAGTGTGTCGAATGATCATAATCAAGCATACGTAAACCTAAGAATCCTAGTAGAAAAGAAATTGAGTTTAGAATATAAAAAGGGTGGATTTTGACACTAAAAATTGTTAAAAAATAATGGTATTTTATATGTTTCACCCCTTTATAGTTAAAATTTTTCGAAACTGTTTTATAGGTGACCTAAATGAGAGTCAGGGAGATGATTGGAGTAAAAACGGAATGAAGAAAAGTGCGGTATTGGCCCTTACATACCATTCGGCCAATGGGTGTTTTAAATTTGAATTTTTCGTTCCAAACTTCTAGCAATTATTTCAGGCATACCAGGGTGGTTTTAGGTAATAATAAATGAGGTTCGTAGAAAGAAATAAAAAAATTAAAGCTTCGGTTAAGTCAGAACTAAGTTAGAGGAGTTATAGTAACAAAGGGTGTGTTTAAAGGTTAAGTGCTTTAAAAGCTTTTATTGTAGCTTGAGTAGCTCAATTTGGCATATTTTAAATAAGAGTATATTGTGTAGGCGAGAATCAAATAGGTGGAGCACGAGAGGCTCATTGATGCTTCTTATCACATTTTGGATCGAGGTAAGTGTTACGCGTACTTGCAACTCTAATTTCAATTAGTATCATAAATTGTAATATTATCATTCCTAAAAAGGCTTTATAAATAAGTATTTTGATGTAAATGTTTTCGTCGCATAAAGGGATCGTTAAATATGTTTTAAAGGAAAATGAGAATCAAAATTGTTTTTACGAGAATCAAGTTGAGAATAAATTAAAGAGTTTTGAAAGAAAAGTGGTTTTGTGCCTATGACACTTAGAAGAAAATGATTTTCAAAGGCCATGTGTATACTCCCAGTTTTCGATATTATTTAGCACTACGAGGCGACACAGAAAATTTCGCTTATAGTTGCTAAGCTTTTCAGAGTTTCTAGCATTACGTTTACGATGTAGAAAATTCTATACGTAGTAGCCTAGATTTATTGTTGACTTTGCACTGCAATGCGATTTAGAGAATTTTGCAAGTAGTTACAAGAGTTAAAGTATTGAGCACTATAATATGCGATGCAGAAAATTTTGTATTTAGTTGCTCAAAGTATAGATGATTTCACACTACACTCTGTGATGTAGTAAATTCCGCACGTAGTTGTCGAAATGTCTCAGTAGTGTCACGGTTTGTGTCAGTTAAAAATTACCACGTGACTTACCACATTGAGCAACATAGTTAGTCATTGTGTGGTTAGAGTTTCGAGGGTACATAAAGTGTTTTTAGAAATAAAGTTTAACATTTAACTATATGAGTATCCAAACAAGTTATAAATATTTATATGTTAATGAGTATAATTGTTTTATAGATTGAACTAATGAAAATTTTCTATGTTGTAGCATAATAAATTGTCATAGGTACTTCCTACAGGGGATCAAGAAAAAGAAATACTTCACTAAAAATATAGGTGGGCGCAATATAATACATGCTCTTTCTTTGTATATAGTTTCAGACAGTATAACGTGCTTCATGAGATGTATTTGTCATTATTGTGAAATTGATTGACGAAAGGCATGTTTGTGGAAATAAGAAGTTAGGTGGTTATTGAAAATAGTTAGAAGTGTGTTTTCTTTGCAAGTAAAATTTGGATGGAAACCTTGAAAATACAGCTGTTATGCTGTCAAATTTTTATTAAAATTTGACAGCATAACAGCTGTATTTTCAAGGTTTCCATCCAAATTTTAAAAATTTGACTAAATCTAATTACAAAAGTTTACACCAATCCAATTATTTTCAAAGAAATGAAAATCGATTTAATCAAAGCAAAGAAAATAGGCAAGATTTAAAGGGTTCGCTTCGCGGGTCTCTTAACCATGAGTAGGGTTACATGAGATTCGTCTGAGTGTCCTCTAGATAAGAACCTAGAGAAAATCTGGTTCGGGTCTCGTTAATAGTTGACCCGTAACCTGAGAGGTACAGTAGTAGGTAGAGAGTTCGTTTCTTCGAGCTGGACTACCTGAGGTCAGTGAACTGTGAGCCTGATTATGCTAGCTGAATGCATAGAGAGCTGCGAGCTGTTTACTTGTTGAGCTAGTTACTTGGCGAGTTAGGCCTTTAGCGAACTAAGCTTTCATTTGTCAGGTTAATCTACAATACTGGTCTTAGGCTTTTACCAGCCCATTTACGCAGGCCCAAAAATGTCTACAATATCAGCCCCCTAACTCTCGCAATCTACATACTGAGAGTTATCGCTCGTTGGTAAAAGCTAACGTGTTGGAGTCTGTTGTGTTGCCTTTTCAAATTCTGTCTTATCTTTTGAACTTGTGGCGACCTTTTAGGCTATTGTTTAGTGCACGTCTCATTCTACACGCATTTAATGTGCATATATCTCAATTGATGACGCATGATGATAAAATCCCTTAATTCGCGCTGCAGCGTTAGATCTGAGGCAATTGGTGAACCACCAAATCTAACGGTTGGGACTTCAGTCTTGTGCCCCAATATTAAGTGGAGGCCCAATCTTTTTCATTTTCACTCTGTTATTTTCAAATTCTAGACGTCACCATATCTCCTTCTGCTCCCGTTCTCATCTTACTTCAAGTTTCTACACTAGCATTTCCAGAGTTCTTAACTCATTGAAGATCAGCACCTTCTTTTCTACTTCGCTCACAGTAAGTTTTCTAAAACCATTTCTCGATCTTTATTTTTCACTTTTAGTTTGCATGTGCTGTGCTTTTTCTGTGTTTGATGCTGGTTTGAACTTTTAGTGTTCTTGCTGTTAAGTGTTTGTTTGTGATTGTGACTATCCATTTCCTCTTGGTTTGATCTTATTGACTTGCATTTGCGAATTGCTTGTTGTTTATGGTATTCTGTGTGTAAGCTATAAGATAAATATTTGCTCGTAGATCATTAGTTCGTAGGTCGAGCTCCCTATGCCTTTAGTAATCTATGCGGCATTTGTGACCTGTAGGTTGGGAAGCTCCTTAGAAAATAGGAAATTTAGATATATAGGTATGGTCTATATACAGTAGAACCTTAGGTGTCATTTTCTCGAAAAATAATTTTTTCGGTGAATAGTATTTTTGGATGAATAGTGATTTTTTGAAAAACGGACTTCGAGAACCAAAAGTCTTGGAATAGGAATTAGAGTCATTAGAAACTGAAACTGACTAAAAATGAGTTCATTTGAATAAGTTTTGAGAGATCTGAAAATAATTTACGATAACGCTATTTTTGGTGAATAATGAATATTAGTGATTTAACATCCATTAGATTTTTTTTTTTTTTTTAAATATAGGATTGAGAGGTTTTATACCCAATTAGAGTATTACAAAGTCAATTTGATGATAGGATGACTATGAAATATTTTTGGAATTTATTTGAGTGTGAATGACAATTAAATGCATTAAGGGCAAAATGGTCAATTCAAGCTCAAATAATACATGGAAATGGTGTGAGCATCACATTGAATGAATTTAAGTAAGAAACACAATCCATGTCAAGTGAGCTTAACCTATGGGAAAGTGGCAAAAAAAAAAATTTAATATTAATTATTGAGTTCGTGGGAAATTAGTTGACAAGTATAAATGAATTTTTATTTCTTTAATTTGCAAGTTATCAAATTGCCCATTGGATGAATAAGTTTCCATGAGATAAAAATTAAGGGCATTAAGGTAAATTAAACTAAAGGATTTAATGGTTATTTTGAGGTTGATGGAGGGTATTTTTTTCAAGTAAAAAGCGGGCATTATATAAAGTGAATTGAGTGGAATTTTCTACACTCATTTGGATGGCAAAAGAAGAAGAAAAAGTGAGGGAGTGCAGGTTAGTTCGGTCCAACAAAGAGGAGGAGAAAACAAGAAGATTTCAACCTTTTATCATGCCAAAAATTACAAGTAAAAAGCTAGAGTGAAGATTAAGCAAAAAGGTGGAGAAAAATAGGTAAGAAAGGTGAGTTTTGATTATTTTTTTGATCAGATTTTCATAGGTATTGATGGTTGCGTGATGGTTTGATTTATTGATGAATTTTTTTGTGTAATTAGAGATTATTTACCTTGTAATTGAGCTTGAAATTGGAAGGAGTGCAAAGGAAGCAAGTTAGTAAGCAAACTAGAAGGTAAAAGTTAGAGTTTTATAAAAGATGTTATGAAATTTGATTGGTTTTGATTTTAAGGCTTTAATGGATCATTTGATGATTAATTGATGTAGTTGGATGTGATTATTGAGCTTGAAATGAAGAGAATAGATTGGTTATGTTATATACTAGTATGTGGCCAATATAGGGTAATTGATGTAATTTATGTAATTGAATGACTTTTGATATATTGATGAGTTTATATGAGATTTTATATTAAATTGAGATGAATTATGGAAGGAAAAACAAGTGAATAAATGGATGGGTATGCATGTCAGTGTATGGCCAAGTTATGTTTATTCATGTGTTTATGTTGATTTTAATGTTTGAATAGGTTATATGATGTGTTGGCATGGAATTGAGTTGATTGGTATCTAAAGAATGGAAGAAAAATTGAAATGGATAACTTGGGTGTTAAATTCGGCTAAGATCAAGAATGGGTGTGCAATTTGCCATTCAATTCTTTGAATGTGTTTTAATGATGTTTAGTATGTGTTTGAGTAGGGGTGGCAATTTGGAGCTCGACACGATAGATCGACACGAACCGACATGATAATTACGGGTTAGGTTGAGCATAAACAAGTTGAGTAAATTAACGGGTTAACCCGTCTAATCTGTTAACTAATCGTGTCGGGTTCGTGTCGTATTAATCGTGTCACGAGTTTATCCATTAAGTGAGGGTAAAATGTAAGTTGATATTAGAGGGCATTCATGTAATTTTAATGAGAGGTATATATACTCTTCATTCTTCAAAGTCCAAACCCTACACTACACTTTTGTTACAACTTACAAACTTACAGCCGCTGCCCCCCTCCACTCCACCAGTCCACTGTCCACCTTCCCAGCCGCCGCAGCTCCCATCAACACTCGTCTCGTTTGGTCGCCCTACTACATCTCCTTCATCACCTATCGTCTCATTCGGTCGTCGCCACGCATCTCCTTCTATCGCCGCTGCATCTCCTTCCTTTGGTGGTCTCCTTCGGGTCGTCGCCTCATCGATCTCCTTCGATCGTTGCGTCGCATCTCATCCGTATGTTGATCTCCTTTAGTCGCTGCCACGGTCCACCCATCTCCTTTGATCGTTGTGTCATATCTCCATCATCTCCTTCGTCATCCAGCCATACTGATCTGCTTCGTCACCCAGCCAAGCCGCACCCCACATCATTTCTTCATCTCGGACGCTGTTCATCAGCTTCGTCACCCAGCCGCGTTGGTATGTAGATTTGTTTTAGTTTTGATTTTTGATATTGAAACTGTTACTGTTTGTGAAATGCAATACTATGATTGTGTTATTTTTTTTGTTTTATTAGGTATAGTTTAGCCTTTATTTATGTGTTAGAATATTTGAATAATGTGATTTTTGATGTATTACGCCACTTATAACATTGCCATGGGAAGAAGGTAAAGAAAAATTTTCTTGTTATGGTTGATGCGATGCATTAAACATTGACTTGTAATATTAGATGAGAATATCAATCATTCTGTCATTGGTACACAAATCCAAAATGATAAATAGTAACTAAAACTATTTGTTATACTGCTTGAAGCGGCATCTTACAGTGTACACAAGTTGTTGAAATTCAAAGTATACAATATCTAGACAAGCTATCACTCTCTCATTGGATTAACATAAATTCTTCCACTAATATAGAAATTATTTGTTGTATGCAAAACATGATAAAGTAACCTATAATATTAATAAGTCCCATATCGACGAAACGACAAGTGTAGACATCAATGGATGGCTTATAATAGGAGAGCCAAATGGCATTAGAAATTATCTTTGTACTGGGGGCAATGACGCAGCTAGTGAGGTTATAACCGAGGCGCGTCTATTGCTGGTTGAAAACTATTTCCAAATCCCCTCTTAGGCCTGGGTTATTATCGGTATATAGAAGTGCACACTATTTAAATTAAATGGGAATATAAATCAATTATGAATTTAAACATTAAATTTGGGACCGTGATTGAATTCGAATTTTTTTTTCCTTTTTTTGAGAAATATTGACTTTGGAAAGTTGAATGTTAACTTTGGTACCCTTTTAATACTTCTATACTAATTTGACAACTTGATGCTAGCCCTCATTTTACTAAAACGTGCTAATTGTAATTTGCATGTGTTATATGATTATGATTTTTATTTTTCTTTTCTAATGGGATAATCTTAATTCTTTTTTATTTATAATTATTGTAGAGAATCCAAATCTTAGATTGGATGAACTTACCGAAGATGTTATGAACATGAATGATGATAGTGAAACTGTTAGTGCTAGTAATCACAAAATCGAAGCTATCTCATCACAAATTACCATGTAGTGATAACATTTTATTGTTTTGATAAAATATTTGTTAAAATATATATTTTTTCATGTATAAATGTATAATTTACTAATTAGCTAGCTTTTAATTATTATCTTTTGACAGGTTTAGTTTGGTAGATGCAATCAACACTTAATGTTGTTATTCTATTATAAAGGACTACATTTATAGATCTATTTTTTATGTTGTTGTGTGTTTTTTTTTTTTTTTTTTTTTTTTTTTTTTTTTTTTAAATATTGTTGTGTATATTTTTGGGATCCCCCAAATGGGTTGGTAAAAACTCTAAGGTCCAGCAGACAATGACCCAATTTACCAAACCTCAGCTCCCGGAAGCAGCCCAGCAGAATACTGGACGAGCAGTCAATGTGTGAGCAAGCCAGCGAACAGATGAACAAACATCAGCTTGTCTAGGATGAGTTCCCAGCTCGAGCTCTTCGAGCTCGCAGGATGAGCTCCCAGCTCATCAGCTTCCAGATCAAGCTTTCAGTTCATCAGCTTGTCCAAATTGAGCTCATGAGCTCGTTTTGGATGAGCTCCACCCCATCCAGATCAGAACCAGTTCTTGCAATGACATGACGTGCACGGTCAGCCTTGTCAGATATTACAGCCTGGATTACAAAGATCTTATTTAGTCCACTTGAGCCAGCGCACTTGGATTAGCAGCCTAAGCAACTTGTTTTAATAGCTGTCAGGCTCATTTAATGCAACCCAACTGTAATCATCATTATATTTTAACTTATTAGGCGTCACTGTAACACGTCCTCTTTCTATAAATAAGGGTGAGAATTATTGTAAAAGGGAGAGTTCTTTATGCTCTGATCTCTCTCTCTCTATAACCAGAAAATATAGCAATAACAGTGACTGTCTCTTCACAGCCGGAGCAAGCACCGTAGACATAGGCCTTCCCCTTGGTCGAACCATATAAAATCTGCGTATTTTTCTTCCTCTTTGCCTCCATTCTCTCACATTTGTCCCATTTTTCATTGATTCGTAGTCTTGGGCTTAAAGAACCTTGTTAACTAGATCCCAACGTCAATATTTTGGTGCTAGAGGAAGGGCCCAAACTACATCTCTTTCTAGTTTTCAGGCAGCTATGGTAAGGGGAAGAAAGACTAGGAGCTCTAGCACAGCAATTGCAGGTCTACCATAATTCCTGGGCGACGCTGTTGAAAGTCAGCTAGCTTCAGCCTCCCATCAGCTAGCTTCGGCAGTCCCAATGGCCAGGGGGCTTTAAGAGCTACATCAACGATAGGATGCTCAGCTCCGAGGACTTTCATCTAGAGCTCCAGCTCATCAGCGCTCAGCTCATCACTACCAAGCATGAGCTCCCAGCTCACAGGACTCTCAGCTCGAGCTCTAGCTCACCAGCTTCCAGCTCATAGGCATGAGCTCCAAAGTAGCTCTCAACTCCCCCGCTCACAAGCATGAGCTCCAGTAAACCCATAATAGTTCTCAGCTTCCAGCTTGTAGGCATGAGCTCTAACGCGCTTAGAGCAGTTCCGGCTCTCAGCTTCGAGCTCATAGGCATGAGCTCCAAAGTAGCTTTCAGCTCCCCCAGCTTGTAGGCATGAGCTCCAGCAAGCCCAGAGCAGTTCTTAGCTTCTAGCTCGTAGGAATGAGCTCCAGCAAGTCTAGAGCAGCTCACCAGCTTCCAGCTCACAGACATGAGCTCCAGCAAGCCCAGAGCAAGCTCTCAGCTCCCCTAGCTCACAGGCATGAGCTCCAGCACATCCAGAACAGCTCCAGCTCTCAGCTCTCCCAGCTTCTAAGATGCTCAGCTTGAGCTCTCAGTTTGAGCTCTCAACCTTAATAAGCTCGACAACCAGCTCAGTAACGAGCTCCTGAACAACAGGCATGAACATGCCACTCAATGATTTCAGCATATGAGCACATCTTTATATTCGGTAACCTTCTGAGCTGAAACTTTTAATGTTCAATTTAATTTTTTGAAAATTAATTGCACCTCTGGGCTATTATATATATACTCTATGCTTTTAATTACCAAGCCACCTGGCCAAAAGGTGTGCAACTCAGTAGATGCTCAAGTGCCGTTACGGGTAACAACCATCAAAGCAGCTCACGAAGAACATTACATTATACAGCTCAGGTTATGACCCTTAGAGCACAGTTGAGGTTTTTCAGCTCCCTAACTCTCGCTATAGAAGCTTGGGTTCCGACCCTATGAGTGTAGCTCGAGAGGATATTATGCTGTAAATACTCAGGTTTTGACCCTGTGAACGCCTACTGTAGATGCTCAAGTTTTCACCTTGTGAGAGCAGTTTACTGTAGATGCTCGAGTCCCTACCTTATGAGCGCAGCTTGCTATACCGTTCTGGTTACTACCTTATGAGCACAACCGAGGTTCTAACCTCCATAACTCTCACTATAGATGCTCGGGTTCCGACCCTGTGAGCGTAGCTCGAGAGGATATTATGCTGTAAATGCTCAAGTTTTGACCCTGTGAGCGCAGCCACTGTAGATGCTCAGGTATCCACCTTGTGAGCGCAATTTGCTGTAGATGCTCGAGTCCTTATCTTATAAGTGCAGCTCGCTATACAACTCGGGTTACGACCCAGTAAGCACAACCAAGGTTTTAACCTCCTCAACTCTCGCCATGTCATCAGGTTCCTATACCCCCTGGGCATAGCTCGAGAGGCTTATTAATACAAATGACTTTACTTTTGAGTCCACAGGAAACTCAGATGAAGCAAATGCCTAATAGACCTCACCACGAGATAGATCGACAACATGCTTCCAACACTTTTGCATCTCATCAAGGCAACAAGCTCATGCGCACCAGCTTTTACCAGCTAAGTTAAGCTCCCAACCCGTAAACGAACTAGGAGCTAGGGGGCTTAATGTTGTATATATTTTTGGGATCCCTCAAATGGGCTGGTAAAAGCTTAAAGGTCCAGCAGACAAGGACCCAATTTACCAAACCTCAGCTCGCGGAAGTAGCCCAGCAGAATACTGGACCAGCAGTCAACATGTGAACAGGCCAGCGAACAGATGAACGAACATCAGCTTGTTTAGTATGAGCTCCCAGCTCAAGCTCTTCGAGCTCGCAAGATGAGCTCCTAGCTTATCAGCTTATAGATCGAGCTTTCAGTTCATCAGCTCGCCCAGATCGAGCTCATGAGCTCGTTTTGGATGAGCTCCACCCCATCTAGATCAGAACCAGTTCTTGCGATGGCGTGACGTGCACGACCAGCCCTGTCAGATATTACAGTCTGGATTACAAAAATCTTATCTAGTCCACTTGAGCCAGCCTAGTTGGATTAGCTGTAAGCAACTTGCTTTAACAGCTGTCATGCTCATTTAATGTAACCCAACTGTAATCATCATTATATTTTAACTTATTAGGCGCCACTGTAGCACCTCCCTCTTCTATAAATAGGGGTGAGAATTATTGTAAAAGGGAGAGTTCTCTATGCTCTGATCTCTCTCTCTATAACCAGAAAATATAGCAATAACAGTGACTGTCTCTCCACCACTGGAGCAGGCACTGTGGACGTAGGCCTTCCCTTTGGCTGAACCACGTAAAATTTGCGTCTTTTTCTTCCTCTTTGCTCCATTCTCTCATCTTTGTCCCATTTTTCATTGATTCGCAGTCTTGGGCTTGAAGAACCTTATTGACTAGATCCCAACGTCAACAAATATGAAGGACTATATTTGTAAATATGTTTTTATAATCATCTTTGTGACCATTTGTATTTTTATGGTTTGGATTGTATTTGTAGATGATTATATTTGTGGATGATTGTATTTTTTAGGTCTTGTGTATTTTTATTTTGTTTTTTATTACATCTATATTAAAATTTAAATGTATTAACCATTGTTAAATGAGTAATAAATTAGTCATTAAACATGTCAGCTAAACATGTCATTAAATGTGTCGACTGATGGGTCATTATTCGTGTCGGTTAAACGGGTTGATAATGTATTGGTTAAACGGATCATTAATGGGTTGATAAACAACCCGTAAATAAACAGGTTAATCGGATCATTTTTGTGTCGACCCATTACAAATTGTGTTGTATTCATGTTGAAGCGGTTTAACCCGTTTAATTATCGTGTCGTGCTCGGGTTATGTCAAAAATTATCGTGTTGTGTCTAACCGGACCCACCAACCCGGATTGTCACCCCTATGTTTGAGTGAAATTGTACAAAAGAAATTAAAAGGAACAGATGTTAGAATATTAGTTGGAAATATGATAAAATTGTGAAATTGTTGAGTATATATATATCGAATTAAAATTAAGTTGTTAATTGGTGCATAATATATTAAGAGTTAATTGAGTGAATTGTTGGAAATTCAAATGGATATGGGATGAGTTTAATGTGTTGATGCATATAATTGAGTAAGTTCTAAATGGGGATTTTGTTATACTAAGTGTAGGCGGAGTTCGGATTTTAAGAAAATCTAAAGAAGAGCTTGGAGGAGTGGTGTTAGAGTACGAGAAAGTAATGAGTGTGGTTGTTTTAAGAGTTTTTATGAATTTTAGTTGTTAATGATTTATATTTACAAGTGTATAATTTAGTATTTAATTTATTTAATTGATTTAATTAGATTTTAGCATGTAATTCTTTTATTTTATAATGTTAGTAAGTTTCTTGATTCATGTTATAAATGTATATATATTTTAGAATTAAAGCGAAATCATAAATTGAGTGAATTACATGCTAAGAATTCTTTACTAAAGTAAAAGAATTTATAAAGGCAAGGTTTATCCTAGTCCCCAGTATATCCAACCGAAATACCTTAACCTATACGACAAGTTGGTTGGGAGAGTCACTAACTGGGGGGTTGAGTTAGTGAGTTGCCCTCTGCACATATGAGATAGTGTAGATTTATCGATGTTGGGAAGAGATCATTACCCCAGAGTTTCCCACTTCGGCGACTATACATGGTAGCATTCCTGAGTTTTAGTGGCGATAAGAAATTTCGTAACGACAGAGCAAGTTTTCCTAAGTTGCCTTAGCTAGTTCTCGGAAGTAAAAGAGTGCATCATTAGGCGTGAAGTTTAGAAAGCAAAAAAAAAAAAAAAAAAAAAAAACTTATAAGTAAAGTATTTACACTCTGTTAAAGTTATTTATATTAGTTTTTCAGTTTTATAAAAGTTTCAATGAAATCGATAGTTTTCTAAAATTATTTTGGGAGGATATTATTATATTTTAGAAAATAATTTATTATTTGAAAAGTTTATCCACGTACTGAGTTTATACTCACAACTCTGTTTTTATGTTTTCTGAAAAATTTTCTCCAGGTACAGGAGTGAGCCAGCATACAGACACAACTCTTCTAGACATGTAGAAGGGCCACAAACACGATACTATTGCATTAGTTTACTTCTCTCATATGTATGCGCATGCATCATATTTCATGCTTCTTTGTACATTTGTAAATATTACTTTTAAATGTTTGTAACCCCTTTCAGAACTTTGTTTTGTAAATTGAATTTTACTAGATATTATGAATTTTTGTAAATAATCTTATTATCAAGTTTAATTTAAATTGAAGGTATGTTTGGGGTTGATTGTGAAAATGAGGGTTTGAGGCCCCATAGGGGAGAAAAATGCATACCATAGAAGTGTTTTTTTTCTGAAAATTTCTAGAGTGGCATGCTTAACAAGCAGCCGTTACACTACCAAAATTTTTATAACTCAGTTTTACAATTCACCCTAAAAGAAAATGTTTTATTTATTTCAAAGAGAAAAGAGTTTTAAATTAAGATGCGTACTTCCACTGGACCCTTTCGAGCCAAAGTGAGGGTTTGATTGAGTTCTATTGGGATTCTCCATAGGAACTCTCGTCGGGTTCAGTAGAGGAATCTAGGGCAGGTCCTTACATACAGAGACTTGACTACTACCTTTTTTATATGTAGATGTTTTCAGGACGTAGTCCCCGTTCACACAGAGTAGGAGACAATGATTCTTCTGGCTCAGAATGGCATGACATGAGAGAAGTTCGTACTGCTGAGGCGACTTCTTTGAGTGGTGAGGTCACTAGGGAGTTTAGAGTTCGGGCTGACCCAAACATGGCCCATCAAGCCTGCTGAGGAAAAGTGAGCTTGCGAGGTATTCCCTCATTACCTCTTGAAATTGAAATATGACGAGCTGGGAGGAATTACCCTGGAATACCACTTTCCTATAGGTTGCCGCATCATGCAACCTATCCGCCTTGGGGGTTCGTTGCCACTAGCACCTACCATTGTAGCCATGGGCTTAGGTTTCCAGTCCCTACCTATCTCATCGAGCTCTTGAATAGGCTAGAACTTAGCCCGTTCCAACTAACACCTAACTCATACTCCCAACTTATATCCTTGTCTCTGGTCTTTATAAGGAACAACATTCCTCCTCCGAGCCCGAGGGTCTGCTGCCACCTATATAGTTTCAAGAGCGTTGGCAGTATAAGAGGTGTAATGCGAGATGAGATTTACTATCTCACAGCTCGTAAGACGAGTTTTAAGGATCTACTATCTCAAGGTGATGCGAAGGGTAAGTTGAATGTAGGAGACTATAAATCGAATTGGTTTGATATTTCGTACCTTTCCTTTAAACAGATCCATAACTTCAGCTACGTCCTAAGTCCAGGTAGATTGGGCTGATTTACTACGAGCTATATTTCCTTTTTTTTTTAAAAATTTTTTTGACGCTTTCTGTTTCTTCCACCTCGCTTATTTGACAGGAGACAGGGCTGCTTTGATTGGAGAGGAGGTCGACACTCTCAGCACACTCACAGCTTTGAAGGAAGGGAGAATGATTCACGCATTCGACAATGAACTCCTCAGGATGGGCTAGCCCCTGTATTGGACAATGGGCTCCTTAACAATAGGAGGGACATTAGAGTTCGAGGTGAACACGGGCTTGCCTCTGTCTTTCAAGCAACTGGTGAAGCGAGAACAACTCTTGCCCCTCAAGAGACCTCAATAATGGTAAAGCTTCCCCTTATCCAGCACCCTAAGCATTTACCTACTCAGCCCCGTAGCTCCTATAGCTGCTGCCCTGCTCAGGTGGCCACTTCAGAACCGGCTTCGGGACATATAGAAGCCTAGGCCCCCATCTCGTAGCTAGAAGTGGCTAAAGCTGAACATGAGCAGGTGAGAGCTCCTACCAATGAGGCTCTAGCTGGTAAGGCTCCAACTGGTGAGGCTCCAGCTGCCCCAAGCAGAGAGGTAAAGTTGAAGCTCATTGTGTATAGTAAGTTGATGCTCGCTGGCACAACACGATTTATTACAAGCTGTGTATAATAAGTTGGAGCTTATTGGCACAACATGATTTATTACAACCTATGTATAATAAGTTGGTTGAAGCTCGACGATCATGATGAGATATATTACAAGCCATGTTTAGTAGATCAAAGCTCGGACTCCATAGCGTAATAAACCTTTCGAGTTATGTCCAGAGGGTCGGAGCTCGGATTACATAATGAAAGTTGTAGAGGTTGGAACCTCAGCTATACCTAGAAGGTCGGAACTAGGATTCCATAGCGTAATGAACATTTTGAGCTATGCCCAGAGGGTCGAATCCCAGATTAAATAGTGAAAGTTGTGGATGTCAGAACCTAGACTATGCCCAGAGGGTCGAAACCCGGATTACATAACTCGATTTGTTTAGTCTTTGGCCAAGGAATAGTCATCATTCAAGAAAGTAGTAGAGGAATAATAACAATAAATTTTAAACATTTATTAATATTTGAATATTGAATTTCCAATCAGAAATATAAGCTTAAAAGTTACTGAGTATTGGGGGATGTACCTACGAGGTAAGAGCCAGCGTGTATGGTAGAGACGACTCTTAGTGCGAGTTCACGTTCTTGTTCAGGAGCTCGCTGAGGCTACTGTTGTGTTGGTCATAGAGGTCGTTGCTCTTAAGGTTGTGGGTTCACTGGTTGCACCATATAGCCTCTCAAGCGACCCCTCTTAATCAGATTTTCAATAGCATCCTTTAACTCCTTGCATTTTGAAGTGTTGTGCCCGACCTTATTGTGATAGACATAAAATTTATTCTGGTTCCTAAAGTGAATAGGAGACCTTATAGGATTGGGCTTCCCAAAATCTTCCCTGTTCTTTTCCATTGCAAAGATCTTATCTTGTGTATCAGACAGGATGTTGTAGCTCCTATAATGACCTTGATTTAGAGGTCGCTCGTGCTTCTAGTCGTTCCTTAGTACAGGTCTATTCCTAGCTTTCTTTGTAATCTGATTGTTATCTCTCTGGCCCCTATTGCCTTTTCCTATATTGCTCATTTTCTTGTCTCGGTTGGAGCTACTGGTTTCATCCTTCTGATTATTTGACTTATTTAGGCCAAAGATCTTCTCCCACCTTATTTCTCTGGCAGCTTGCTCATATAATTTCCCCAAGTCCTTTACTGGGGACTTGTACATACTCTTATACAGCTTTCCGTCTTGGTGAAGTCTACTGAGATTGCAGTTTAGAAACTTTCATCCGAGGGGTTCTCCACATTGTTGACTTTACGTTTGAACATAGTAATGTAGTCTTTTAGAGATTCGTTTTGTCGTTGGAAGACTATAGCGAGGTGGCAAGACGGTGCGAGCTGTCTCCTCATAGCTCTATACTGACTTGTGAATTTTCATTGACATTCTTCTCAACTATCTATGTTGCGAGCTGAGAGACTCTTAAACCATATTAGCGGAATATCCCCTACAGTAGTCGGGAAAATACTACACTTGACCAAAAGATCGATCGTTAGAAGGTCTATTTAGACATCGAATGCATACAGGTGGTCGTATAGGTCACTATCCTCATTGTATTGAAGGATACTGAGGACCATGAACCTACTGAGGAGAGGTCGCGTCTCAATCTCTCTAGTGAATGGGGTCTTCTCCACATATTAATCATTCTGGTTTGAGGTACTAGGGCGCGCCTCGAGCTACTGAACCCTCTGAAGAAGCTCTTCTAACCTTGGCTCATTAGGCCTATATTCTATCCTGCGCTCGCGACCTGAAGGGCCACTGCTTGGAACATATTCTTGACTTTGTGAGCCGCCAGTTCAGTGTAACTTTGTATGTCACTGATAGTCTGCTTCCTCTTCTTAAGCTTGGTAGTCTTCAGCTCTTGAACGTGAATTGAGGGAATGAACTGAGCTAGCAGATCGTGACACCTCTTTAATGGGTCTTTCACGAGCTGATATTTGTTCTCCTTGTTGCTAGTAGATTTCTCTAGGAGCAGCAGCCTCAAGTCTGAGTGTGTTTTGTGCTTGGACTTGAGTGACTACCCTGATTGCATTCGTAAGCTGTTGTATTATGTTTTCCAATGCCTCCTGTAGTTGATGTTGCTCATACAGCCACCCGACTGTAGGGATCATCTGCGTCGGTCAACAAGAGATTGGTGGGGGTTTACCTCCAGTAGCGCTGTCTGTGTGGACAATAATATCCCCTATTAGTTGAGCATCACACTATTGCTGATCTGTGTGCTTTTCTGGTTGATTAGCCACCACTGCATCTGAACTTCTAATGGTTCTTTCTTTTGTCATGACCATTGCAAAATTGATAAACTTGCAGTCTAGGCCTCTCCTTCTAGCGCCAAAATGTCGACGTCTAGATTTAGTTGACTAGGTTCTTAAAGCCTAAACTACGAGTGAAATTAAACAGTAAAGAAAAGAAGAATAGGAAGAGGAAGAATTATTGTTATGCATAGGTTTTTATGTGGTTCGGCCAAAGGAATTACCTACGTCCATGATTGTTCTCTTGTTATTTTGGTAGAGAGACAGTATATATTCTTACTTATGTCCTGTTTACAATGAACTTCTAGCATTTATTTATAGAGCAAGAGGATACAGTAATATTACAATTAAAATAAAAAAGAAATCATAACAGATTACATCCTCAAGACTGATGTTTATTAAAGGCATAGTCAACTTCTGCCAAAGTATGATTATTTCTTGCCAAAGTATGTTTTGGACGCTATCTTCATATCGGATAGTTAGGATCTTTCTTAATCAGGCTGTTATCTTTCTAAAAAAATTAGCCTATACGTCACGCCATGAGCTAAATTTAGTCTGACAGTTCTAGCTACAGTTGACCCGTGATCTGAGAGCTGTAATAGTTGACAGAGAGCTCGTTTCTTCGAGCTGGATAACCTGAGGTCAGTGAACTATGAACTTGGTTATGCGAGCTAAATGTGCAGAGAGTAAGGAGCAGTATTAGTTAGCTGATTGATTGTTAAGTTAGTCGTTTGACGAGTTAGGCCTTTAACGAACTGAACTTTCATCTATCAGGTTAATCTACCATACTGATCTTGGGCTTTTACCAACCTATTTACGTAGGCCCAAAAATATCCACAATGCACTTATATAATTTATTCATCCATTAATGCCATTCACGGTCCCACACGCACATGACACATCTCTCACTCTATCTATATATTCCAACATCCATCCTCCCACTCACTCACATGCTCCTTCCAATCCACCTCTACTGTCATTGGTCACTACCTAATGGTACATACTATATACACCTTCACAAGCCACGACTCCACCCTCTGCCCCCTTCCGATCCTAGATCATACCTTCTCGGCCTCTCCCTCCATCTCTTCATATATTTCACTAGCTACACCTTTACCTCACCTTTCGGCTTCTCACTCAACCCACTGCACCTTGCCAGCTTGCTTCCTACCGATCCATGAAAGTTGAATATTGAAGGTGAAAACAATCAGGTTTTACGGTTATTTGATTTTTAAAAAAATAGAGATTAAAGAGAATATATACCTGTGGACTGTGGAGTGTGGAGGCCGAAGACTAGAGCCGAAGGACCATCGATCCACTGTGAAGGACGACTATGAAAGTGTGAAGGCGACGGTTGTGTGCGGAGTATGGAGGTGGAGAGAGATGAGAGAAAAATTGAGAGAGAATGAGTGAAAAACTGGTGTGGTTGGCGGTGAGTGAAAAATTGAGTTTTTATAATACGGGTTCGAGTCGGGTTCTCGATTTAATCTCTTGACCCGACTCAACCCAACCCGAAAAACAATCGGGTTATTAAAACCCAACCCGAATTAAGCATTTTAGCTTCCATAACTAGACCTAATCCGACCACAAATGGTCGGGTTATTCGGGCTGGGTTCAATATGCTCACCCCTAGAGGGAAATGTTAAAATAATATAATTTAATTGGTGAACTTTTAATATTAATGAGAGCGAAGAGATGATATAATAATGAAGAGAGAAGAAATGAGTTTTTAATATTTTTGAGATGAGTTTTTAATATTAATTGAAGCATAAAATAAGTTATATACCAAATTATGAATAGATTTAAGTCATTAAAATCTTCATTATCCAATGGTTAGCAAATCGTATAAAAATTTGTGTCCCTTGATCTTTATTACAAATGAAAACCACTTTTTCTTTTTGTAATAGCATCCTTCCTAACACTAATGGTTTGATCATGATTGATCGTTTGAGATAACTAAAAAAGGGGTAAGATGGTCATTGTATCTTATTTATTATTATTTTTTTAAATGATATCAATTAATAGATTGTGTGGATATTAAAATGATTTAAAATTTTAAAATTTCTAAAATAAATTAAAAATTAAATTATTTTGAAGTTTTTAAAAACAACAAATTCATATTCAAACCTAGATTATTGTTTGTTCAACTTCAACAATTGAACACAATTTTTTCTGTATTTTTCAAAAAAGAAAATACTCAATCTATCATCACCATTGTCCCCTGCATCCAAATTTTAAGTTCTGTTCATCCATCTTCACCATTGTCACCACGCCTCGGCAAATTTTAAGTTTTAGTTATCCATCATCATCATTGTCACTTGCATCCAAACTTTGAAAAAAAAAAAAACACAACAAATCAGGCAAAGCAGCAATCAAAGCTAACCACTAACCACAACCATCATCACTATCGTCCTCAAAACTAAAACCATATGGCTATAAAAAAAAAAAAAAAAAAAAAAAGATGATGAAGAAGTTTTGTTCATCTTCATCTTCAACAAATCCATCATCAAGTACTAATCAGACCCGTTAAAGACACCACCATCAGATCTTACAACAAGCATGAATTAGACCTGCCAAAGAGCTCACTATTTGACTCTTTCTCTTTCTCTCTCCCTTTTTCTACAGCTCAAATCGATGACTTGATCTCTCTCTCTCTCTCAACAACTTGCATCACATTCATCTTCTAATGGAAAGGCGACACCTCCTTTACAGATTCTGCCACTGACACTGAACCCAATTGAACTCAGATCTGGGTTCGAAAAAGAAGAATAAGAAGAAGAAGAGAGAGAGAGAGATATAAGAGAGAGACAGTGACTAGTTCGAAGAAAAAGAAAAAGAGAGAGAGTGAGATAAGAGAGGGGCGATGACTTGAAGACCGTAAGGTCGGCTATGGTTGGCTTGCATAAATGGATCCAATATGGAGATTGGATCTTCATAGTCCATCTCATCAGATGGACGGTAGAGATCCAATCTAGACCTAAATCAATTCTTTTTTTTTTTTTTTTAATATAAAAGATTTTTTTTAATTTTTTTTTTAAATTAATGTCTATCATGTAGATACCTTTTTCATTTTTCTAATTTTTTTTTAAAATTTTAGTTATTTTGTAATTGAAAAATTATTTTAAATTATTTTCAATTTTTTTTAACTATTTCCAGAATTTAAAGGTTTTTTTTAATAATTTTTTTATTATTTTTTTTTAATAACTAGATCTCAAATGTTCATTTTCGAGATAGATGGTTCATATTTTTAAAAATTTTAAATTTTTTTTTCCACAGAAGTAATGTCACAAATTAATCAGTCAAGGGTATCCTAGTCTTTTGATTATATTTTGCCATTTTTTGGTTATTTCAAATAGTCAATATGATCAAACTATTAGTATAAGGAAGGATATTATTACAAAAAACAAAATTGGTTTCCGTTTATAATAAAATATATTTTCAGAGGCTTTTAGTGATTCTCTCTATTAACAATCTTTGTATTGGACCTGAAAAAAAAAAAAAAAAACACTATAACACTAGGAAGCTAAACAGATCTGCTCAGTTGAATCAATGAATCTATTTACAACCTGACCTAATATTCAATAACTTTTGGGTTGTACAGGTTAAGTTTTGGGCCTAATTTGCAAAACCACACCAAACTCCATAAAAATACATTATATACATATATACATATACTTATACATATATTTATATAGACACACTCACATGTTTAGTTTGGTTGGGATATTATCTAGTTGGAGTGCTACCTTCCAAAACTGTAATTTCTCCTTTTAACCCAACATTTTTGCCAATGGTGACTTCTTTATTATAATGATTGTTATTGTTCAATTTTAAAAAGTTATTGTTATTGTTCATATCTAAGTTGTATATTTTATAAATTAAATAAGTCCTAGTTAGTGTTGCTATTGAAACTTTTCTTTCACTTGACTTTCTAATGTTATCGTGGTTTTTAGCTAGTCTTAACATGAATGGGAGATGTGCTCAAGAACTGTAAGTAAAAAAAAATTGAGGTACTACAAGTCAAAATTCATTGTGACAAATATTGACAAGAAGGTAGTTTTTGATGTTACATATTATTTTAGCATGTATTGAGGAATTGTAAGTCAAAGTTTTTTTATGACTTGTTCATTTGTTTGATGTAGATTACTTAAGCAAATCTAAAACTTTTCTTGAATTATAAAGATATTGATAGGTGCCCACCTTATTAGGCTAATTCATTTCCAATTCGAAATAAAACCACTTAGTAGGGAGCACATATTTATGCTTAAGATTTCATATATTTACTTACAACATAGAATACTTAATTAAGTAAACATAAAGATCATAATTAGTAACTGCATGGTCACCCAAACAACTCATCTTCAGCATCAGTTCATCATCAAATAGATAACCATCAATGTTGAGAGTAGGATCCAGTGGCTTGCTTCACATCATATTGTCATGTCAAAAATTTTAAAAATGGATTTTACCTTTGATAATATCTGTTTAATTCCCAGAGTTTAAACTAAAGACCTATAAGTTTTTTGGTTGCAAACCTGGTACTAGCAAACCAACTTAACTTGGTGGTACTAGGTTTGTAACCAAAATATTTATCTTTGGTTCAAATCTTGAGAATGCAACCTTATTCAATTGTGATTTAAGGAGGATTCCGGTCATGCTAGACTTTTGCCACACCCTGACCCCATTCCAAATGATGACAACATTGAAGTTAAATATCTTATTTTTTTTTTATTTCCGTTATATACTTTTGCTTGTATTGATTTGTTTAGATATTATGTTCAAGACACATATATTGCTTCACATGGCTTGGATATGCGGAGCGATGGATGTGTCAAAGTTGAAGAATTATTGAAGGTGAATATGAAAACATCTGTCGACATTCCATTACGATCACACACATATATTGGTTCACTGAAGCTAAATGTTAAGTTTGTATCCTTTTTCTCTGTGTTAATTGAAAATTTTTAGCCAATTTTGAATTAATTCTAATTATTTAAAAATGGAAAAACAATAATCTTTTATGTAAAGTTTTGATAAATCATAGCAGAAATAGTTTACCTTAGGTAATGCATATTTTGATCTACATATAAGAGATTAGAATGTTGTAAGTTTCTTACATTAATTTTCACTACATAAATGCACATCAAATGTACATAAATTTAAATCAAACTTTTTTTTAAACTCACTTTGGGATTAAGATCTAGAATACCTTAATCTAAAAGTCACAAAATTGATGGCTCATTATTAAGCATACATATCTTCATCCATTTTGCTTTCTATACTTAGGTTATTGTTAGGGAGTGATTTTCACTAAACGTCTTAATAGTGATATAGAAATAAAAAATAAGACATGGTTATAAGTTAATTGGGGAATAAAGGTCTTAATAGTGACATAGGTATAAAAAATAAGACATCATGATAATTCAATTAGGGAATGAAGGTCTTGATAGTGAGATATGAATAATGTTATAAATTCATGTCCAAAGTTATTAGTCCTCTTGTGTTTCTACAGAGAGAAATAAAGTAGAGGGAGTGTGTCCTTAGGGTAATGGGTCTTTTGTCTTGAAAGGGTATGGTAGTCTTTATTCTTTAATCGATCTGATATATCGATCTTCTTATAGTAGGTAAACGGATGCAGAGGAGATTGTTAAACTTTGTCAAGCACTCTCCTTATGAAGGAAGAGGGGAAGATTTGCAAGATAGAGGGTGATGATAGAAAGTTGGGTTTTGAGGAAGTTGACCATTGTTTAGTGGGTAAGGTGTTGTTAGGTTAAAAAATAGACAAGGAAGCGTTCACAATGGTGATTGAAAAACTTTGGGGTTCTTATGGCAAGGTGGAGGTGGAACTAGTTGGGTACAATATTTTCATGTTCTATTTTGAGCAAAAAGAGGTTAGGGCTAAAGTGTGGAATAGGAGGCAATAACATTTTGAACATAGTCTAATTGTCCAGGAAATCCCTAGCGGAATGGGGAACATCTCAAAGTTAGGTTTTGGTAGTATGGATATGTGGATACAAATCCATGATATCCCTTTCATGTGTATAAATAGGAAGGTTGCGACAGTGCTGACTAGTAAGATTGGGGAGATAGTGGTAATTCTGATGACCTAAGGGAGTATGGAGGCAAGTTTCTAAGGGTAAGGGTGACGATTGATATCAGAAAGCCTTTGAGAAGGGGTTTGATTGTGGATGAGGGGCAGAAAAAGGAGCTACATGGGTAACTCTCTAAATGGAGAGGTGACCAGAGTTTTGTTTTTCATGTGGACGGATAGGGCATGGTAGCAAGGATTGTGATGATGCTGAAGCTAGGGAGGAAGCTAGGTAGGGTGGAGCTCTGAAATATGGAGCATGGTTAAGGGCAACCTCCTACGATGAAAATAAGTCTAAAGGAGATAGTATTCATATAAGTTCTTTTACGAGGATTACGAGAGTAGAGGGCCAAAGAACCTTGGGTGAACAAGTAGGGAATCTTGTGGGGACGACAAGGGGAAGTAGAGGTAGTGAAAAAAACAAAAGGGAACAATTAGGAAAAAGTAGTATTGAGGTAATTGAGGGGGGTGGTATTTCTGAAGTAAAGTTTAAGATGGGGACTAATGGGAAAGGTAAGTCTCTCGGGTCGAAGGTGTTGGATAGTGGGGCTTTGGACCCATATGATGGGCAAGGTAAGAGGGAGAAGATTGCAAAACTGCCTTATAGGTGAGGTAGGTGTATTTAACCTCTCAAAACAACACGGTACAGAAGGTGTGGTATGGCTTCGAATATGGAAGATGTCACCAGGGTGTTATAAGTTAAACAAGTGGAGTCCAGGGATATGATGTCTGGCTTGGTAGCTATAAACACAAGTCCTTCTCGCAGACCAGCCAGGGAATGGAAGAGGGCAACGAGAGAACTGAAAATAGCAGGCAAAGCAAAGAGCCTTACATGGAAACTACTATTGGTAAAACAAGGTGCAAGGAAATGAGGGCGGAGCAGTAGTCTTCCACCAAGCTAGTCAGGTAGGTCTCCTAGGGGAGCTAAGTCAGAAGGGTCATCGAGATTAAAAGGTGGAAGTAAGGTTGCTTTTAACACAGAAGATGGGGCAGGATAGAGGAAAAGGAAGCCGACCTTCACTAAAGTTTAGGAAAGTGTGAAAAAGAAATATAGAGGTGAGTTTGAAAAGGATGGGGAAGATTTGATTGCATTGGCGAACCCTAGAGATCAGGCCCGTCGAGACCAATGATAGCTTTAGTGTGGAATGTGCGGGTTTGGGGAACATCCGCACATTCTCAACCTTTTAGTTCTTTTGTCTGAAACCAAGTTAATGAATAATATTGTAGCTAGGATTAAGGCTAGTTATGGATATGTGGGTGGCTTTATATTTAGTAGTTCTGGTAAGAGTGGTAAGTTAGGTTTATTTTTGGAGGAAAGGTTGGATGTCTCAATTTTGTCTTTCTCAGCAGGGCATATAGATTCTAAAATATGTTTAGAAGATGGTTTTCTTTGGAGATTTACTGGATTTTATAGGAATCCTGCCCCAGCGAAAAGGCGTAGCTCGTGGGATTTGATTAGGATACTTAGAGATGTAAATGACATTCCTTGGATTATTGGTGTTGACTTTAATGAAATATTAAGCAAAAGCGAGAAGTGTAGAGGCTCGGATGAAGTTGTGGGTGGAATGATAACCTTTCGGCAGTTGTTAATTGACAACAATTTAACATATTTGGGTTATGTTAAGCCTAGGTTTACATGGACAAATAGAAGAGATGGAAAGGATAATGTCCAACAAAGGTTAGATCATTTTTTGGCAAACTCACAATGGAGGGATCGATTTGTAAATGCTAGGGTGGAGAATTTGAACTTCAACTCATCGAACAATAGACTTATGCTGCTAAATATAAAGGAAAGTTTCAAACGTAAATGTACATATCATAATAGCTTCAGATTTGAACCTTTTTGGTTTAAAGGGAAAGATTTCCAATCCTTAGTCAAGGCATCCTGGGAGAGAAGTGGCAGGGCATAGTTTGAATTTGATCTGCTGGTAAAGTTGAAAGTGTGTGCTAGGGTGTGTTCGGAGTGAAGTCGGGAGAGGTTTGGATCCTTAAGGAAATGGATAGATTCCAAGTAAAAGTTGATTGAGAAACTCTATCAGCAGGTTTCGATGGCAGACATAATGGAGGAAATCAAGGTATAAAAGCGAGAATTGGAGGAGTAGTTGGCTAGATAAGAGATGTACTGGCGATTGATGGTAGGAGACTGGAACACCAGATTTTTTCATGTCAAGGCAACAGTTCGAAGGAAAAAGAACACGATCACGAGACTGATTGGGGAGGATGGTAGTGAGGCGGTCTCAATGGAGGATATTGGTAAAGTGACGTGTGATTTTTTTGGTAAGTTATTCTCTTCTTCTTCACCATCAACTACAGAGATCGATATAGCCTGCATAGGTATTAAAAGATATCTAAGTGAAGACTTGAAGAGAGGGTTGCTGGCGCCTTTTAAAAGAGAAGAAGTTAGAGCAGTAGTTTTTATGTTGGGACCTACTCATGCCTCGGGGCCTGATGGTTTCCAAGCTTTATTTTTTCAAAAAATGTGGAATGTAGTGGATAAGGAAATGACTGTGATTTGCTTAAATATCTTAGGTGGTGAGGCATTTATCAAAGCTTTCAATTCCACGAATGTGGTCCTTATTCCAAAAACAAAAAATCCTGAAAGAATAAAGGATTTTCGCCTATCAGTCTCAGCTCGATCTTGTATAAGATAATCACTAAAGTGTTGGCTTAGAGAATGAAAGTAGTCATTCCAGGTTTGATCTCAGATAGCCAATCGACATTCCTCCCAGGAAGACAGATTTTTGATAACAACCTGGCTTCCTTTGAGCTGCTTCATATAATATATAGTCGTAAAAAGGAAGAAAAGGGTTGATGGCACTTAAGTTGGATTTGAGTAAGGCGTATGATAGGGTAGAGTAGAGGTTTCTGGAGACCGTGATGTTGAAAATGGGGTTCCCCTAAAAGTGGGTTCAGTTACCTTTGGATTGTATCTCCACAACACAAATATCTCTTATCATCAATGGACATCTCATAGGGTGTATCACTTCATCTAGGAGAATAAGGCAGGGGTGCCCCTTATCCTCTTATCTCATTTTGTTGTGCGCTGAAGCTTTCTTTCGGGGAGTGAAACAAGCGAGGATTAAGTGTGGTAGGTCGGGTCATATTGTTAGTCATTTCCTATTTGCAGATGACAACATACTTTTTTGTAAGGCATCGATAACTAATTGTCATCTAATCAAAGAGGTCCTGGGTTCATATAGCAAAGGTTTTGGTTAGCAAATAAACTTAGCGAAATCTGCTATTTGCTTTAGTGGGAATGTAGAAGGCAATATGAAAAACGAGATTCTTAAGGTGTTGAGAATGGAAAATGCTAGTAATTACAAGTATTACTTAGGACTTCCTTCTTTGGTTGGTAGAAACAAATCCAAAACTTTTAATGATACAAAAGAAAGGGTTTGAAATAGGTTGAAGAGGTGGAAAAGTCACCTTTTTTCACATGGCAAAAAAAGGATCCTTATAAAAGTCAAAATGCAAGCCATTTCGACGTATAAAATAAGTATTTTTTGTTTGTTGGTTTCTTTGTGCAAGGAGATAGGATCTTTAGCTACAGGCTTTTGGTGGGGGATGAAGGATGGAAAATGGAAGGTTAGTTGGGTGAGTTGGAAGAGGCTTTGTAAATTGAAATCTTAAGATGGGTTGGGTTTCAAAGATCTCACTCTATTTAATGAGTCTTTTCTATCTAAGTAGGCTTGGAGCCTAGCAGATAACCAATATTCTCTTGCGGCTCGAATCTTAAAAGCAAAGTACTACCCAAAATGTGATTTTTTGCAGGCTTTTATGAAGCAGCGGTCGTCATACGCATGGAAAAGTATCATTTGGGGAATGACAAAGACATTGATGTCCATAAGGACCCTTGGATCCCAAGACCGAAATCATTTACAGTGATTTTGCCTCAGAAAGGGGTTCCCATGAAAGTGGCAGACCTGATAGACCATGACAAACACCATTGGGACCTCCAAAAAATTAATGACTTGCTGCTTCCGGTAGTTAGAAAGTAGATACCCTTTATCCCTCTAAACTATAGAGACGCTAAAGATAGAAGGAGATGGTTCTTTGATAAAAAAGAATTATTCTCTATCAAGAGTGGGTATCCGTGGCTTATGAGGATCTCTTTAATGACGGGGCATCATCCAGCGCTTCTTCAATGTCTCAGAAGTGGTGGATGGTGTTATGGAATTTAAACATTCCTCCAAAGGTCAAGATCTTTGTTTGGAGGGCCTGTCTGGAGGCTTTTCCAACGAGGGTTAACCTGCTCCATAAGAATATTATTAGAGAAGGTGGATGTGAGAAGTGCAATAGGGCAATCGAGATGGGTTTCCATGCTTTGTTGGAGTGTAAAGTAGCAAGGTAGGCTTGAGACTCTTTTGATTATGCTTTGCAGTTCTTGTTTTCCTATTATAAGAATGTTTTAGATGTGCTGATGGCCGGTTTGCATTCAAAAGGGGTGGAATGATTGGCTTATGAATGTATGATTATGTGGTGCATTTGGGAGAGCTATAACTCTAGGCATCATAATGGTTTAAGTTGGAAGTCGGAGGATGTTTCTTGGAAAGTTGTGGAGCCACTAAAGGAATTTCAGCATACGAAAATGGCTCTATCCATCCTTTCCCCTCAAAAGGCCTATGCCAAGTCTCAATTTTGGTATCCCGCTCCCGTTGGCTTCCTGAAGCTAAACACTGACGTGGCAGTTCGACCAAGCAAGGGGACAGTTGGGCTGGGAGTTGCTGTTAGGGACCATTCGGGTTTGGTTGTTCTGACTGTGGCTAAGTCATGGCAGGGTGATTTCTCTCCGGATGTTGGTGAGCTTCTTGCTCTTAGAGAAGGGCTTAGAGTTGCTATCTCCGCTAGCCTGAAAGTGGATCTAGTGGAATTTGATTATATTAATGTAGCCTTTGTTATTAATTCAATTGATCTCTTTAGAGGGGCTTTTAGTTGTATTATTGATGACATTAAGGCCTTATGTGAGGAATTGGGCATTTGTAAATGTCAAACCGTTCTTAGAAATGGAAATTGCTTGACTCATAGGCTTGCTTTTTTGATCTTGTCCTCTTCGGAGGCTTTACGTTGATTTAGTCCATCCTAGTTGTATTCTCTTAATGAGGGTTGGTTTATAATAGTTACTGTATTTAAAAAAAAAGAATAATGTTATAAATTTTGGATTACGTGTAGGGTACATGTGTAATTAGTGCTTAATCATACATGTGACTTTTATTATAAAATTATCTATTTTTTCTTCTCTACTCTATGCTCTAAGCTCGTTTTTCTTTTTTCTTATCTGTAGGGGCATTAACTACCCTCCTTTTTTTTTTTTTTTATTGTTATGTGATTTGTGTTCTAAAATTATCTGTTTTACTTCCTCTGGTTCTGCCCCTTCTTTGTGTTTTTGCATTTGTTAATTACCTTTTCTTCTTTTGTTTTTCTTTCTTCTTCTTTTCATTCTTAACTGTTCTTCCATCCAGTCTCCCCCTTAACTCTCTGGTTCCGCACCCTGTTTGTTTTTTGCATTTGTTAATTACTTCATTTTTGTTTTGATTTTTCTTCTTTTCTCTTCTTCCATTCTGTAACCCTCACCTCCCGTCTTTATCTTAAAACTCATGGGCTTTTTAAATTTTCTTACTTATTAAGTCCTATGAGAGCTTATTTAGCAAGTTAAACGATTCATTGAATATTGACTTTCGTTCTTTTAATAACAAGTCTAAACCATTTCATAGTGATTATATTTTCTTTTTATGAAAGTCTCTCCTTAATAAATTAAAATAATTACTTTACAGGGAGTTCATATGTGACTTTTGAAATTGTTCACTAAAGAGACTATGCAAGAAAAATGCACATTAAATGAAACGGAAGTGTTACATTTTTTTTTTTCTTTTTGGTTCAATTCAAACACTAACTGTTACATTAATTTGAAGCATAAGTAAAATCAATGTCAGTTCATGATGAGGTGGGATCACTCTATTGGTAAGTTTTGACTAACTCTTCAGTGGAGGCATGGAAGACAGACAGTGGCCACAATTCTCTCTCTCAGACATTTATTTTGCCACCATCTCGAATCAAATGCAAATGAAAAAGAATTAAATAAGAAGAGAAGAAACTCATCTTTGATCTCATCACTTGCAGGTAAATGTATATTTTGGTTTGGCCATTCCGTCAGGTTCAACCTACTACTCCTATAACTCATGTTTATAATGCTTTTTTTCGTTCTTCAGGATATTATCTTACTAGCAAGCATAATGAGTATGATACACAGAAGATGTTTTAATTATAGCATACTGAGTTCTATGTTTTTGATTGTGTACTAAGAAAAGAAAATTGTGAGGTCTTCTTATGGTTATTTCCACTTGATTATGCAACCTTTTGAACGAGGAAACTTCAAGCCAAGTGCTTGTGGTCATAAACAAAAGACTAGAGTGAAAAAAGTTAATCATTTGCTAAACCTTCTAAGTTATTGTTTTTTCATTGAAGGCTTTCTGCTACCTACAAGTACTTTTACACGAATTTTATACTTTGGGAACACCTAAACTTTTAATTGTTTGAAATTGTATATCAGGATGTTGAAGGTGCTTTGACTCGTACTGAAAATGTAGATTTGATGGAGTCCAATATGATGCTTGGAGGGGACATCATCCTTGCCAATGGATCTGAAACAATAAGATCTTTTGATTGCAATTTCTCAGCTGGCTCGTGCTTAAGAACATGCAAGTGCGGCATTAGTTGTGTATATCATATTATCATTCTGAACTAGTTATCAGGTTTCACGTTGCGATCAATGATTTATGATATATCATTACACAGACAGATGTGAAATTTCCATTGCATCCACTAGAAAAGGATCTTTATTAATGCACAGCCTCCTTCACGATGAAATTGACACTTTCTACGTACATATAGGTATGAGCTTGTTTAGTCTTTTCTTCAATTTAAATTGACACCAGAATTATATTCATTTGAGCATTATTTATGGACATCTACAATATTTTGATTGTTTGATATGATGGTTTCCAATGTTGTTACAGAAAATACAGCTCGCAAGCCTTACATTAAATTGGGCTGTCAAGCAGTCTTCCCAAGTCTGTGACCCTGGTCTAGGACAAACATCTAAGGTTCAAATGCAACCGGTTTATCACTTCCTACTAGTGATGTAGACCTTGTGGTTTGTCGCCTACCAGTGAGGAACCTGGTAAATGCTTTCTTTCTATATTAATTACCTATTGGTTACCTTTACCTTATGGGCTAGTATTATGGGAAGAAACTTAACTGTGGGCATTTTCTTTAGGAGCCTTTCAGAGAAGTTGGTGTCTTAGAGGAACGTAATGGTATTAAAGAAATTTGTCTTCAAGCATAGTTGTTCATTGATTGGTATATTGTTGATTTTTTTTCACTGTGTTCGAGATTTGTCTGTTTCTTTTGATTGAAACGGTTCGCAATTTCCAATAAATCACTTTCATGGTTTACTTTAAAATGAAGTATGAAGTGTTTATAAAACTACCGAGTCCTGAGTGGATGAATGGATTCACCTATTTGACGTATTATCGAAAAAAATTATCAAACTATTAATTTTTTTTTTAAAAAAAATGCATTCTTCCATGGACACATATTCACCTTGAAATGCCAGGCTCAGCTTGAATTAACTATTGGAAATTGTTAATGATGGTGATTTGAACTTCACGTAGACTATCGAAAGAGGCTGCTTTGAGCTGACTTACTATAGATCATGCTGATCATATTCTTTCAATACAATTTTGTAATTGTGATATGCTTATTCCTTTCACTGATTAATAGAATGTCGGGTTGGTGGGTATTATTTCGTCATGCTCGTACCTTTTGCATTGTTATAGTAATCTTCAAGTTTTTGGTATTTCAACATGGCTGTTATATTCTGAATTTAGCTGTGAGCTGAAAATAATTTGTTGTTAGGGGTTATTTGTTGTTGTCATTCATATCAATCAACATATGAATCATTTTCGTATTTCCTGATATCATTATTATGATATATTCATGTTACAATTTTTATATTATATTGTTATGTTTTTCAGAAATATACCTATTTTTTTTTTTTTTATAAATAAGTTTCATATTGTATATTATAATTACGGCGAAATATATATCATTCCTCACTACTTTTATGATATCGGAGCTCTAAGGCTGTGTAATTTTTTTTTTCTTTTCTTTTCACTGTCACAACCATCACCCCAACTATTGCTAAACACTGTTGTCAACCCAAAATTTTTCAACCATCACCCAAAACACCATCACTCATCACCATTACCCAAAAGCACTGTCTCTCATCAATCAACCACTGTTACTCATCAACCAGCCACCGTCACTCCATCGCTCATCACCCAAAAACACTATCAATTGCTCACCACCGTCACTCACGATCTGGTTTGCTTCCACTGTCGGCGTCGTTCCGTCGCTGTTCCACCATTGTTCTGGTGCCTTCTTCTGCATTTTCTTGCTGTTCCGACGTTGTTCCGCTGTGTTTTCTAGTCTGTCCCGCTGCTGGTGTTGATCTCACTTCTTTGTTCTCGATCGTCCATCGCTGTTGTGTCATTCCTCCATCACTGCCTCTGGTTTGCCTCCATCACTGCTGTCTCTATTCTGGCTGGCAGCGCCGTTTTCTTGGCTTTCCACCGTTGGTCTCTTTTTCTATTGCACCATCATCTCGCTGCTCTTCACTATCACTGCCGGTTCTACAATCAGTGTTGGTTGTTTTTCATCATAGCCGTATCAGGTTCTCTGTTTTGATTAAATATTTTCTCGGGTTTACGCTATCTCTGAATTGATTTTCTTGCATCTTCACTGGTGAAATTATATGGTTTATTGGGGCTTGTGGTGTTACTTGATTGTGGACTTTGTTCCTGGCTTATTGGACATTTCTTTTAACTATTGTTTTAGGGTTGACCACAAGCTTATTTGTTGGGCTTATTTTGGTTGTTGGGTTTGTTTGTTTTATTGGTTTTATTTATAGAGAATTCATGGAAGTTAGATGTGACTCAGTTTATTTAAATTATTTTAGATGAGCCAAATTATATTTTATGAGCCCAAGTGATGTCCAGTTTCCTCAAAGGTAGGAAATTACAGTGATATGTTACCAAAGATCATAAAAGCTTGCCAAACTTGAAAAAGAAATACAATGACCAACTTGATGATTAAAACAGTAAAAATCATCCAATCATCACTTGGATGATTCTATTGATTAATCTTCAATTTGGTCATTTAGACACCGCTCAATATCGAAATTTCTTGGCTCATAAATATACTATCTCTGAGCAGTTATCAATTATGATAGGAACTTGGTTAGTCCGTTACTGAGTTTGATTTAAAGATACAATTTCTTTAACTTTAACTTACTCTTTTCGAGCCTGCTTGAATTGCTAATGACGATGTTGAGAAATTCAATACTTAGGGGTCTTTTTATTTTATTATTTATTTATTTATTTATATTTGAAGACTGAATAGTTATTGAAATCTGAATAAAATAATTTTTTTTTCTTATCTGTGAATATATTATAAATTTGTTTATTTTTTAAAGTTAAAATGATTTGAAAACTAGTAATTTAACGTTTATACGCTTATTATTATTTGTTATTATGTAATTTTAATTAGTTTAATACAAACATCTGAAAATAAATAATTTAATAAATTTTAAAATATTTTTTAATATATATATTAATCATATTTTATTCATAATTAAAATATGATTAAAAATTATAGTAATATTAATCATATTTATATATTTAAATATATTAATATATTTAAGAAAACAACTGAAAAAATGAATGCTTAAATTGCAAATTAAAATATATTAGCTTAATTCCTAGATAATTTGAAATGAGATGTATTTAGATTTTTCTTTTTAAATATATTTTTTGTAAGTATTAAAGAAAAACGAAAGAAAAGAAATTTTGAGTAATATAAAATTAGGATAAATTTAAAATTATGTTATATAGAGGATGATAGATTTGAAATACAAACTTATAAATGTTATTAAGTGATTTGTAATTAAATTAAAAGTTAAAAATTTTTACTTCATTTTTTTAGTTGTTTTTGCATAGTTTTAAGTGGTTTGACCACTTAAAAAAATAAAAGAAAATAATTTAATAGGTGTAATTCAACATTATTAAATGTTAAGTGAAAAAAAAAAAAAAAAAAAAACCCTTTTATAGAGATCACCAGCACTTGATACAGTTTCTCATGGCTCTCACTGATACTTTTGAGCCTACTTGTGCATTTCTATTTCATCATCATCCTTTGCTACTCTTGAACAACTATCTCTAAGTTGATATCTGAAGAGACTCATCTTGCCACATTGCAAGTTCTTCATACTAACACCATACTTGCTACTCATTCTAAGTAGTTTGATATCAAGAAATCTCATTGTCATTATTGCAAGCTGTCAAGACACGGAGTTCTTTATTGTTCTACTTAGCGTTGTAAACATTGTCACAAATATAGATTAGGACGCTACAATGATAATTGTCCTCAGAATGCTACTAATAAAGGATCTTCAACCAAATTCAAGGATGTTTCTCTCAAGTATTTCAAGAATAATCAACGATTTTCAACAGCTATAGCTGATGACACACAGAATACTGCTGAATCTTTTTTTTTTTTTTTTTTCCATTCATGACCTTGAGTCCATGCTTCACTAAATCATTTTAAAATTTGGTAACTCTTTCAATTCTGTTTCCTTTGTGTTAATAGGTAATTTCTCTTGGTATTTTGATTCAGCTTGTTGTAATCACATGACCTCTGATTTTACAAATTTTTTTGTTTGCTCATTATCTTTCCTCTTACTAGTCATGTCAAAAGCAAATGGCTCTTCTATGTCTGTTCAGAGTATAGGTTCCCTACAGATATTTTATCTTACAAAACACATATTTTATTCTTAAGCTTACTTTAAATTTTATCTTTGTAGATCAGTTGTGTGAACTTGGTTTTGATGTCCACTTTACTTTTTCTGATTGTCATGTGCAGAATCTGTAAACGGGAAAGATTCATAGGATATGTCATAAAGTTAGATGTCTGTTTGAGCTAATTCATCTTCAACCGCCTTTAAGGATTATCTCTTTATATCAGTCTACAACTACTTCCTTATTTTTACCATTGAGTTTTTAGCACTCCCAATTAGGTCATATTGCATTTAATTGTTTGCGTTTTTTATTATCTGGTGGACATTTAGGTTCAGTCATTGATGATCATATTGATTGTTTATCTTGTTGTCTAAACAACATGTTTTACCTTTTAATAATAGTGATTTTATTTCTCAAGTATCTTTTGATTTAATTCATTCAGATATTTGAGGTTCCTCACCAACAACTACTATAGAGAGATCTAAGTATTCTGTTACTTTTATGGATGACTATTCTCGTTATATATAACTTTATTTTATGGATAATGGGTCTGAATTATTTAAGATTTATTTTGATTTTATTAAAATGATTAAGACTCAATTCTTCAAATCTATCAAAGTTTTACGTATTGATAATACTGTAAAATATCAAGATATTGTTTTTCTTGATGTGTTGAATTAAAATAGGTACTATATGCCATCGTTCGTATCCCAATACATCCTAATATAATAGTCATGCTGAACGTAAAAGCAAACACATTCTTGAAACTATTCATGCATTTCTCATATTTGCCTTCTGTTTTAAAAAGTTTTGGATAGAAGTTACATTAACATTGGTATACACCCTCACTCATTTTCCTTTTTTTGTCATCAAACTCCTTATGAATGATTGTAACTCCTTCAAGCTATCAAAATCTAAAATTTTTTAGATGTGTTTGCATTGTTTGTCGTCTTCCTCACGAATGAACTAAATAGAGTCTCGAGCTTGTCAGTGTTGTTTCCTTGGCTATAACATTGAATCTAAAGGTTATCGTTATTGGGATTCCACCTCCAATCGTCTTAGTATCTCTCATTGTGTTGTCTTTTGGGTACATGAGATGTTTTTATCAATATCTAAATTTCATATATTACATATTTCTCATAATAAACCTTTTATAGATCCTACTATTCATTTATTTCCCAATGATAGTGATTTAAGTATTTTTGAGACTCAAACAACCACTTTTGATGATGTAGAGCCCATTCCTGAGCAGTCTCACTTGCCTATTGATCCTACACCAGAGTCTTTTGGTCTATTCTTACATGTTGCTCCTTCTCCATATTGCTCTATTTGGGTAAGGGAATTACTTGTAGCTCTTCGAGATTTTCATTTTTTTCTACCATATTTTTTTTTCGTATGAGCTTTAATCCTATAAAGAGGCCAACATTAATCCTATATGGAAGCAAGCTGTGACTGAAGAATTACAAGTTCTTGAAAAGACATACATTTGGGATGTGATTGATCTTCCTTTTAATAAATTTGTCATTGGATACAAATGGTTGAACGACATAAAGCCTGTCTCGTGGTTAAAGGTTTATCCATGAGTATAGAATTGATTATAAGGAGATATTTGCACTAGTTGCTAAACTTATACCTGTTTATAGCTTACTAATAGTCGCTATAATCAAACAGTGGAATTTGTTTCAAATGCATCGATGTGAAAAATGTCTTTCTTAATGAGGATCTTAATGAAGAGATATATATGACATCACCTCTAGGGTATGCACACCTTCTACATAATGCTTGTCATCTTCATCAGATGCTATATGGGTTCAAGCAGGCTCCTAGAGCTTGGTTTGCCCAACTTTTATGATTCTATATTATTTCTTCTCAAGAAGATCATGATTTTGTTTTCTTATTACTTTATGTGGATGATATGATTATTACAGGTGACGATATTACTAGTATCTTTGATGTTAAGACTTATCTTTAGCAGCAATTTGAAATGAAAGGTTTTGGCTCTCTTAATTATTTTCTTGGTCCTGAGGTCTCTTCTGATTTTAATGGTTATTATTTCTCACAAGTGAAATATATTTTGGACTTATTAAATGATTTTTGTTTGTTTTCTTAAGTAGTTAAGCTACTTAAAAATCATTGAAAAAAATTACAATTTCTGATTTTTAACTGAATATCAAATCATTTAATGGTTTTTTAAATATATTATTCTAAATTTATCTTTCTCAAAATAACATATTTCCAAATTTATTATAATTTTATATTATATAGATCATTTTTAATGTTATTTTTATTTAAATATACGACAATAGTAATTTAATTTAAGATAATTTTGTTTATTTTTATTGAAATATGTAATTTAATTTACTTTACTATAATAATTTATTTACGTATATATAATTTTCTTCAAAATATATTCATAAACTTTACTATAATAATTAATTATATTTTAATTATGAATAAAAATATTATTAATATAAACATAAAAGTATTTTAGTATTCGCTAAATAATTTATTATAATTGTTTATATTATATTAAATAAAATTCAATAACAACAAATAGTAAAATGATATCAACATCAAATTATTAGTTTTTATATAATTTTAACTTTAAAAAACAAATACATTCAGAGGTTCTGAAAAAAAAAAAAAAAGATATTATTTAGATTTTAGGTTTCAATCATTATTCAGTCTTTAGTTTTCAGTAATACTGTTCAATCTTCAAGTAAAAAAAAAAAAAAAAAAAAAACCTTTTGTCTTTCGCTGAGCTTTGGGAAAACTTTTTCTTGTCGTTTTAGGGAAGAATTGACATTTCTTCATTGCTCATTCAACATGTAGCTAGGTATCTAGCTAACCAGGATTTCAGATATGGGCTCGACATGATAATTGCCTTTCAAGCTCCCATAACAAGCATAACTCTACAGGAATGGTATATATGCATGATAGAATTGATTGATATTGGTGAGGTTTAGATGCGGCCATTGTCCCTTTGCACAGTGAGTGCCCTGTAGTTCTTGGTGTATGCGGAGAAGGTTGCCCCACTCTTTATATAAGGAAATTATATAGAAGAATCAGAAAATTGCATTATTTTTTGTTTAGAATTTTCATTGAGTTCCAAGCCTTTACATCAAATACAATGTACCTAGTTCATCATTTTTGCTATATTATTGAAGTTTGCATGACCCTGAAATTCGCTAGCTGGTTTATGCCTTTGACACATGGATATTGCTAACTTGTCAATTTTTTTTTTTTTTATTTATATATATTGATAAAATGAAACCATCACTTAATATGGTAATAAAAACGTTCATTCAATTTAACAATTATTTATGTTCAAATTGTTACACTATGGCCTTATTTGTTACAAAACATTGGATAAATTCCAATCCAATTCCTTTTTTGTTGGTTACTAAAGGAAAAATTGATGTTTTGAATTTAATGCGGAAATGTGGATTTTAAATTTTTTCAAATAAAACTATGTCCGATCGATGTTAATAATAATAATTCAATAATCAAATTAATAAAATCAAATCTTACCATGTATGAAAATTGAATTGATCCCTTTTGATTTATAGATTCTTCACCACCCGATTTTCCCTACATGACTTTTCACAAAAGAAACTGTGTGTGAGCACAATCTCGAAGAATTAAAATATGAAATATTTTTATAAAAGATTATTATGTAAAAATCAAAAATATTTTTCTTGATTTCTTTTGAGGTGGGGTAATATGATGTTTTTAATTAATGAAAGTTTTTGGTTCAAGTAGCTAAAAATTCTCTCTTTTTTGTTACCAATATAAAATACCCTTTTTATAATGGTAAGTTAGAGTTTTCAAATTTAATAAGGAATACAAATTTCTATTTAAATTGAAAAACATAATTCAAATCCAACATAAAATTAAATTCTTTATTTGTCTAGAATTTTTTACTTTTAATTTAATATGAAATCTAATTTCTATTAAATTAAAACGTCTTTAATTTAATTTAACATGGAATATAATTTCAATTAAATTAAATTAATATTTCCATTAATTAAAAGATTTTTTATTAAATTAAATGATTATAAATTATAAATAATTTAATGACACCATTTAAAATTGAACCTTTAACCTCTACAAATAATTAAATAATTAACAATTAATTACATAATTACTTATATTTAAATAATCAAATTATTTAAATTATTCGTGAACGTGTTCATAAAATTGTATGTACACTTATAATTGGACAATTCGATTATATTCTTCTCTTTGTTTCTTTATGTGATTGTGAGCTAGCAAGGGGACTAAATGGACTTACAATTTGAGCCTCAATAATATCAGAATTATTAATTAAACTTTTTAATTAAATAATTCACTATTATTAACGTTAAAGTTACTTCACTAAAAACTTAAGGTTGCACTCTAAAAATTGTAGATATTTTATATAATCTGAATTTTCAGTGTCCATCGATTTAATCATTTCATATGGTTCGATCCTCCATAAAATAGTTCATAATTAGAGCTAGGTCATTAAAGTCCGTTATAACCCTCTAATTATTTCTTATTTCGTTAAGTATAATTGATTCTCTAATGAACAATATATTCATAACAACTTATGAATTTATCTTTCCATTTACTTATAAATAAAAAGTCGAGCGCTTTTATTGTTCAAAACCTGAATCAACACTTAAGGGAACTACTCATCTACTTGTCGCAAGAAGGAGTAGATTCCACTATTGTGTAGAATGTTCCCAGCCACTTATTAAATCACATCTCCAAAGTACGAAATTTATTGATCGTAAATCTATAACAGTTTTACTCATATAAATCAAAAGTTATAACTCAACAAATAGAAATTCATAAAACACTCAAGATTTAGATCAATCCATATATGATCATCTAGTTGATAAATATAAATTTTTTTATTTAATAGATATTAATAAGAAATTCATTTTATCGTGGTCTAATCTTACATAATCTCTATTATATAAGGTGCCTCTATTTTTATATCGCCACATGAACGATCCCGAATAAGATCATCGTATCAAATATAAAATGGACCGTAGTTGTAAATTTACCATAAGCAAAATACCCAATTTTGTTTGCTTTCTACGGACTTTTTAGATTACTGATCTCAAACTAAATCCTCTTGTATATAATACTTAAATACTTATTTTATGAGTACATAAGTAACTATGGATGTTACATGATATTTGTATAAAGCAAATATTTCATAAATACACATAAATCGAATAAAATAAATATATTTTATTTATTATTTAATTTAAACGTTACCTAACAATCTCCAACTTGCTCTTAGAGCAAATAAGATATGTCTTGTAATCCTAGATCCTCTAGATGACCTTCAAACACTTTAGCCGTTAAGATATTCGTAAACAGATCAACATGGTTGTCCTGTGAGGCTATCTTCATCACTGACACATCTCCTTTACATACTATCTCTCTAGTGAAATGATACTTTCTTTCTATATACTTTCCTCGCTTGTGGATTATTGGTTCTTTAGAATTAGTCACTGCACCACTATTATCACAATAAAGTGTGATTGATTTATCCATATTCAGAATAACTTTCAAATTTGGCAAGACTTTATGGAGCCAAAACCACTTTCTTAACTGCTACATATTCGGCTTCTATGGTGGAGTCAGCGATGCAAGATTGTTTAACATTTCTCCATACTATAACTCCACTACTTAGGGGAATACTGGCCCAGATATGGATTTTCGAGAATCCTTATCTGATTGAAAATCAGAATCTGTATATCCTGTTGGAATCAAATTCTCACCAGAATACACCAACATATAGTTTCTTTTTCTCTGAAGATATTTGAGAATACATTTTACTACCATTCAATGATCCAATCCTAAGTTAGATTGATAACGACTGATTACTCCCACTAAATAACATATGTCAGGTCTCGTGCACAACATAGCATACATGAGACTGCCTAGTACAGTGGCATAGGGAATTCGTCTTATATCCTAAATCTCTTGAGGTGTCTTAGGACATTGTCCTTTACACAAGTGAACTTCATGCTGAGAAGGTAAATAACATTTCTTGGAATTCTGCACTGCAAAACGTACAATGATTTTATCAATATACGATGCTTGAGACAATGCTAACAGTTTGTTCTTGTGATCTCGTATGATTTGGATCCCAAGAACATCACTAGTAGCTCCTAAATCTTTCATTAGGAATTGGTTAGCAAGCCAGTTCTTTACATCAGATAATGTTCTAACATCATTCCCAATGAGTAGGATATCGTTGACGTAAAGTATGAAGAAAACCACTTTATTATCGATGATACATTTGTAAACACAAGGTTCATCTACATTTTGCTCAAAACTATAAGACTTGATCGATGTATCAAATCTAATATTCTAAGATTGAGAAGCTTGCTTAAGCCCATAAATGGACCTTTGCAACTTGCAAACCTTTTGCTCTTGATCTTGAATCATGAATCCCGCTGGTTGCATCATATAAATGCTTTCATCAAGATTGCCATTCAAAAACGCAGTTTTGACATCCATTTTCCATATCTTATAGTCGAGACATGTAGCTATAGATAGAAGAATGCGAATGGATTTAAGCATGACTATTGGCGAGAAAGTTTCTTTATAGTCAACTCTTTTTTTTTTTAGTATATCCATTTACCACTAGCCTAGCTTTGAAGGTCTCTACCTTCCCATCCACTCCTCTTGTCCTCTTGTAGATCCATTTACAACCTCTTGTAGATCCATTTACAACCTATGGGTTTTACTTCATCCTGTTGATCTATAAGTTCCCAGAATGAGTTCGAGTGCATAAACTCCATCTCGAGATTTATAGCTTTAAGCCATTCTTCCTTATTAGAATTTCCATTGTGTCATGATATGTCAATGGATCATTTATATACTCATCAGAGATAGCAATCTATGCTTCTTCGATTTCTTTGTAACGGACTGGTAGTTTAATAACCCTCTCACTAGGACAAGATGGTAGATAATTCTGATGGAAGTTTTTCTGATGCTCAGACGTGGTCTTAACTATGTTGTTCTCAACAACTGTTATTGATTGGATGCTAGTTGAACCAAGTAATAACTCCTCAAGTACAACCTTACTGCAAGGTTTGTGTTCTTTTATGTAATTATCTTCAAGAACGTAGCATTTGTCGATACAATTACTTCGTTATCTTGAGGATCATAAAAGAATCAGCCTCTAGTTTCTTTGACATAGCCTACAAATAGACAAACTTGTCAACGTGGTTTCAGCTTTCTAGTCTTATTTTTCAGCACATGTGCTGGACACCTTTATATGTGAAAATGTTGCAAACTAGCTTTGCGACTATTCCATAATTCTAAAAGTGTTTTAGAAATAGACTTGGAAGGAACTACATTTAGGATATATACTGTAGTTTGCAGTGCTTATCCCCAGAAGAAACTAGGTAAAGATGAGAAACTAATCATATATCTCCTCATTTCCTGCAAGGTTTGATTTCTTTTCTCTGCAACACCATTCTACTGTGGTGTATCGGAGCTGTGAGTTAGGATATAATCTCATTCTCAATCAAGTAATCCTTGAACTCTGTATCAAGATACTTTCCTCCACGATTTGATTGTAGAACTTTTAATGTTTTACCTAATTAATTTTCAACTTCAGCTCGAAACTCTTTAAACTTTTCAAAAGTTTCAGACTTTCATTCCATTAGATAAACATACCCATATCTTGAATAGTCGTCAATGAAAGTGATGAAATATTCATAACCACCTCTAGCTTTAACATTCATTGGACCACAAACGTTAGAATGTATAAGCTTTAATGGTTCTTTGGTTCTATAATCTTTTGTCTTAAAAGGTCTCTTAATCATTTTATCTTCTATACATGATTCACAAATAGGTAAAGTGTCTATCTTTAACTCTCTTAAAGTTTCGCTCTTTACTAGTCTATATATTCTGTCAAGATTAATGTGTCTAAGTCCTAGATGCCAAAGATAGGTATTATCGTTAGGAGAAATATTTTGTCGTTTTGCTTTTGGTTTTTCAACTTAAAACAATTCAGCATTGAGCAGTGAATTACGTGTTAACGACCTTAACATGTATATGTTGTTTTTTAATATTCCAGAACAAATATTCAACACATTTCTAAAAATAATAATTTCTTTATTACTAAAAGAAATTGAATAATTATGTTCCAATAATTTTGAAACCGAAATCAAATTTCTTCTAAAATTCGGAATATAATAAACATTGTTCAAAATAATAAAACAATTATTTGAGAATTGAAGTTTAACTTCTCTCATTACTCTAGCTGAAATGACATCCCTAGTGCCAACTCGTATGGTGAACTCACCCTCATCAAGCTCCTTCTAAGAATCAATCAACTGTAAAAAAGAACAAACATGATTAGTGGCTTCTGAATCAATTAACCAAGTGAATAAATCATTATCCACTAAACAAGATTCAATCATGAGTAAATAATATTTACGTTTCATTTTCTTTTTATTCTTAAGCTCTTTGAAGTACTTTGGACAGTTCATTTTCTAATGCCCTTTCACACCACAATGAAAATATTTTTCTTTGGGTTTGGAAGTCTTAGAGCCCTTTTACTTCTTCTTTTTTGTAGCTTACTTCTTGGGCTTTGCCTTAGCTTTACTAGTGTTCCTTTTCCTCTTATTTTTATTAGAGGTGGAAGTTTCAGCAATATTTGCTTCACCAGACTTAGTCTTGTCCTTATTCATGGACTCATAAGTTGTTAGTTCATTAAGCAATTGAGTGATATTATACTATAATTTGTTCATAACATAATTACTCTTGAACTACATAAAACTCTTTGGAAGAGTTTGCAATATCATGCTTTCTTGGCTAGGCTCATCAATAACCCTATCATGAGTTTCGGCTGTATTAAAATAGGTCATCATATTCAAGACATGCTCTTAAACTGATGTCCATTCCTTCATCTTAGCAGTCATAGTAGCACAAATAGCTTCGTCTCGCTGCTGCTTAGAAGGTTGCCCATACATCCTCTGTAATGATTGTATCATCTCAGATGTTGTTGCTATTGACCCATGCTTTTTAGCAAGCACATCGGACATTCCTACAAACAAGAGCAACGAGTTTTTTCATTAGCCTTAACCCAGTTTTGGTGTGTTTTGCGTACATTACGCGCAGCATTTGCCGGTGGCACAGGAGAACGTTCCTCTGTCATGATAAACTTTAGGTCATCACAGGCTAGAATGACGTTCATGTTATTTTTCTATTTAACATAGTTATCCCTATTTAACTTATCATTGGCAATTAAAGGTGACGACATTGCTGAAATAAATAAACAAAATATTTTATTCAAAATTGCACTCATACAAACATCAATAGTTTTTGGCATATAATTAGACGTGATGCATGATAGACGATTAATGAATCAAAAATACCCTAAAAAGAATTACTATGCCACGATAATTTAACATGCCACAAATAAATATCACCTTAAGATAGGTCAAATATTTGTATGTTAAATTGAGAAAATATCAGTCAAATAATATAACAGAATAACTCTAATTCCTATATTATCTGACTACCACTTATTTTGTTCAAAGAATTAAATTACCAATTAATTAATTCCTTTATGAGTGTAACTCATCATTTTAGATCTCTCAGATTTAACTCGATAATTGCCAACCTTAGGGTAGGTCAATTCCAAAATACATCTAGAAATCCTATCCTTTAGGAAGTCAATCTTGGTATTGACCCAAATGGACGCTACCCTTAGGGGGACGAAAACAAAGTCGTTTCGAAGCGTCTCATTCAAATTTCACGGTGTTGAACTTATGATGGAGACCGCAGGATATATTTTCATATATCCCTCTCCTACTCATTATTTTAGAATTAGGGTTTTCTATATATTATTCCTAATCATTATCTTAGATTACTAACAACTAATAAATATAATCTAAGTTACCAGGAATTAGTGTGTTACTAGAATCGACATTCTATTAACACCTAATAAATTATCGGATTTTTAATTCTTAAAAATCTAATTTATTTTTAAAATATCTAATCTAAATAATCTAAACTCTTTAATTATGAAGATTAGATTTAATGTGAGATTACCCAATTTTAACTCTTAAGATCTAATCCACATTATAAGTCAATTATATGAAATATATCTTTTAATCACATTAAAACTATATTTCCAATTGGTTTATTAATCTAAATAAATTAAACTCTTTAATTAAATTAGATTAGAAACAATGTGAATTACCCAATTTCAACTCTTAAAATATAATAATATTATGAATATCAATTATTGAGGTATATGATTTTAATCACATTAATATTAATCATATATATCTAATTTGTGAACCTAGGATTTTCAACTAAAATCCTAAAAAATTATGAAATTGGTATTCTATGTATTATTATCTCCATTTTAACTAACAAACTATTTAATAGGAAAAAGTAAATAATAATACAAGCATGTATGTCATGTTATATTGTAGCGAGTAGACACTCTCTATTCTATATAATAATATTTTATGCATGATCATGTTAACAATAAATTATTCAATCATCATAAGATAAATAATTTACATAAACAACATGTGATTAACTGGGTTCATTGATTTTAACAACCTAAAATTAATTTTTCAAAATTACAAAAATTAACTAAGGTATTCCTTGATCTTCACTTATGGTCTTCATGGTCTTGATGGACTCTCTTGGGCTCAAAATTAAATTCAATTTAACAATCAAGGATATCCATCAAATGGATTGGGCTAGAAGCCCATTTCTTCATTATTGAACCCAAGGAGCTATTGTCCATTCTTATGGACAATTTAATAAATATGTATATATATACACAAATTGAAATGGAAAACCCGAAAACCTTTAAGCACAAAGTCTAGGGGCCTATCGAAAAAAATCCAATAAATTGCCAAGCATGAGCCATCAACCATATGCCCTTGATGTACACGTGTCTTACTCACAAACTTGCAATGCTTTAACCTTCATGCACAATTGCAATAATTGCACTGTTCTGTGCATGAAACTTGATCAGGTGCAACTATTGCACTTTACTATGCATTGCACCATTAACCCGTGAAGTTAAATAGCAGTTTTTGTACTGCTTGGGCACCAGATCCAATGAGATGTTTTTAGGTATATCATGCATTGCCAACAAACCAATCTTCGCCTATGTTGGAATGTTCGGGGGCTGGGGAACCCTCAAACATTCTGAGCCCTACGAGAGATTATCCACTGGGAAACCCCTGACATAGTCTCCTTAACAGAAACTAGATTAGAGAAGAATAAATCCGAAAGGCTCAAATTAGCTCTTAGTTTTTTTGGTGCTTTTGTTGTGGATATAGTGGGATTGAGGGGTGGTTTGTTGTTTTTTAGAAAGGAGGAAGTTGATTATCAATCCAATCCTTCTCATTAGGCCACATAGATTCGTTAGTAAAGGAAAGTTCAGATTTTCTTTGGAGATTTACTGGTTTCTGTGGAGATCCAAAACTAGTAAATCGGTTTCATTCATGGAAGCTGCTCAAATGGCTAAGGGACCTCAACTCTTTACCTTGGCTAGTAGGTGGAGATTTTAACGAAATTTTGAAGGGGGATGAGAAATGAAAGGGGTAAGCTAGAAGTGATTCGACCATTGCAACTTTCTGACAAGCAGTTGATTATTGTGGGTTACGAGATTTAGGTTTTCGGGGAGAGGGGGAGTTTACTTGGTCCAATAGGTAGCAAGGAGACAATTTTATTCAGGAGCAACTGTATAGAATGCTTTGTAACAACCGATGGAGTTCATGTTTCAAAAGTGATTCTGTGTCCTAATTAGAAAGGATGAGCTTCGACCATTCTCCCATCCTAACGTCAACATTTGTGTTGTTAACAAATTCATGCCATATAAGGGAATCTTGGGGTATACGTTTCCGTTTTGAGGAGGCTTGGGCGAAAAAGGATGAATGTCATTTTGTTGTAGAAAGTAGTTAGGTGTCGGAGGGCAATAAGGATGGTCTTAGGGATTTAAGTGACCGTTCAAACTCAGTTTCCTCCAATCTAGCAATCTGGAATCGTTCTAGAAAAAGAAGACGGGCAGCTGAGCTTAAATTGTTAAGGGCGAAACTAAATTCGCTTTATGTAGTAGAGGGGCTCCACCATAATAGAATTAGGGTGTTAGAGGATCGGATGGATGAAATTCTGCAGCAACAAGAACTATTATAAAGGTAAAGATCTAGAGCATTATGGTTAAAGGCTGGAGATTGAAATACAAAGTTTTTCCATTCAAAAGCTACGGCTAAAAGAAAGAGAAAAAGGATTGTCGGATTATTAGATGAGTCGGGTACTTGGCAAGAATCCAGAAATGGGGTGGAAGAAGTGCTCAATCACTATTTTAATAATCTTTACCATCTTCTAATCCTAATTTGGCATATATTATTGTAGCGATTGATTCCATCCAGAGGAAGGTTTCAGATGAGATGAATGAGATCCTAAACCATAGATTCTTAGAAGAGGAGGTTAGGATAGCTCTAAATCAAATAGGGCCTACCAAAGCACCAGGTCTGGATGGCCTTTCGGCTTTGTTCTACCAAAAATTTTAGGACATAGTTGGATCGAGGGTGTGTAAGGTGGTGTTGGAAATCCTTAACGATGAAAAGCCTCTGTCTCAGCTTGGGGATACCCTGTTGATATTGATTCCAAAAGTAAAGTCTCCTTCCATGATCAGTGATTTTTGTCCCATTAGTTTAAGCAACACCCTTTACAAAATAGTGGCAAAGATGATGGCTAATAGGCTCAAACTGATTTTGGATGATATAATATCCCCTTCACAATCGGCTTTTGTTCCAAATCGGTTGATCACTGATAACATTTTGGTGGGTTTTGAATGTCTCCATTATCTTCGCAATAGGCGTTCGAGTGGAAAAGGTCTAATAGCTTTGAAGCTGGACATGAGCAAAGCCTATGATCAAGTTGAATGGGTCTTCCTCAGCAAAGTTATGAAGAAGTTAGGTTTCTCAGACGGGTGGATTCGCAAAATGTTGAATTGCATTTCCTCATCAAAGTTCACTTTCTTAATTAATGGTGAGAGAAGGGGTTGTGTGGTGCCTTCCAAGGGGCTTTGTTAAGGTTGCCCTTTGTCCCTTTACTTATTTTTGCTTTGTACAGAAGGTTTATCAAGTTACATTCTTTGTAAATATGAAATGGCTTTAGGGCAATCCGTTAATTTTTTGAAATCGGCTATTACTTTCAGTTCTTGTGTAATTAGTGCTCAAAGGTGCCAAATTATAAAGCTACTTCAAATGACTCATGTTTTTTGTCATAGGTTTTATTTGGGCCTTCCAGCCTCCATGACTGTAACAAAACCCATATTTTCGAAGGTATAAGAGATAGGGTTTGGAGCAAACTCTAGAGATGGAAACACAGTCTGTTTTTTAAAGGCGGGCGGGAAGTCTTGATCAAGGCAGTGGTTCAGGCTATTCCTTCTTATGCCATGAGCTGCTTTAGGTTGCCTTCTTCTTTATGCTCAGATATCTATAGTATGTGCTCTAACTTTTGGTGGGGTGGGTCAAAGAAGCGGAGGAAGGCTTATTAGCTCTCCTGGAGGAAGATGTGCTGGCTTAAGGAGTTTGGCGGCATGGGATTCAGAGACTTTAGTGCTTTTAATCAATCCTTACTCGCTAGGCAAGGCCGGCGTTTGCTTAATTTTTCGTCGTCTCTGGCTTCTAAGGTTCTTAAGGCAAGATATTTTTCGCATTCTTCTTTTTTATCTTGTGTTGTTGGTAGGTCCCTTACTTTGGTTTGACTAAGCATTTTTTGGGGCAGAGAAATCTTGCGAAAAAGGGTTAGGTGGAGAGTTGGCAATAACAACTCCATATCAATTTATGAAGATCAATGGATCCCTCGTCCCTCCACTTTTAAAATTCTTTCTCCCAGGCTTTTTCTTGACGAAACTACAGTCTCTTTTCTCCTCAAGGCTCCGGGTATTTGGGATGTTGAGAAGGTTTTGAGGTATTTCCTTCCGGAAGATGCTAAGAGCATTCTGTCTATCCCTCTCAGCTCATCTTCTTTGGATGATGACGTTCATTATGATAAGCTTGGGGTTTTTTCAGTGAAAAGCGCCTATAAAATTACACTGCAATCTCTTTCTCCAATTTCTGCTTCTTGTTCAAGTGGCCTCTCTTTTGTGTGGAAGGCTCTGTGGTCTCTTGATTTACCCTTTAAAATAAAGTCATTCTGCTAGAGAGATTGTAAGCAAATTCTTCCTACTAAAGCTCTCCTTTGGCAAAGAAATATTGTGGATCATGGTTTCTGCCTACGTTCTGGGGTTAAGCTGGAGTCTGTGGATCATGCTCTCTAGAGCTGTAAGTTTGTGGAATCCAATTGGAGCTTTTGTCCTCTTCGATATGATAGCTCCTTCTGTGCGTTGTTTTGTTGTAATTTTTTGGACAGGTTTGCTTACCTTTTCTCAGTGATGGGAAAAGTTTTTGTGGAGCAATTTCTTATGGCAACCTGGTATGTTTGGTATTTTTGCAACTCTCTATTTCATGGTGGAAAAGTCCCTTTCAATGTGGATTGCTAGAGTAAAGCTGCCCATCTCTTATTGGAGTTTCAGCAAGCTAAGTCCGTTGTCCCTTCTATTCCCAAAGTGATGTGTTAGTCTTGTGGATGGCTTTCCCCTTAAATTGGATCTTTTAAAATCAACTTTGACGCAGCTCTTTTCAAGCCAAAGAAAAAGGTAGGGGCTGGTGTTGTTGCTTGAGACCATCTAGGAAATGTCAAGCTGGCTGTTACTTTGGTTTTCAACCGTTGTTCAAATGTGAAAATTGTTGAAACAAAAGCTATTAGGCAGGGTTTGTTATTGGCGGTTGATAATTCTTATGTTCCTTTTTGTGTAGAAGCTGATGCTTTAAGGGTGGTTAAGTTGTGTAATGGGGAAGAATTGTCTAGGCTTGATATTGGGAATGTTATACATGATATTAAGCATCTTATAAGTGTAAATGATACTGGTCCCATGAGCTTTGTGCATAGGGAAGGTAATCAAGTGGCTCATGATTTAGCTAGGTGGGCTCTAGGGTATAATTGTGCAACTGTGTGGAAATATTCTTTTCCAGAATGGCTGCTTAAGCTTATTCATTTTGAACGTCGTGTACAATCTGTTGCTTCTTCTTCCTCTGCTGGGGGTTATTGTGAATGAAATCTTTTATTCTTAAAAAAAGAAAAAAAAAATACACACCAATCTTGTGCTCGGTACTCATCTAAGGATTCAATGATTTTAGCATAAAAAAGTGATTAAAACTATCTTATCCTTTTATTTTCCCTTGGGCCGAACCCTCTCTTCTCCACTCACAATTTTTTCTTTTCAATTTTACTAGACATTTCATACACAATCAACTTTATATGGTCTTTATTTGGTTTAATAATTGTCTAATAACTAAGTTTATATTACAACTTTACCATTGGTTAGGTTTAGAGGCTTTTAATTGGTTGAAACCTAAAAACCATTTCAATCCTAACTAATTCTATTCCATTTCAATCAAATGCTAACTAACTAGTTACTTCCATTTCAACCAAATGCTAACTAGCTAGTTAATTTGTTTCCAAAATTACCCATATGTCACACTTATCTCTACATTCACAAGCACTCTCTCATGTTTTAAATTTTCCAAAATGCCCTTATACATATCTTAACTAATTTAATTAATCATGACCTTTTTTGATAATTTCTTTGACATCAATTTCGTGTTAACTCTAATAAATCATCATACCACTTTTCGTATCCGAATTTATCTCTGATCTATCCAAAAATTCTATTAGAATTCAATTACACATCTAGGCATTTTAAAATTACTTTATTATTCCATAAAGAATGGCATACTTTATATAATACATATATAATACTAAAATTGGAATGTTATATTATAGTTATTCATTGATATTGTAATTTAATCAAGTTACTATATCTATAATATTAAGCACAAATTTAAAATGATGAATAAAAAATTAATTTTTGTTCTTTCTACAAAAGATATAAGTATTAGTGTTTTAATTTAATTTTTAATTTTTTAATGTGTTTGGCTCACAAGATAAGATGACTTTACTCTGCTATTTTCAAATTGTTAAAATTATCCAAATCACTATTGTTAACTATTCATTGATCATTGTAGTGGATGCAGATAGAAAATATTTAAATTATATATTTAATATAAGAATTGATAAATTATATGTACACAAAAATCACCGTTTCAATCATAGTTTGATGTGAAGTTTATACTATTTATACAAGGATTATCAAGAAATTTTATTATTTGTATATTATGCTCTTATCAAGGTTTATATAAATTTTTATCAATTTAATAGATTCATATTTGGTTGTGTTCTTTTCCTTATAAATATATTATTTTCAATGATTTCATTTTTGTAATCTTGATTTGGTAATATTACAAAATGAATGCGTTATAGGTGTTTTCACGATCAGGCCGAATGGGCTGACAAAAGTCCAAAGAGTAGGCCCAATAATCGAATAACCAAAAGGGTCGAACTCTCTGCTCGTCTATTTGCTCGATTATCTGTAAATGCTCACTTATCAGCACGCCCTATGAGCCCGTTTATGGGATTGATCATGTGCTCATCAATCATCTCGTCTAACAACTCGTTTGTGAGGCCGATTGCCAACTTATTCATCAGATTGTTGAGTAGCTCATTTATCACTTTTATCGGCAGCTCGGAATGTGATCAGCTTGGCAAAGAGCCTTATTTGCTCGTCAACTTGACAGAATATTCTCCTTGTTAAAGAGCTTGCTTCTGCCACATCTTCCAACATCCTGGTGAGTTGTTAAAAGACTATATTAGCAGGTTCAGACACGAGGTGAATAATGTGGAAAACCCTTTGGATGAGGGGATCTTGACAACTATCTCGATAAGATTAAGGAAAGATGGCAAGCTGTAAGAGAGCATTTATAAATCCCCAGTGAAGGACCTAGGGGAGTTTTATGAGCGAGCTGCAAAAGAAATAAGGTGGAAGGAAACATTTGGTCCTAAGAAGGCGAACAATCAGAAGAATGAGGCCGGTAGCTCCAATTAGGGGAAGAAAATGAGCAATGGAGGAAATACCCTTAGGGGCCAGAGAAATAATAATCAAATTGCAAAGAAGGCCAAATATGGGCTTGGACCGAGGAATAACCAGAGGCAAGAGCGACCCCAGTATCAGAGTCATTACAATAGATACAACATCTTGTTAGACACTCGAGAGAGGATCTTTGCAACTGAAAGGAATAGGAAAAACTTTGGAAGACTAGCTCCCATTCAAACTGTTGAAGGATGCATGGATAGGAGCAAATTTTGTGTCTATCAAAACGAAATAGGGCACACCACCTCTGATTGTTGGGCATTGAAGGACACCATAGAAGATTTGATCAAAAAAGGTCGCTTGAGGGAGTATGTTATACGATCTGTGGGACGACAATCCCAATAACAACATCCTCACCAACGGCAGCCAAAGTAGTATCTAGCCCAACCAACCTCTGACTAGGAGCACTCATATACTGTGAGGACAATCCTTATGATCCATGGGGGTCATCATGTGGCAGGAACATCAAACAGGTTACAAGAGCGATATGTGCATGAGACTAATCACATCCAACTTGCAGGCCAAAGAGAGTTAATAGGACCTACAAAGAAGGTTAGAAGGGCATCAAAAGAAATTGTTTTCATAGAACAAGATGTAAGGGGTGTTCATTGGCCCCATAATGATGCCCAGGTGATCTGAGCCCGTATCGGGAACTTAGAGGTCAGAAGAATAATGATTGACACCGAGAGCTCAGTGAATGTGATGTACAAGGAGTGTTACGACTAGATGAGGATTGGCGATGAACAATTGAAGCCTTCCTTCGAGCCTCTGTATGGTTTCATTGGAGATGCAGTCATTCCTATCGGGCAATTAGATTACCCTTCACTCGGAGATGCAGCTTACCATCGACTGTGCTAACGGACTTCCTGATTATTAACTCTCCCTTAACCTATAATGTAATGTTAGGAAGGCCTGTAATGAATGATCTGGACATGGTCACTTCCACTAGAACCCTGACAGTAAAATTTTCAACTCCCAATGGAATAGGATATGTGCGAGGTGAGCAACAGCTAGCTTGTCGTTGCTATGCAGATGTTGTGAAGATGGGAGCTCGAGGGAAGAAGGTAAACGTGGTTTCAAGGCACGAGTTACAGGTTGTTAGTACTTCCGGGGTTAGCTATAATCTGGAACCAAGGGAGATCAATATGTGCAAGACCACAAGTCTAGTGGAAGAGTTGGAAGACGTGCCAGTGAGTGAGGTGGACGCTAAAAGGTGTCTCAAGCTAGGCAATAATCTGGCCCTTGAAATAAAAGCCCAGTAGCTAATTTTCTCAAAATAAATTTGTATGTGTTTGCCTGAAACCACAAGGATATGGTGAAGATTGATCCAGAAGTGATTACTTATAAGTTAAACATAGACCCTCATCACAAATCAGTTTTCTAAAAGAAGAGGCCGATGAACCGCGAGTGTTATGATGCCCTAAAAGAAGAAGAAGTAGACAAGCTCTTAGCAAACAAATTCATCCATGCAGCTTGCTACCCGACCTGGGTGGCAAACCTCGTGCTGGTAAAGAAGAAGAACGGGAAATAGAGAACTTGTATAGACTTCACGAATCTGAATAAAGCCTGCCCGAAAGATAGCTTCTCACTGCCTAAAATTGATCAATTTGTAAATGCAACAGTTGGGCACAAGCTCCTTAGTTTCATGGATGCTTACTCAGGGTACAACCAGATTCCTATGAACCCTGAAAATGGGAGCATACCTCATTCGTCATAGACCGTGGCCTATACTGCTACAAGGTTATGCCTTTCGGACTGAAGAATGTAAGAGCTACCTATCAGAGGCTGGTGAACATGATGTTTGAGGATCTGATCAAGAAGACTATGGAAGTGCATGTTGATGACATGCCAGTAAAGCCAAGCAAAGCTGTTGATCATATTCGTGACCTCAAGGGGATGTTGCGAATTTTGAGGAAGTACCAGATAAAGCTCAACCCCCTCAAATGTGCCTTTGGAGTAGCATCGGGTAAATTTATGGGCTTTATGGTGAATAACAAGGGAATTGAGGCCAACCTAGAAAAAATAAAGACGTTGCTGGATATAAGGTTGCAAGTAAAGGTGAAAACCGTACAGAGCTTGAATGGTCAGATCGTTACCCTTAGCAGATTCATCTTCAAGGCCACAGATAAATGTGTTCCATTCTTTGAAGTCTTGAAGAAGGCCAAAAACTTTGATTGGATAGAGGAATGTGAGATCACGCTTTAACAACTGAATGAGTATATAGGGCGAGCTCCTCTCTTATCAAAACCAAAAGATGAGGAAACTCTGATAGTCTATCTCGGTGTATCTCAGTATGCTTTAAATGCATCCTTAGTTCGGGAAGAAGACATGACACAATTCTCTGTCTATTACATCAGTAAAAAGCTGATAAATGCTGAGACAAGGTACACCCCAATGAAGAAGCTTGCCTACTATCTTGTGGTGGTATCCAGGAAGTTGTGTCCTTATTTCTAGGCACACAAGATTGAAGCGCTGACCAGATATCCCCTCAGGTAAATCCTACAGAAACCTAACACCTTAGGCCGTCTTTTTAAATGGGCAATCGAGCTCACTTAATTTGATATTGAGTTCAAGCCAAGATCAACAATCAAAAGGCAGACGTTGGCAGATTTTATTACTGAATTTATAGGACTTGTGAACGACGGAGCTGAGTCTTTTGAAGGTCCATTCTGGGAGCTATTTGTCGATGGTTTTTTCAGTGAGTAAAGGGCTGGGGCTAGAGTCTTATTAATCAGCCCAGAGGAACATAAAATCCTCTATGCGCTCAAGTTCGGGTTTCAGGCTACAAATAACGAGGCAGAATATGAAGCATTGCTGGTAGGACTCCACTTGACCAAGAAGATGTAGGCTGAACAACTCAAAATCTTTAATGACTCCCAGCTCGTGATCTATCAGATAAGAGGTGAATACCAGGCCATGGGGTCGGCAATGACTATTTACCTACGAAAGGTCCGGGAGTTGTTAGGGACATTTGACAAGTATGAAGTAAATCAGATCTCGCAAGCTCAGAATTTCCATACAAACGCTTTAGCTCGCTTGACAACAGCTCAGGACACAGATTTTTCTGGAGAAATACCAGTAGAATTCCTGTCAAAGCCAAGTACAGATCCCGATGATGAAGTAATGATCTTAGTCGTGGTAGCAGGCTCATGGATGAGTCCTTTGGTGGATTATTTACATGAGAGTAAGCTGCCGGATGATAAGTTAGAAGCACATCGTCTACGAATGAGAGCTACAAGGTACTGTATCTATGACGACAAGCTTTTCAAAAAAGCATTCTCGGCTCCACTATTGTGGTGTGTTGATAAGCCAGACTACACCGCGATCTTAAAAGACATCTATGCTGGTCATTATGGCAATCATGTCGGGGGCTATCCTAGCTTAAAAGGCACTTCGATAAGGGTTCTACTGGCTAACCATAAAGCAAGATGCCATCAATCTGGTAAAGAAATGTGATAAGTGCCAGAGATTCGCCAAGATTTCGTGAGCTCCACCAGCCTACCTACATTAGATAATCAGTCCGTGGCCCTTCATAATCTGGGAGTATGGACCTGATAGGATCTTTCCCAACAGGTCGGGGTAGGTGTAAATATGCCATCGTTGTAATTGATTATTTCACAAAATGGGAAGAGGAGAAGGAACTTGCTGAGATCTCCACGACGAAGATACAGAAGTTCGTGTGGGATAACATTATCTGCAGATTTTGGATTCCCCAGTAGCTCATGACAGATAACGGAACCCAATTCACTAGCGAGTAGTTCCTTAGATTCTATAGCAACCTCGGCATTACAAAGAGCTACTCAGTAGTAGATCACCCTCAAGCCAATGGCCAGGTGGTAGCAGTCAACAAAGTTATTAAGCAAATTCTGAAAACCAAGCTTGAAGCTAAGAAAGGAGCACAGGTAGACGAACTGCAGAAGATACTATAGGCTTATAGAACAACAGCTCGCAGTACCACTGGAGAAACTTCCTTCTCAATGGCCTATAGATCTAAGGCCATGATCCTTGCTGAATTCGAGGTGAATAGCTAGCGAAGAACCAGTTTTAATCCTTCAAAAAACGATCAACTCTTAATTGTGAACCTGAATCTCCTCGAAGAAGTCAAAGAAGTAGCTCGCTTGAAAGTAATCATCTATCAACGAAGGATGGCAAGACATTTCAACAAAAAAGTCCAAGTTCGGAAGTTCAAGCCAGGTGACCTTGTGCTGCGACAGATTCTTCTCGGAGCTCGCAACCCCAGTGATGGCACACTAGAACCAAACTAAGGAGGACCCTACATCATCCATGAAGATTTCGGGAATGAAGCATATCACTTAATAGACATGAGAGGGGTAGTACTTCTATGAGCATGGAACATCGTGCACCTGCGGCGATATTACCAATGATTATTGTATTTATTAAACTACCTTTATAATGTTAATAACATAAATATAATAAAAGCTCTATATTTCCCCTGCATTATAACTAACTGTAACGCCCTTTGCCCGACTTCCATTACTGTCGGAAATCCAGAACGGAGAACGTTACTTTCCTAATAAATCCGTTTCTGTTACTTTTGAAAAACTATTATCAAGCTTATTAAACTCGTTACCAAATAGCGGAAATATATATATATATATATTTTAAATAATTTCGGCAGAGTTTCCTCTGTTTTTCTGAATTCCAAAATCCATTTCCTGTAATTAAAACTCTAACATTTCTAAAACAAAAATTTCAAAATTTCCAATTCGGACCTCCGGTCCGTTTCCAAACATTACATTACTCAATTATATCATAAACATTTATATGCATACACATTCAAAAGTAGGCTTTTAATAAATGTACATAAGCTTTTTACATAAGTGAAATACGATAAGTTACATAATTATACATATGTTTCAAAATGTATGATCCTACGCAATATATATATATAACTACCAAAAGCGTAGAATGGATGGCGACTATCTGAACTTCCGCGTACAAGATATTTCCCCTGCCTGGGAATGAAGTCAAAAGGTTCAACCTGCGCACGGTAAATTAACGCGCTAAGCACAATTGCTTAATAGGTATACACATAATCAAATTTCTCAAATTCAAATATAATTTCATTTGTAATTAAAAGCATTCTAACTTTAACATTCATAAATATATATATATATAAACATATTTAAACACATAATTCACAATTTTTTGAGTTCAACATATTTCAAAACATTGAACATTTTATTTCATTGCTTATAACGTTTTTCAGTGCCCTTAGTAAACATATCTTCGATACTCATGTATTGGTATATGGGTTTCCGGCATCAGACACGCGATGGTTACTTGCTGGAATAATGGTCGACCCCGGTATCGGCTGCTCGATGATTATCCATCGGGTCGTATATCATATCACAAAAATCGTTCAGGACCGGACACATAGTGCCTCTCATAATCTATAACGAATCAATGTAAATAAACGGTGTAGCTACTAATTTCCCTATTGACATGTCAATTACCAATTTCCATTTATCGATATCTAAGTTTACAAGTGCTTTTCACAACATAGCATTTATATCACATTTTTTTCACTTTGGTTTTAGTATCAAGATTTTCATAGCAAATCAATTTAGCGTTTCATTTCAATTATAGTCAAATACATTTGTCAATGCATCATATTGAAAAAATATATATATCAATCTCATTTAAGAAATTCACAAGCAATCTTATTTAAGAAATTCATTTCACAGCGAAAACAATTTCAAATAAACTTTAAAGATAATGTGTATACCGACCTCAAAAAATGATTCGATCTTTGAATTCGATCTTTGAATTGAATGCTCCCCCTAAGCTTTACCCTTATTTTCAGATCGAGAATCCGGTTCGTCGGTTTCTCCTTGACCTTTCATTAAAACAAACATAGCAAAAGTTTATTTAGCAAATTTTTAGCGTTACATAATGCGCTATAACTATATGCTCTCCTATAATGCATCCTAAAACTTCCAATGGATATCACTTCGAAACAGCTCATAATATCCTTTTTATGACTGTCTTTACCGTATTGAAAATAACCTTAAAACGACACATTCGTATAGCTTATGATAGTCCAAAAATCAATACCAAAATAGCATTTAATGAACTCAAAAACAGCACATTTACAGCTCATATAATCAAACTTTAACAGCTTATAAATTTAGTCACATCGTCTTTCCTTTACGCGAATTATTTCTAACAAATCATCATGAAATTTCTCAATCGTTTCCGTCATAGATATTCATTTGACTCACATTCAAATATCGTTTCACAACATGGCATCTTAAATCACAACTCATTCGACACTAAATAACGAACTAATGCCTTCTGAAATCACGGAAAACTAGATCAAAACACTTGAAAACAATCTAGCGATATTCAAATAACTTTCCAATACTCTAATGCATATCGTTGCGAACCATTTTTCATGCTGAAAATTCCAAAATGAAAAGCAAAACATAACAGCCCATATTTCCTAACATAACAGCCCCTATATGGCTTCGCAACGTAAATTTCAACATCAAAAAAACATTTTTAAACATGTCAAAACTTAATCAAACGAACCTCTGCACTAATGAGGTTCTAAATCCTATTTCCCAAACATATCATCATCAAAATTCATCCTCAACTCAATCTTAATCATTATTCAATGAAACGAAATCAATAAAATCACAACGTACCTTTCGAAGCTCACTTCGAAAGCTTCGAAACTAGAACGAAGGGCTGTCCAAATAAATTTCTTTATCTACAAGCTTCCTTCAATCCAAATGGACACCATTAACATTCAAACATCATTCAAATCATGATCACAGTACTAGCGGGGCAGCAACTTACCTTCGCTTGAGCTGTTTTTCGTTTTAAAACAGCTTGCGGACGATTGCGATGACGACGATAGTAGCACGGTAGTAGCTTGCACAATGACAGCAACTGTTTTACGATGACAGCACATGATGACAGCACATGATGACAGCAGCGGCACGGCTTCAGCTCAACAGCTCGCAGCAGCGTCAACGATAACAGTTTTACGCCACCAGCAGCTCACGCCACCAGCAAGCTCACGTCAGCAGGAATTCACGCCACCAACAACTCACGCTAGCAACAAGCTCATGCCAGCAGGTTCACGACGACAACAAGGCAGCACAACAACAACAGCAACTCAGCAACTACAACAATGATAACAACAACAACAACGACAGCAACGCCAACAACAGTAGCAATCACAACAACGACAGCAACGATAACAAGGCAGCAGTTACCTCAGCTAATGGCGTGACTTCTTCCAGCTTGCATGCACTGATTCTTGGCTCAGATCTGCCCCTGGATGGTTTAGATGATACATGCAACAATCGGTCTGCACTGGCGAGTTCTTGGCAGCAACATCAACTCACTTCTCTTCACGGTTTCATGAGCAGCTGCTGCTCTTGCTTCATGTTTCAGATCTAGTTGCTTCCAGCTTCACCGAACAGTAACTTCCTTCTTGCTTCTCTCTTCTTCCACGAACAATAGCTCACTCTTATTTGCTTCACTTGCTTTTCACTTCGGTTTTGAGTTTGATGAGCAAATATGGGCTGAACCATTGCTTCCTTCACTTTATCATTTTTTTATTTCATTAATTAGTTCCCTTCATGACACATGTCATTGCTTTCCTTTGCATGCAAGCCATGTGTCCCTCATGGCCCATTATTTCTATTTATTTCTCCCATGCCATCAAATTCTCATTTTATGATTTCGCTTTTCACTCGAATTCGCTTCGGGTCCTCCTAGAAATCTAATAAAAATCCAAATTCACATACAGGAATTTTATTAGGTTCCGAATAAATATTTAAATCCGAATACTCTATTTTATTTTACGAGATTGGATTAAATAATTATCCTCGGACCCGTCTGGAGAATTTTATAAAAATTTCATTACTCCTCTGGATTCGAACGGATAATTATTTACATCATCCCTTAATATATAATCAATATTTAATAAATTATATAGACACCGAAACAGCATGTTACACTAACACAAATTGATTGTATATTCTTGTGTGAAGTATATAGCTATGAAAAGCAAAGGGTGATATAGCCACAAGCTCGCATATTTAATCGTAGCTCGTTGACAAGCTTTCCCTTTAGACCGTTCCAGACACTTCACAATACGGCTCGCCCTATGACAGATAGATCAGTCTAATAGGTAGGAGTCTTACCAATGTAAATACTATAAGGTTAAAAGTTTAACTCTCGATACGACCCTACGGGGCCAAAGCGTTAAACGAGTGTTGGGGCCTACGGGATATAGGATGTACCCTCCAAACGAGTCGGCCTACGAGTGCCACACAAGTCGTTCGTTGATTGGTTCCGACCAACAATATAAGAATGCGTGTTACAACGAAGGTCTGCTCATGTCCCATTCGTACCACCTCCTAAAATACGCTGTATATGCTCGAATTACGACCTTGTAAGTGCAGTTGAGGTACCTTTACCTTTATAACTCTTGCTATAGATGCTTGGGCTCTGACTTTGTGAGCGTAGCTTAAGAGGACATTATGCTATAACAGCTCGAATATTGACTCTGTGAGCACAGCCCGTTATAGATGCTCAAGTTTTGACACTGTGAGCACAACTTGCTGTAAATGCTCAAGTTTCGACCTTATAAGTGCAGTCTGCTGTAGATGCTCCAGTCCTAACCTTGTGAGTGCTACGTGCTGTAGAAGCTCGAGTCCTTAACCTTTGAGCATAGCTCGTGACTAGTTATAAAACAGTTATGGCAGCTCGTAAGCCTGGAATGTTAGAGAACTCCAGTTATATCAGTTAGTTCTCTCATAATCCTCATATTATTGTGCAAGCATTTATCTATATGACAACTTTTAGTAGCATGTCTCTGTTATGCTATCATGCGAGTTGATTTGCTACATCTTTAGAAGATAGTCTACTATTAAGCGAGCTAATTACTTAAATTATTAATTATGGTTTTGCTTTTCCTCTTTTATGAGCTATATCACTATATCAGGCCATCTTACTTAAATTTTCAAAGGTGCACTCACGACTTACTAGCTCGTCCATGTGCTCTAAAAAATACTTGTGCGAGATATTTGTGCTCTGAAAAGCATCCCTACGACTTGTTAATACTTATTATTGCAACTACGCCTATCTGGCAAGTTCTTTTAAGTAAATTATTTTATTATTTGATTATTCATTTTGCTACTTGTACGTGGTCGTGATTCGTTCAAATTATGCAAAGTGTGTTATTATTTGGTGATGCATATGAAACTCAAGAAAAATAAAGCAATGGTAGAGATCTTATCTTACAAGGAGCAAAAATATATATAGTAAAATAAAAAAATCATCAGCATCCTCAATGTTCAATGATAAGCCTAACAAAAGAGGAAAGAATAAAAAAGAAGCTATTTCCTAGGGAGTTCGTAAAGGCCTTCTTTTCACCTTGATCATCGGGAACTTCCTTTAAAGACACATCTCGTGCCTCGAGAGCAGTTGGTTGCAATAGGCTCGAAGAAGATCCTAGTTGTGCTGAAGAATCAATGCCCGGAGTAAGAGCAGATGAAATTGAGCCTTGGACAAATGCAGGGACATCGGATTGAGGAGCTACTACCTGAACAATTGAAGGTGGCCCCTTCTGAGTAGCCCAAGTAGCACGAGCAGTATATTTCTTCACCTTTTACACTGCTTCTTCCCCGAAGAAGAAGACATCCAATTCTGGGTGATGTCTTTACAAAGTATACAGGAATGAGTTGGATGTCTTTGAGGTGGCATCTTTGTGAGCATGCTCAATACGGGGCTACGTAACTCTTTGGTGTGGACAAGATTTCCTTTTATGATATCCATGTCCTGCAGCACCAATTCGGCCTTCTTCTTAGCAGTCACAGCTCGCTTATTTTTTGAGCTCACATCCTGCCTCAGCGAGCTATTCTTCTTAAAAAAAAAAGAGCCTCCTGCTTCAGCTTTTTGATCTCCTCATTGGCCTTATCGAGCAAGGAGAAGGTGATATCCTGGAGCTTGATTTCGTGAGCTAAGGTCTCAATTCCTCTATCCCTTGGCTCCCCGGCACCCTTGAGTTTCTGGTTGAGATCATGGGAGGCCTTTTTCGCCTTTTCAGATTCCTTATGAAAGAACTTCGCCTTGCCCTTGATCTTCTTATTGTCGCCCTCGATCTTCCTATTCGGTTCCTCAAGTGAAGCCTTCTTCTGTGCCAGGTCGGGGAAGTTTTTGAACATCTTCATCAAGCACAAGACAGCCTAAAAGGGAAATACATTAGTAATAAATATGAAAAGAGTAGAAGTTCAATGGTTAAAGTTGAAGCTTACCAGCATGACATGACGAGCAAAATAACCGATGATCTGCTCGCCATGTACATGGCTTTGATAGACGATCGGTTTGTTAGGCCCCAAGATCTGCGGCATCCGGTCCAGAAGGTCATTGAAGTATTCCTCAGCATTGAACTCCTAGGTTTGCTTCTGACTCCCTTCAGTAACGGGCTCCTTGCTTTTGGTCTTCTAGCGTTTTAAAGGGGGCTCAGTGATTCCTTTCCCTTTATCTGCTGCGCTTCACTACCTCGGAGATGATCTGTTCGGAGCTTTGATTAACCAGCTTCGGGGCTCCCTTGGTGGGGTGGTATATTTTGGAGGCTTTCTCCCCATCGATTTATTCTTCACACCCTGCTTTTATGAGGTCGCTGTAGTTTCTTGTTGAGAAGATGACCCCGTAACAGCTTTCAGGATAGTCTGCTTGCTCGAGACCTTCAAGGGCTAGCTAATAGGTCCAGAAGTGCTCATTATTTGAACCTCAGGTTCCTTGGGCTCAACTCTTGGAGAAGGCAGTAGAGCCTCAAAGTGAAGTTGCACCATTGTCGTAAGCTTTCTCGAGGTCGGATCTGGTGTTCCCTCTTCAAAAATCTCAAAGTCTGAGAGGACCTTTCTCTTTTTTCGGACTCCGACGTTTTTGTGAATATTCAGGAGCTTAATCCCGGCCTTGGGGGTGAGTCCGTACACTTGCAAAAGATACTCACCGGGAAACTAATCATCCAACAGGCTCTTGACTAGGGAAAACTTCTGAAGAGCCTCTACCTCCTCATCAGTGAGCTTTTGGATACGTTTGCACATGAAAATAATGATCAATAAGTATAGCAATGACAATAATAACATGAGCATGCAGTAGCAAGCTAAAAATTTACTAGGGTAAAGAGAAAAAGAAAAATTTTTGAGATCGAAAAGGGATGGGCAAGACGCGTAGAACCAACGAGTCTTATAGTCCCCCACATTCGATCTGAGAACCCCTTTTGGCAAGAACACCTTATAGGGTGAGTTACGGGCTGCGATGTAGTAAAACCCATCTCGTTTGTCTACCTTGGGACCCGTGGTGGCCTTAAAATGGAAAATCTATTAGATCATAGTAGGGGTCGGAGGTGGAAGTCCATTTTTTATAAAAATGGAGGCCAAAGTGGTCAAGTGGGTGTAAGAGTTTGGTTTAAGTTGGAATGAGGCTAGGGTCAGGTCGTTTAAGAGATTGATGGGATAATGAGGGATTGGAAATCTAAACTCGGGTTCTAGATACTAGCGACTGATTGCTATAAACCCCGGGGGAGGGTGAGCTGCATGATCATACTGAGCCAGCACCATTACCCGACATCCCATAGGAAGGTCAAACTTTTGGGCTATTGTGACAAGCTCACTGTGGGGGACAGCGAAGTCATATTAGAAAAAGGACTTATGAGTAGGGGAGTCTTCTCATCCTGAAAACTCTGGTGTAGTTTTGTCGCTTTGAGAAGTTGCACTTGGAGAATCCTTGACTTATTGAGTAGATTCCCCCTCAAAGTCCTTATTGCTAGCCCCTACTCGGTGATGGCGACGTCCATGACTTGACATCTACAAAAGAAACAAGAAGATTAGGTCGCTGATAGCAGACCAACTTTAGAAGATATAATCTTCCTGAATCCAATCTCCTAAGCGTCAAGTTATGTGCCTAAGGAAGCTATTAAGAACAAGAAGAGTTTTGGGTATGAGCGCACCGAAACCCAGCAAAAAAAAAAAAAGAGGGTGTTTTCCTTTTTGCATGTGTCCCAGAGGCACCCTAAGCGACAACAAGCAAAAAGTAGTATGCATGCTCTCCAATCAGATCAAACATGTTATCTAACTCAGAGTTTTCAAGCTCTCTCGAGCCAGATATTAAAAAATATCACAAAACAGTCAAGCAAGAACAAAAACCAGACTCAAAAAATAGACAGTACGATGCATGCAAGATCAAAAGCAGAAAAATCAAAGATGGTTGTGTAAACTCACCTTGAATGTGGTACAGTCTGGCGGTTTTGGAGTGAGAATGATGGATAGTGACGATATAGAGTGCAGAGAAAGTTGGGAGACTAAAAGGCGTTTGATTTTTGAAAAATGACAGATGAGAATAGGAGTGGGCAAAAAAACATAGAACCGACCTGAACTACCCGAACCAACCAGATCCGTGGATGTTCGGATCGGTTTCCATGTTTAAACTTAAGGTGTTTAGACCTTATAACAAAAAAAAAAAACACAATGTTTCGATGTTCGAGTCCGTTCCACAGGATCAAAATCGACCCGATCCGTGAATAGGGGTACATGCATAATTTCGCATGCCTCTATATAAACCCAACCCAACCCTAGCTTAAAAACAGATCAGGTCCTTACTTCCTGCCGCCGTATCACCTTTCTTCCTTCTCCCATCCCTTGCCGTCTGTCTCATTTCCTCGCCGTTGTCATTGTCGTGCCGTGGCTATGAACTTCTTCTCTTTATCGGCGTTATTACCATGAGTTCGAAGCTCTTCTTATCTTTCATCTCTCATCTTCTCTCCTTTCCTTATTGTGGTCGTGGCTGCGGTCACCCTCTCCTTGTCGTCTTGGTTTTCGTCGCTGTCACCCTCTCCTTGCCGTGGCCAAGAAGCTCATATCGTGATCTTATCATCTCTCAGCTCTCATTCCTCGCCGTCTTGCGCCGCCGTGGAGCTGTCCTCTTTGTAGCCATGAGTCGTAACCTTCAATCTCCCTCCTCATCGGCGTCATCACCGTGAATCTTCTTTCCTTATTACCGTGGTCGTCACCTATTCTATCATTTCTCGTCGTCTAATCGTTGCCATGCCATTGCCATGGCCGTCACCTCTTCTTGCTATCACCATAAAGCTATTCTCCTCGCCATCGCCGTCGCCGTCACTAGCTTGGTACTCATCAATTTGTTTCAGTTTCAATATTTTAGTTTCAGTATTTTACATACTTAATGGTTTTAGACTTCATTAAAATTTGATTGGGTATTTGTGTCTTCATGATTTTGTGTTTGTTGTTTTGAATCTTGTTGTTTCTTAGCTGTTGTGGTTTAATTACTGTTATTATTCATTGTGTGTCGTTGTTATGAATAGATAGGAAAAAGTGTAGAGAACGGTTCCGGGTCTGAATTTAATGATAATAGAGTTAGTTCGGTTGGAAGGCTCAAAAAACTCTTAAAAAATAATAAAATTTTCGACCCAAAAAATGTAGCCCAAAAATAATAAAATTTTGGGCCCAAACATGTTGGTTCCTCTCTTTTACTAGACTATGTTTGGACCCAAAATATACGACCTGCGAACTTATCATGTTCTAGTCAGTTCCAGTAGGAACCGAATCGAACATGGTAATTCCCATCCTTAGATGTGAGGAAAAACCAAACGTTTTTGTCATTATATAGTTGCTAAGCCCTAGCCATTGGATCAAGACAGCTATGTAACCACCTCAAATCTGACAACGCTGCGCGATTCTTGAAATTTTGTCATCATGCGCAGTTAGTTGAAAGACGTGCATTAAATACGCATAGAGCGTGGTGTATCTTGTAACCGCTGTCTGGGGTGACGCCATGTGTCCTGGAGATAAAGCAGAATTTAAAAAAGTGGAGTAGCTGTTCCAGCCAAAGCAGCTCGTTTTTAAGCTCGTAGCTCCTGGTCTATAAAATGAACCAAGAGCAAAGGGGCTTGTGTTATGGGTGTTTTCACGATCAGGCCGAATGGGATGACAAAGTCCAAAGAGTAAGCCCAATAGCTGAACAACCAAAATGTCCCAACTCTCTGCTCGTCTATTTGCTCGCTTATTTACTTGATTATCTGTATATGTTCGCTTATCAGCACGCCCTATGAGCCCATTTATGGGATTGATCATGTGCTCATCAATCATCTTGTCCAACTGCTTGTTTATGAGGTAGATTACCAACTTATTCATCAGATCGTTGAGTAGCTTGTTTATCACTTTTATCAGTAGCGTGGAATGAGATTAGCTTGGTAGAGAGCCTTATTTGCTTGTCAACTTGATAGAGTATTCTCCTCGCTAAAGAGCTTACTTCTGCCATATTTCTTAGACTTCAAGTCAACTACAGTTAGAACTGTCAGAATCCATTATAGCTCAAGGCGTACCGTACACGCCAACTCCGTCAGAAATTACAGTATTGATTAAAGACATCTCACCTTACCAGCATGGATTTAGCGTCTAAACCTATGTTTTGATAGAATTAACCTGACAGATGTCAACTGTATTAAATGTAATACATCCTTTCATTGTGACTTATTGTAACTTTATCTTATTATAAATTACTGTAGCACCTCCCTATTCTCTATAAATAGGGGAGGAAATTCCTTGTAAAAAGAGGACATTTTTTTTAGTGCTGTTACTCTGCAGAAATCGTGAGAGAGAAAACAGTGGATATAGACATCAATTAGGTCGAACCACTTAAAAATTTTCTGATATTATTTGTTCTTCCCTGACCCTTTTCCTTTCCTTTGCTTCCTATTTGTTTGCTATACTACTTTGATTAAAACTGTAGCTTGGGCCCAAGAAGAACCTAGTCGACTAAATTCAGATGTTGACAGAATGTAACTTAATTTGTGAAAAAATAGAAAAACTTACTCAAGATTTTGCAAAAGGGAAATATATTTTTGGTTTTTTAATAAAATCATTGATTTTTTTTCTTTCTCTCTTAAAAATAATTTTGCACAATTATTTGAAAAGTTAAATTTTATTATTTAATATGATTTGATATTAGCAAATTCTTATACGATCAGAGTCACTGAATTTGATGTGATATTTAACAAGAATTGAAAAGCCCACCTATATCATACATATATGTCGAATTTCATGTTTGTCAGGTTGGCATAGGTGGGTCACAACACTTTTTTAGGGTATTTTGGTACTCTAGCTTTCTTTTTTTTTGACTGTTTGTCTGGCCCAATGACTCCCTAAAGACAGAAGTATTTATATTAACGTCAAGGGAAGTTGATACTGTTATACCGTAAATTCAACTATTAATATAATTTCACCAAACCTCTTTAGTGTTTTGTATAATTTGCCCATTTTTAATCACAACATTAGTTAATTCCAAATGTTATTCTGCCTGGAATGATAAAATGCTACTTAGTAAAATTAGAGTCACTAGTCAAATGAATAAAAACTATAAGAAAAACCGGAGATAAATTGATAGTCAAATGACTAGTTAATCTCTAGTCTAGTTTTGTGGATCTTCTCCAAGATATTGAAGTAAAGATGATCAAACTTGATTAGTAAGATAAATTTTGTTGAACTGTAGAGTTTGAAAAACAACTTCATACATGATTGATTGATCAAATGAATACCAACTCTAAAAGACTCTAAAAGACTTAAAGAAATTATCTTTGTAGTTTTTCAGCAAACCTAAATAGTTCTCTTATCAATGTCATTCATGCTGATTATTTATACCCATGTTTTCTGGATTAAACAACAGGGCAACCTTCCACTAAAACACCAGGAGCTGTAGGACACTGTGCAAGGGGACAATGATCTCCCACCTCTAAACCCCACCAGTTAACTCCATATACACCAGTCATCTGCTGAGTTATACCTACCAATAGAGCTTGTAAGGAAACTCCCAAGTCGAGCCCATTCGACATCACATAATTGTATTCACTCCACCAATTTTTATACTTTCTGTATACAATGAGATTGAAGAAAACCCCCAAACTTATAAAAGACCAGTAACTCACTGCACCAGCTATTGTCAAATTGTAGACGCCTCCCAGCATGTTCGGAACATTAATTCCTTTAATCCATTTTTTATCAGGAAAAAACTTCAATATTATCCAAACAAACACGGGTCCCATCAAACCAATAAAAAAGAAATAGAATAAATTTGAATATATACCATCTGGAAAATACATACGCCTTGGACCCACTAGCCCCCCTGTTACTGAAGAATAGCTTTTTAAATTTATACCAGGACAAGTCCAAGGGCTACCTTTTGGTAAATGTTTTGGATCACAGAAATTGTCCACAGTTGAGATTAACCACCACATTGTAGCGAAACTAACAATTGCCGAGATGATCGATCCAGCCACTTGTGCAACAAACATTGATTTTGGAGCAATCTTCATGTAATGACCGAATTTGAAATCCTCAATAAATGAAAGAGCGTGACTTGGGGTTGCGACACAAAATGCTTCAAATACTAGATAGGCTATTGGTCTGCCGGGATAGATATATCCTATTAACAACTGTGAAACCTCTTGAATCACCATCACATACTGCAGTTATTTTTGAGTTATGTTAGAAATAAACTTTTCAATTATAAAGCTAAATATAAGAAGATAAACAGCTAAGGAAATAGGCTTACTTGGCCAGTGGTAGCTATAATAACACCCATTGGTAAAATAAAAATCATTACTAATATGCAGGCTAAAATGATTCCCCAATATGGTAGCTGTAACTGCTTGCCAAATCCTTCACAAGAGAAAATGGCCAAGCAGAATGAGGGAACTAGAATTGCAAGAAACCACCATTGCGGAACAGAATCATACTTCTTCATCAACCTATTATGGACATCTTCTTGAGTGCTGCTGTTGGTACCATTGGCTTGTTTTACTTGTTGCCATAATTCCCTACATAGAAAATATTCCATTTTAAGGTGGAAAAACTTACAGAATGTCTACTAAATAATCTTAAAGAGGGTGTTGTATTGTACCTTCCATGAAATATTACAAAATGAGAGAGAGTGGCTGTGACCGTAGCAAAACCAAATCCTGTCCTAAAAATATTTATAACACTCTTATAAATAATTGAGTAGTTCTCATAACCTTTTTGGTTAAATGAAATATCGCTCTCATTGATAATTTTTGAAATGTTATAAACTTGACCATCTTTATCGTAAAGTTCGTAAGAGAAAAAAGGAAATTTCTTGGCATTGTAGGAATTAGTCCAATAGGCAATTGGGCATATAATGTAAAGCAATATTATGAATCCAATTGCCACGTTGATGATTGTAGACAACGGATAAACCAATGGATTTCCAGCATAGCCCATAGCAGACCAGTCCAAGGTGAAGGAACCAATACCAAGGCCATTAAGAGCGGAGCCGATGAGTTGAGCTGTAACTGAACTTTTCCAGAACCAACAAACAACCGAAAGAGCACTTATGGAAGGAAAGAAATAGCCTGGTATTACAGCGTAGGCAAAGCTTGCAATTGTTGCTATAACAAGCAACTGAAGTTTTGATATGCCTCTTTTGGGCCTCCCTTCTACCTCATGCAATGCCCTAATTTAAGTGAACTTTGTTAGATAATCTCAAGCATATATGTATGCATTCACATACATAAAAAAATAACATAAAATATGTACCTGTAGAAAGATACATCAGGTAAGGTTAAAGGGTACCACATGTAGGGATTATTTACTAAGAACTTCATAAATATTCCCGCAAACCCATAACCTAGCAACTGAAAGGACCATTCATCATAAGATTTCATACATCAATAGTAGCTAAAGCCTTAATATACAACTAGCAATTACCTGAGTTGTCGAAATCAAGAGTAACGATGTCCAGATATTTAGAGGTTTATGGTAGTAGACTTTTCTCACTACAATAGTGGTCATACTATAAGGAGAATCTGTTGAAGCCAAAATATTGAGCAAAGCATTTTCTTTGATGTTGAAAGGCCCCGGATTCATTGAGAAACTCCATCTGGTTCCAGGAACTTTGATCAATTTAGATGGAAGTGTGGCTGCCATCAATTTACCGAGCGTGAGAAGCATTATCTGGACACAACTACTTGGTATATAGATAAAAGTTCGGCGATAGTAGGAGAACTGATATATGAAACTTAAAATGGCACATGCAATGGGCCCTAAGACCCAAGTTCGAAATGTTAAGGTAGGCAACGTTGGATCGTCTGTGGTTGGAACTGTAAGCCTCACTTGCTCTATTGGAGAATCATTCATGATTTCGTTATCACCATCTGCGAATAACAATCCCTCAGTAACTCATATAGTATATTGCAATGAAATTATGCCTTTGATTGCTATAATATATATAGGGCACATATTAATAAAGCTTGTGATTTCATGTATTATTTCAAATGGGATACAAAAGCAAATTATAGTTATACTTTCAAGTCTCATATCCCAAGATAAGAGACCATGATATAAAATTTTAGAACTGAAACCTGCATACTGTATTAGAGATATAGTTGTTTAAAGTTATAAATCACTAAAAATTTCATCTATAAAAGATTAAAGAACAGAACAGTATATGATCCTGCAAATTGAATATCACCTATCAAATATACATTAACTTAATATTTGAATGACCGTAAATCTATACTCCTTTTATTGAATATCATAACAAATACAAACTTTAAGAATAAATTTATTTTTCAAATTGATCATCATTCTAATAAAAAATTGCATTCTAATAGAAAACTGACATTCATAATTTTAATCTATGACGACATGATAAAACATACCTTCGCCTCTTTGAGCTTTTCTGTTTTCCATGGCTAGCTCAATACTATAATGATGATCAATTTGAAAAATAAATTGATTCTAAATGTTTGTTTTTTATTATGATACATACGATAAAATTCCATATCACCTACCAAATATATATTAACTTAATATGTCATTTACCATGAATCTGTATATTTCCTTTATTGAATATCACCTACCAAATATATAATAATTTAACATGTCAATAACCATAAATCTCTATATTCCTTTTAAGTTTTCAACCGGTCAGATGAAACTTAATCGTATGAACCAAGTGCAAGTAGATCCAAAAAAATAAGTTGAGCCCAAAAGTAGAATTAATAAATGGGCCCAATTTTTAAAGGAAGTCTAAATTTTAAGTGGGCTTAAGGATATTTAAGTGCAAGCTTAATTGTTTAACTATTGGATTTAATTGTAACCCAATTGTAGCTCAAATTTTAAGTGGGTTGAAATTTTTAAGTAAGCCCAAATTATGGAAATGTGATTGTGCAGAGAAAGAAAATGTGGGGTGGTAGGCAAAATGAAATCTGACCATGTGGTTAGTATGCCAGAAAAATTAAGAGTTTTATTGAAAACTAACCCACTTTTAATAACCCATTTAAATCTCAACCTCAAGGTAGAGAATCTCAATCTCAAAGTAGAGAATCCCAACTTCCAGGTTGTGAATTCTAATATTAATTCAAATCATCTCAACCTTAGAGTTGAGATGATTTGAATATAAAGGTTATTTTTGAGGTGAGTCAAGCAAAAATTGGTCAATTTTGCAATTATTTCAAAAATCAAAGCAAAAGTCAACAATGTTTGATCAAAATAAGATTAAAAAAAAAAAAAGGATGAGGCAATTTGAAAAGAAAACAAGAGGCATGAGATAAGAGCAAAAGCCAGCAATTGCGATCAAGAAATCAGACAATTTGAAAAGCAATAGCATATGAGACCAAAAAAAAAAATAAAAAAAATAAAAAAGGATGAGATTGAGATCGAGAGACAGGCATGAGGCTTAAGGTGGTGTAGTGTTTTAATTATATATACACATAAGGATAAGATTGAGAGATACAATTTTTGATATATTTTTTCAACCATTGGATTAAAAAACATTGAATGGTGTAGATTAGTTATTAATTTTATATTTGTACACTTCAACTTATTTCATCTTTACCATTAAACTAAATAAAAAAAATTATTAATTGAATTTTCATTTAATATTTTCTTTCTATTCATTTAATTAAGTCATGCAAACAAGATATGAATTCAAAGCTCTAATATAAATTTAAAATAAGATTCATATTGCATATGTTCAAATAAACATATTGATCAAAATATCCCTAAATCAGAAATCAATTAAAAATATATATATAGAAGAAAGAGAAAATAGGAAAGAATATGAATGAAGAGAGAGAAATTAGTGCACATACAATTATCTAGTGCAATCCAACTCTTTAACAACATAAATTTCAAATAAGATCTACATTATACATGTAATTATCTAGTCATAATATTTTAAAATTAGGAGATACTAATAGTAAAATTACTATATATATATTATAAGCTTCTAGTAACAGTTAGTAAACACATAAAAAGGGCTTGAACTGGACAACAACAAAAGAAAGAAAATGGTGACAAGAAAAGAGAGAAGAGAAAAAAGAATAAGAAGAATAAGTGAGAGAAGAAAAATATAAGAAAATTCAGAATGCTTGAATATAATTTATGAGTGTTGATATGTCTAGATAAGTAAATTTATTTAAGTGGAATTTGGATTTTAGGAAATTAGTTAATTTTTTTTATAAGTTCTAAATTTAGTTTATATGATTTTAGGGTGGATTCAAGATTATGAGGAATTAGACGGGAACCCATTTCATATCTAAATTTGAGCAAAAGAGTTATGTGGGTATATAGTTCTATTTTAATTAAATTGATTAAATTATACTTATTTATATTTTAGCTTTTTATTTATTTATTGGAAATAAAATATTTATTCTTTTAAATGACTTGTTTTGGATTATCAATTATATTTTATGATTGAAATGAGAATTTGTTAGAATTCGTACATATATATTAGAAATTATAAACGGTATTTATGTTTTCAACTTGAATTTGTTGTAAGAAATGTTTAGAATATTTTAAGCAATATTATTTCATGTTTTTAGAAAGAATATTGATTTATGCTTTGAGAATAGTATATATTCAAAGTTTAATGTGTAGTCAAAAAAGGCAATTTTATATGTTTGTATGCAGAAATCATTTAAAATTTTAGAAGGAAAATAAAAATATTTTTAGAATATTAAGGTTATACATTTTCCTTTAATGGTCAGTAAGCTTCGTATGTGTAAATCTTAAAGAGTCGTCTAACATGTGTATTGTAGATGTTTGGAGAGTCATAGAGTTGCTCAACATGTATATAGTCAGATATAATTCTTTACTCTATATGTGTATTAAGTATATTTACCACATATAACTAGGTTCCTCAGATATTATATTGATATAAATTGAGATTTTATAAATATGCAAAAATGATCTTATTGAGTATATCTACGATGGATAACTAGGTTCCTGGGGTATTAGATTGATATAAATTGAGATTTTATAAATATACAAAAATGATTCATATAGATGTTTTCAATTTATTATGATACGTAAGTGATTTCAGTTTTGTTATATTATGCACGTTATTATTGAAAGGAAATAATTTTATCTAGTTTTTAAAAGTTTTATCTACTCATTGAGCGTTAATGCTTACTCTTTTATAAAACCCATTTTTTTAGGTATCCGTTACAAATTCGTACATATTATTGCATTGTGATCATAGAAAGCATTATAGTTATTTTTAAGTAGAAATATTTTTGTATCAATGTATATTATTTTTAATTAATCAGATTTCGTAAATGTGTTTATAGAATATTTTTACAGATGAATGGTGTGTTTACTTCATAGATTGGGGAATGAGAATAAGGAATGGGATTAATTAATAATGTTTACTTACTTAAAACTCATTCCGTAATAGAAATAAAAGTGTGAGCTTCATATCAATTTAGGGTTGTGGAATGAGAATCTCATTCCCCTTAACCCACTTATGAATCTCATTCTTATTCTCTTTGTTAAGATGAAAAGTCTCTTATACTTCACTTTTTAAAAAAAAAAAAAAAAAAAAAAAAAAAAAAAAAAAAAAAACCTATTTTATTTCATATTAAAAAAAAAAAACTGGATGTTATAATAAAAAACTACACATCATTGGTTTTTCATCTCCAATTTTTTAATTACCATAGTGGACTATAAAAATAATATATAATTTTTTATATATTAAATAAAATGCATATTATAATAAAAAATTGCATATTAGGTTAGTGGATTATTAAAATAATATGTAGTTTTTTTTATTATAATATATAATTTTTTATTTGATATTTAAAAAAAAAAACTGCATATTATAATAAACAAACTGCACACTATTATAATTGATTCATAATTTTAATAAAGGGTATTTTTGTAACTTATAATTAATCCATTCAGATTTCAAAGTAAAGTAAACAGTTTAATGAGAATATTGCTGATTCCGATTCTAATTTCTACAGTTGAAGTAAATAACTTATTTTTATTCCGATACTTCATTCTGATTTTAAGTCATTTCGATTCCAGATCATTTTGATTCCTATTCTGATTCCCTCAAGTGAAGTAAATACACCATAAATATTTTTACCATATTATGAATATATATTATTTATTCAATCCAAGTGACTAACACGAGAAATGTAAAGATTTTCAGTTTGTTCAAACTATATTTACAAAGTGATAGTAAGATTTACGATAATTTTTCCACAGGGTGTTCAAAAACTCCAAATTTCATTTGGAATGATCATAGATTTCACAAGATTCTCTCGGACTCGAGAGATGAGTCAGGATGGGTTCTGTCATTAACTACAAAAATTATAGAAATACCCTCCTTAAATGGCAAAATTCGTTTTTACCCAAACCTAATAAAAATATATTTTCAATCCCTCAAACAAATTAATTATATCATATACTTAATCTAATCAACTTGCCCCTACCACAAATTTATCCATATACTCTTATAATTTAATTTTTTTTAAAAAAAGAGAACAAATCGTTAATTATCAAACTATCCTCACATATATAAAGGGGTTGAAACCCAGTTCGAAACATTTTCAATCGAGTTTCAACACATTCAAACTTGAAGACAACCCGCAAAACATCGGTTGGTGATCCGAATTAGAAGAGAGCTATTGCCAGCCTTCGACGACCTTTGCCATCAGTAATTGACCACTGTCGACCTTGTTTACCTGCTCCATTGATCACAGTACGTGACATTTGAGTTGTTTGGTTGACTATTTGATTTTTCTTTGGTGATTTATTATTATTATTATTATTATTATTATTATTATTATATTTAGGATGTTGAATATTAATAGTTAGGGTTAAATATGAATCAATTTAATATTTAATTGGGTTTGAAGGTCACTTTAAACCCGATTGTGTGTAACAACTAAATTTAAAAGGACCGGTCAGGGCCTAATCAATGTTATTGGATTTAAAGGCTACTATAAATTCGGTGGCTAAATGAAACTAGATTTAGAGTGGCCTTTGCACTCGGTTAAATTTTAAATTAATTAAAATAAATTTAATTTCATTATTTTTATTTTTGTAATTAAATTAGCTAATCTTAATAATTAACATTTAGAAAAGAATTTAATTAAATTTGAAATTTTAATTAATTTAAAATGTAATAAAATGGTGATCAATGAAATAAATTTAATAAATAATTTAATTAATTGGTAAGATTTAAATTGATAATTAATTAAACTAAATGAATTGAATTAAGTAAAATAGAAATAATTAAATTAATGTAATTAAATAGAAATTAATTAAATTAAATGAAAATTAAAATTAAAAGAAAATAAAATTTAAAAATTTAGTTGACTAAATTTTAAATTTTAATTAATGTAAAATATTATATATATATATATATATATATATTTGTTAAGGTTGTTTGTGAAAGTTAAATTATTATTAAAAGCAAGAAACAAAATACAAAAAGAGAGAAAGGCGGAATGTCAATACAAAAATAAGAAACATTCAATGAAGGAAAAAATTGACTAAGGAAGAGAAAGACAGCAAAAGATTCAGCTGAGATCAAATCTTTGTATATCAATCTCTATAGCAAACCTCATTAAAAACCTTACCCAAAAAATCTAATGGGAATAACCTAGTAAGGGAAAAAGAGTGTCTATCCCCTAAAGTTAAAACTAACAAAATCGATAAAGACATTTGTCACAAAGATCATCAGAAAGAAAATGACTTAAAAACTAGGAGCCATCCACCACCATTTGGAATAGACAAAAGAAGGGGAGTGAGAAGCTAGCGTATCCACTGCAGAATTTCCTTCACAATAAATATTTATCACCATAAAATTCATACCTTGCAAATGGTGAATACATCTCTCCTAAGCTAGTTGTTAGACCTAAGGAACTTTAGAAGAATAAGCAAGAAGAAAATAAACTATATAAGTAGAATCACTTTCTAATTAAAGCTTCATCCAATGATACTTCTAAGTATACTCAATGGCATAAATAGCTACTGCAAACTTTGTCTCAAAAGCAAAATCTATTCCTAATGGAATAGTAAAGGCATTCTTGAAGAACCCTTGGAAAGTCCGAAAAATTCCTACACATCCCACTAAACCAAGACCTTCAAAAACAAAACTGTCAGTATTGACTTTGATTCAACTCCAGAGAGAGAGAGACCAAACTACCTTTATAATATGAGGAACTTTAGGAGGACGAACAGAAACATTAAATTTACGCAAAGCTAAGAAATCATCTACAAAATTCCATATAACCCCAGAACGAAGAGAATCTATGATGGACCCCTCTACCTTAATTATCTAGGCGGCCTACCCAATAACCCCACGGTGGTCTTTTAGTTGAGATCTGCTTCGGCTGGAAAGTTCCCATAAAGCTATGCATTTTTCTTTGTTGAAAACTTTTTAAAACTTATTAGGAATTCTTTTAGTTACGAAAATGGGTGGAAGTTTTTTTTTTTTTTTCTTTTTAAATTAACTTTTACAAAAACAGTTTTACAAAAATCTGGCAGCACAACGACTGTTTTTCGAAGATTTTCACAATGTAAAATCTCATAAAAACTTGTGCACTTCAAAATCATTCAATTCTCAACTACTGAACTTTAGGCCTTCTTTCATTTTTCCCACAAACACCCGCAAATAAGAATTCCAATCAATTATACGAAATCTAATTTACTTTAAAATTTTAAAACATATTTACTAAAAATTATAGATAAAACGCATCATGCAAAACAATATTTACAAACGTGAATGAGTCTAAAAAGAAAGATATGTAATACATGATATTTCCAAATAAACAACTAGTGCAGCAACGTCATGTCTTTAACTCACTTGCGCGTCTGATGAAGATGCTTCTGTTGCTTTGCTTATATCTGTACCTAGAGAGAATTTTTATAAAGCAATAAAAAGAGTGGTGAGTATAAACTCAGTGAGTGAGTAATTTTTATTAAATGTAACTTTTATTATAAATATTATTCCTCCCAAAATAGGTTGAAAAACTACTAGTTTCTTTAATATTCTGGAAAACTATAAAACTTGCATAATGTGAAAAATACTTTTTATTTAAACGTTCATAAACTTAATTTTCTTATTTTTCTAAAACTTACGTCTATCGACGTATTTTATTTCTTTATCTAGCCTTATATGGCAACCTAGGGAAACTTATCATTCATGACGATATAAAAACATGCCACTAGGATTTGAGAACTATCACCATATGTAATCACAGATATGGAAGAACTCTAGGATCACGATTCCCTCCAATATCAGACAGATCTAACCTACCCCATACGTACAGAGGGCAACACCAGACTCAATCCCCTCAAGTTAGTGACTCTTCCCAACTAGACAAACACACCTAGGATACTTCGGTCAGGTGTAATTAGGGTCTAGGGTAAATCAAATGCAATATAAAAAGCTCTTCAATATGCATAATATTTATGCTTAAACTTTTATTTACTTGCATAAAAGCATATTGATATTTTTGAAAATGTTTCATTTCTAACTTGCGGTTAAAACCGGATAAATTCTTTTCTAAGGCGAAAGTCTAAAATCTTTCAAAGCAATTCTAGTTTTTATTTCTATGCATGTATTTCAACAACTTTTTACTTTACATTAAAATAAATACAATTATATCATACTTTAAAAATATTTATACATGCATCACTATAAACAATAATAACATGATGAAAGCTCACATGAATAAACATAATAATTCAAAAATAACATAATGTCGCATTAAGATTATTCAATCATTAATATGTATTTAAAACTGATAAAATTCCACACACAACTCACTTATAATAGAATAACAACCACTCTTGTTACGTTTTCCATTCGCTCGCTGGTTCACATAAATTTATTTACGATCAAATTTTCGTTGAAACTAACGTTCACATTAACACTTAAACTTTTAACAACAGGGGGGCATCGAATCATTAATTTTCAAGTCGTAATATCTTTGATTAATTGCATACAATATCAATTCGAAAATCTTAATATCCACACACGATAATCATTTCAAAATAATATAATTTCATGCATAACGTGTAAAACCCCTCTTGCGATCTCCAGTGGCACGAGAATCAAGGCAAAGGGTGTTACTTTTTTCGATTTATTAATTTATTAAAATTCTTTTCAAACATTTATTCTGTTCATTCAATTTTCGTTATTAAAAATTTCGTTAAAACGTTCAGTTTAATTTAATGAAAATTTGGTAGAGTTTCGTTTGTTTTTTGGAGAACTCAAAATTTACATATCCTGCAGAGAAATCAAATACACTTCAAAAATTACATTCATTTTCTCCACTTCCATTTCGGATCTTCCGCCCATCTCCACTTGCACTTTACCACACAAACAATTACAAACACAATATTTAATAATCATCATATTAATAAATTTATTTACAAAATCACATTACAATACCAAGATCTTTTACACTATTTATATACATTACTATTTTACAAAATTTCATGCATATAACTATCCAAAAGATAGAGAGATGTTACTCATATGAAGTGTGACAACTATATTCTCGTCTGTCTCTATCTATACTGCCTAATTTTCAACTTACGTATGAGAAATCCAATGCTCTAAATATCTCCGCTTAGTGGATGTATACTTTATTTTAAAGCTATGAGATTTTATTACATCAAACAAAAATTCATACTTTCAGTATTTTTTCAAAATTTAGAATATAACATAATAAAAATTGGATAATTAGTGTAACTTATGAAAATTAATTTTTAACAATCATTCTTAAATCTTATATCAAAATTCTCTAATTACTCATTTTATTAACAATTACATGTGCACAATACATAATGTCATTTCTTTTCTTCTATAACCACACGATTTTCAACATATTTTAACATTTCTCAAAACTCAAGTAGTAAATCAAGATTTCACAATTTTTCAAACTTTTGCAATTAAACTACAAAAGATTCAAATTTCAAATTAATGCATATTTTAAAACACAATAATTTTCGTTTTTGATTATTTTTAACATAGTTTTCTGTTATATGTTTCAACGCCCTTTTGTAAACTCTGACACGATACTATGAACCGAATTCGAGTCTTCTGATATCGGTCACTCGGTGGCTATCTGCTAGAATCAATGGCATCGTCGGCATCGACCACTCGGTGACGACCCACCAGGTTATATATCATAATCATATATCATAATCGGTTTCGACTTCAGAACCGGACACCTGGTACCTCTCATAATCCATCTGTCGAACACTGTATATCAGTGTAACGGTGCATTACTGCTAATATCACCCTATTGGCTAACCAACTATCAATCCCCATTTACCAATGTTTAGGTTTACTCGGACCCTTCTAAATTTTATTATTTACCAAAAACTTTATATTTTTGATAACTTTTATTTTTAAATAAAAATTTCATTCAAAAAGTGATAAACACAATTTCAGTCACAGTTTTTCCCATATAATCACATTATCAATATGGACATCGTAAAACTACATTTTTTTTTTCACTTAATTAATTCATCAAATATTTTCCACAACGTTCGTGCCTTTCTTCTTATAAACGCTCGGTCAATGCACTAAATTTGTCCGTTTCATTTCATTTCATTTCTTTTTTGTTTATGTACGAAATTCATTAAAATTGTATTGAAACACCTTTTATTACAATGTCTCAGAAAAATTTCACATTTTTTCAAATCAAACAAAATTTTAAATTGCATAAGTATATAATCATGTATTTACATCAAATGTAGCAAAATCCATTATTTACTTTTTTCATGCACATTTTCGGTCAAATACCCCTTTTTATTTTAAAATTTCGTTTTCAACTTTAGTTCTACTCCAACATCATTTAAAACATATTCAAATACATAAAATCAACATTCATATGTAATTACTATATCAATTTAATCAAATTCATATTATTGTAAAAACTCGTAACTACTAAATATTACTGTTATGGGTGATATTATGATCAGGCCAATTGGGCCGAGGGAGGTCCATAGTGTAGGCCTAGTGACCCGGAGACCCGAAAAAGTCCAATATCCAGCCCATCTTTTTGATCGCGCGGTTGTTCGTAAACTTGCTCACTCCTATGATTGCTGTTTTGGTCACATCCACAACCTTGTTGTTGCTCGGTACCATGCTCGTTATCCTGCTCGGTACCTTGCTTGCTATCTTGCTCGATTCCATGATTGATACCTGACTGTCTCTGTGCTCGCTCACCAGATCAAATAAAAGCCTACTCGCTCCGGTAGATCAACTGCTCGCTAGTCTACATGCACGCTCGCCTACCTATTCGTGTATTGGATCCCATGCCCATTTAAGTACCTATCTACCCGAAGGTCTCCCAATGACCTGTACCGTGACCATTAAGAAGCCTGGCTATCCTGAGTGTTGCTCGCTCACCTATTCTACAAGGCATTCTGCTCATTAAAGAGGTTCATCTCTGCTCCGTCCATCACATCAACAGAAGTCAGAATTACCAAGTGGATTACAACTCAAAGTGTGTCACCTACGTCGATCCCGTCAGAGATTACAGCTTGGATTATGAAAATCCCATCTAACTGGTGTGGGATAGCCGCCTAAATCCATACTTTGGGCAGAATAAACCTAATACTGTCAGTCGCATTAAATACGGTTCATCATTATAATAGTAGTTTATCGTGTGTTATTTTATTGCATTTTACTGTAGCTCCTCCCCTTTTCTATAAATATGGGAGGACCCTTATTATACAAAAGAGGAATCTTTGGAATGCCGTTACTCTACCAAAATAGTGAGAGAGTGAACAGTGGACATAGACATCTAATTTGGGCCGAACCACTTAAAAATTCCTGGTGTCTTTTCCTTCCTCTTCGGCCTCGCTTCCTTCGCTTCTTACTTTATTCATCCATTTACTAACACTAATCCAATATTACAGCTTAGGCCTAAAACACGAACCTGGTTGACTAGGATCCGAATCCAGACGTTAACATTTTTTATGCTAGAGGAAAGGCCTATCTACAGTTCCATCAGCTTTCTTCTTATCTCATAGAGCTCCCTAGTCAGTCGCCATGGTCAGAGGAAGGACTGCTAGGAACTTCAACGCTACGGATGACCGCCCAGAGGCTTCAGACCAACAACAAAATACTGTATCTACTGAAGGGCTGCTCGATAGCGAGGGATACTCAAGGTATACCTCCTCTTCCTACTCGTCAACTTGCATCTAATTTTACAGGAGGAGATGCCATATAGGTATTACAACAACGACAAGAGACGTTAGAAGCTACAATGGCACAGCTGGCCAGCGAAGTCAAGATGCTGATTCGGACTCAAGTCCAGGCCACTTAGGGACCCCACCAGGTCACTCAAAGGAGGGAAGTTTCCCGAGGACGGTACGCTGAGGACCCTGACGCGAACTAGAGAGATGCTAGGGGGTCAGTGCGAGAGGGATCGGTTCATTCTTTCAACAATCAGTCCAACGCTCAGTTTCAACGAGCTCGCAGTCAACGTCAACCGATGCAAGCTGGCCGGGGTTATGACCAAATCCCTGCTCTTAGAGGTGAAACAAGAGTAAGGACCGACTGTAGAGGACTCGAAGATAGAGGGGAAGTGGGGGCTAGAGACAACCGTTCCCCGAGCAAACAAGAAAGACAGTCCATTATTAAGAGAATTGAAATCCGGGGTCCGTTAGTTGAGGAGCTCTTTTAGAGAATTCGACAGCTTAAGGCATGATCCGACGCCCACGAACAAAGAAGTCATAGCGAGGAGAGAACCCCATTTACCTCAGAAATTGAACTGGAGCCGCTTCCTCCGAGATTCAAAATTTCAAATCTCCCTCAATATAAAGGGGACTCCGACCCTTATGACCATCTGGACGCTTTCAACATTCAGATGGATCTTTAAACCACCAACTCGCTTGCTAATGTCGCGTATTCCCGGTGACACTGGGAAACGTCCCGTGGACATGGTTCAGGAACATCCTGCCTCGTAGCATCAATAATTAAGAGGAATGTCAGCAGAGATTCCTGAACTAGTATAAGACGCTGAAGAGGCAGCTCGTGCCACCTCGTCTGTAAAATCCAAAATCCTTATCGTCGTTAAGCGAATTATTTTTCAGTTTGGATCGTGTTTCCATCGAAAAAATGTAATTTTTAAGTCCGAAATTATTCGGAATAAGTATTTTCGAGTAATAAAATTCAATTTTAGAGTGTCAGGCGGATGCGAGGTTAGTAAATAATAATAATAATCCCGAAGACAGAATCAAGTTGTAAGTGGATTCCTAGACGGGCGGATGAATTTAGATTCGAGCATGGAAACGGAATGGGAGAATGCATTGGAATCGATAAGCGACTCAATTGCTCGTGTGCCACGTGTATGACATGCATTATAAGTGAGACAAGTGTTGTGGTGGCATGATAATTAAGTGACAAATGTCAAAGAAGTAGAAAGCAATCATATTATATTATTAAAGTTGATAATCAAATAAAGAAGAAGCTAACTTTGCTCTCGGTCACCTTATGTTGTTTTAAACGAAGTATAGAGAGATAGAGTGAAGTGAAAGCAAATCTGAAACCGTGAGAGAGATCTAAAGGCTGTTGACCCAAGAAGCAAAACCAAGAACAAAGAAAGAGCAGCTTGTTTGCAAAGGGAGGTTCTGGTTGTGAAGGAGAGCCGAGAGTGAAGGATTGAGACCGAGTGAGAGAAGAGCTGCACTCGGTCAGCTCACCAATTCCGTCAGTGAGTTTTGTGTGAGAGAGAGAGAGAGAGAGAGAGAGAGAGACTGAGTGTTGCATGTGTAATCTGAGTGCAGATCCAGTCTAAGTGAGTAGATTAAAGCTTGCATGCAAGGTCTGATCTAAGGAAAGGTGAGTGCTGTCGAGAGTTTGCTGCTGTCGACGTGGAGTTGAGGTTGCTGCTGCCAGACGCGACCTGCTGCTGCTGCCGTGGATGGGAGCTGCTGCCGAGCTGGAGCTGTTCTGCTGCTAGCTTGAAAGTGCTGGTGCTGCCGTGATGAAGTCCCTGCTGCTGGCTAGTGTTGAAGCTGCTGTTGTCAGACCGTGATAGATGCTGCCGTGACGCGGTCTTTGTTGCTACCAAGTGCTGTCGCTGTGTCTTGCTGCCTTGGTGAGCTGCTGTCGTCGCAAGTTGACGTTGTGCGAGCTGCTGCCAAGTCAAGCCGTGTACGACTCATCAGACCTGAAGTGAAGACAATTGATCTGGAAGGGGACAGCTTGCTGTCGTGAGTAATCTTGGCTCCGTTTGGCTGTCGCGAACGCTTGAGAATTGTTTCGAAGTGAAGGACAGCTCGCGTAAAGGTAAATGTTGTTCCATTCGGCTTTGTTTTGATGTTTCGATAATTTTTATTGGTTACATGTTAATTGGATTGAAGGGAACTCGTGAATAAAAGCGTTATTGTAGGAAGTACCCGCGCGCATTTGTTTCGAAGTTTCGAGTCAAGTTCAGAGAGGTATATTGAGTTTTATGAATTTCTTTTGGATGGATTTTGATGATGTTGAGTTATGGATAATAATTTATGATGTTATGATTGGGTTTAGGACTTCGAACCTCATTAGTGTGGAGATTCGCTTGAGATTTGTTTTGCTTTTGTTTTTGGAACGAAATGGTTATCGATTGTTGCGTTGCGTTTCGAATGCGGGCTGTTATAAGAGACTTTAGGGGCTGTTATGTATTGAATTTAAATTTGAGTTCATTGTCAGGAAATAATGGTTAGTTTTGTGTGTTTTAAAGTATCGGTTAATCGTTCAGATATTGAGAAATTGTTTTCAAGTGATTCGGTTAAGTTTTTCCGCGATTGCGAAGGGTTATAGTTTGTGATTTCGTTGTCGATTGTGGAAGTGTTTATGATGTCAACTCGTTGCCTTGCGATGTGTTTAAGTTCATTATAGTGTTAGGTCGATATTAGAATAGTTTGAGAATACGTTTAAGTTAATCGAATAGTTTAGTTTCGCGCGAAATCGTTAAATTGTCGAATTTGGAGTTGAATCGGAAAAATGTATATTTGTTAAGCTTGTTGCCATATTTTTCTCGCTTATGCTTTATCATGTTTGAATCCTTATTTGCCTTGATTGAAGTTAAGTCACGAGTAATATGGACGATAAGTTTATTTGGAAATGAAGAAAACGCGCGAAACATTAAAATTGATAAGTCGCGATAGTTAGTTAAATCGCGTAAGTTTTATATTGTTCGTTTAGCTTCGCTTATTCTTTTCGTTGAATCCATTAGATTATGGCTTCGATGATTATAGCTTTGGATTCGAATAGCGTAGTTACGACATGTTGCTGCCAAGAGCGTACGTGAGCCGTGAGCATCGTCTCGTCGTCGCGATTATTTGAGAGTGATTTTCGAAACTTATGAGTGATTTCGGAGAGCTAAGTTCGAATTATTGGATTTCATTTGCAATGAAAATATTTATGACTTAGTTGCGAATTATATTGATGATGACATGATTGGAATATAGGATTTAGAACCTCGTTAGTGCGGAGGTTAGTTCGATATATTTGCGAATGAATTTTGATATTGAAAGTGCGTTGCGAAATCCGTATAGAGGCTGTTATGATTTGGATAATGTGGGCTGTTATGTTTTGCTTTTAGTTTCAAAATCGTCGACATGAAAAATGATTCGCAATGATATACTTTAGAGTATTGAAAAGTTATTTGGATATTGATAGATCATTATTTAGTGTTTCGAGTAAGTTGTCCGTGAATTCGAATGTCTTAGTTACGGTTTTAGCGTCGAATAAATTTTGATTAGTCTGTCGGATGTTGAGTGCTTATAGATGTAATTCAAGTGAATAAATATGGTAAGAATGATTATGAGATTGCATGATGGACTCGTTAGAAAAGAATGTTACGAATGGAATGAAATCCGATTGTGTTGTTACGCGTAATGTTTCGAATAGTTTGGATAAACTGTTTTTGCTTCGCGAAAGGGCTGTTTTGTTGTGCATTTAATTCAAGTTATGCAAAGAATTTTCATGCATAAAAATATGTAAGTTGGCGAATCATTAGAGTTAAAATCAAGCAAGCAATAGCCGACGTAATTGAGTCTCGTGGACTGTTTTTATGTGCAGATTTTATGGAACTTAAAAGCTGTTTTGTGTGTAGTTTTTATGCACGATTAAGGGTTGTTATTGAGTGCTTTAAGAGCTATTTTAATGCAATAAAATGAGCTGTTATAAGGCTAGGTTAGTGAGATGTAATTGTGCTAGTCGTTGGTTGTCAAAACGCGCTGTTATAGTGCTGTCATCGTGCTGTTATAGTGCTGTCATCATGCTGTCTTATGGTGCTACTGTCATGCTGTTTTGTGAGCTGTTAACATGTAGTTTTTGTGGACTGTTAGTATGCTGTTTTATGAGCTGTCTAATGGGCTGTTTATGTGTTAATTATTTGGCTGTCATTGTGTTATTTCGTGGGCTAGTATGTGCTGTTTTTGGGGCTGTATATATGCTGTTTTTAGAGGTTGTTAAGGTGTTGTTCTATGAGCTGTTATTGTGTTATAACATGCTGTTTGGATTTAAATCATGGGTTGTATTGCATTGAGCTATCTCAAATGATTTTGTAAACCGTTCCGGCGATTATAAACTGTTTGAAGTGATTGTATGTGCTGTTTTAATGAGGAATCTGGTTGTCTGGATAACATATGCTGTTTTAGTGTTAAATATTGGGTCGACTAAGCATTACATGCTGTCTTGTTTTTGTGGACTGTTTTGAGTATCACTTAAGGATAGTTTACAACCGTTTTATACTGTTTTATGTATTAGATTGAAATGCAAATGTAATTATATTATGCGAATGCATTTATATGATTAATTATGCGATTGAATTTGCTTATGTCGTTACCTAAAGAATTAACGTTAAACGTACAGACAACGCGAAGGCAAAATCGAATAGCTTGTGAGCTTCGCAATAGCATGACAAGCTAGTACGGTTTAATGGAAGCATTTATGGCATGTTTGAAAATTATGTTTAACGATAAGTAGATTTAAATAAAATTATGTGATTTCATGAAATCTTATGTTAGCATTTAAATTTTACGAAGTATGTTATGAAGTAAATTTAAATGCATTATAATATCCTCCCTTTCGAAATTTTATGTTTAAGAATAACATGTAAATTTTATAAGAAAAGTAGCTGATTTACATGTTTTAATAACCTATGGTATTCCTTAGGATGTGTTTATGATATTGTCGGTAATGGTAGAGTACCCGAAAAGCGATGTAGGATTCCGCTTTGCCATATACCTAAGGTGCCATCAGGTGATTAAATATATGGTGGATGATTTACTTTATCATTACTTAATGAATTTTTATTAACAGGCATGCCACCATTTTATTTACAGGTTTATACTATGTTGAAATGATATAAGTTGCTAGATTTTATTTGAAACTTACGAATCATTATGTTCAAAAATGAAATATAGATTTTATGTGAAATGCTGCTTATTTATAAATGTTTTATCCAGCCTATGGCATTTCTTAGGATGATCACCTGATGTTATCGGTAATGGTAGAATACCCGAAAAGCGATGTAGGATTCCGCCTGAGAGTTGCGATGTGGGATTCCGCCTGAGAGTTGCGATGTGGGATTCCGCCTCTCCCTAGGGTATATTATGATGCTAGCTTATTACCTGTGCGATGTAGGATTCCACACGTAGCGATGTCGGATTCCGCTACTTAATTACCGACCATATGACATTACGATGTAGGATTCTGCTTTGCCACCTGATGTTATCGGTAATGGTAGAATACCCGAAAAGCGATGTAGGATTCCGCCTGAGAGTTGCGATGTGGGATTCCGCCTGAGAGTTGCGATGTGGGATTCCGCCTCTCCCTAGGGTATATTATGATGCTAGCTTATTACCTGTGCGATGTAGGATTCCACACGTAGCGATGTCGGATTCCGCTACTTAATTACCGACCATATGACATTACGATGTAGGATTCTGCTTTGCCATATGCCTAGGCTGCCATAGGTGAATAAATAATTGTATACCACCATTTTTATTGTACAAATTTATGTTATACTGAAATGATTCGAGCTGTTGGATTTGATTATGTTTATGAAACATTAGAGAGGATATATGTTTATGTTTAACTATTATATGAAAAGAGATAAGTTACGTTAAATAGTATGTGCAAGATATAAATTCATGCTAAGTAACATGAATCCTTATAAATGTTTAGACATGGATAAATTCTTTTAAGCTTACAATATCTTATAAGTTTATATAGAAATGCATGTCACTTACTGAGCTAGTTAGCTCACTACTTCTTGTTTGTTATCATGAAAATTTTTACAAGTGTAGGAGCGAATACTCAAGGCGAGCGATCTCCAATGCAAAGTTAGGCAAGCACATCCAACGACTGCTATTGTACAAATTAAAACAAGTGTTTTGAGATATAATAAATATACTAGTTGTGAATACTTTTGATTTTATACTGATACTTATGATTTTATGCATAATAAAATAATTTTAATTTAAACGCTTTTATTTACTTTAGGAAGTAGAAATTAATGTATGCCTTTGCGAATATTCATAAACTAATTCACATGCGTTTTGAAAAGGTTGGAAGTATCGGTAAAATAGTTGTTGTGCTGCCGAAAATTTTTCCACCCTAATTTTTAAATGGATAAGAAATGAAATTGTTTTACGGCTGTGCTTCATAGAGTCCTTTTGAGTCACCTATATGAAGACTTCAAGGATTTTGTGAAGTGTCGGGAGGGTTCCGCTAAGATTCAGGTAAAGAAAATCCGAGTTGGGTCCTTCAAACTCGCTCTACCCTGCCACCTCGGTATCATTTTCCAGTGCCCAGGTGAGTCGTTTAAGGACTACATTGGCAAGTTCAGGTGCAAAGTGATATTATGTGGAAAACCCTACTGATGAGGGGATTCTGACAGCTATCTCAACAGGATTGAGAAAAGATGGGAAGCTAAACAAAAGCATATATAAGTCCCTAGTGAAAGATCTAAGGGAGTTCTACGAGCAAGCTTCCAAAGAAATAAGATGGGAGGAAGCCTTCGGGTCAAGAAAGCTGAATGCGTAGAAGGATGAAGCTAGTAGCTCTAACTAGGTAAAGAAGAGAAGTAATAGAGGAAATAACAATGGCGGTCTGAGGAATAACAATCTGATTGCAAAGAAGGCTAAGAGCGAGCCTAGGCTTAGTAGCAATCTAGGACACCAGCGACCTCTGCGTCCAAGTCGCTACAAGAACTATAGCCTCTTCTCAAACACCTATGGAAAGATCTTTACAGTAGAGAGGAGAAGGGAGAATTTTGAGAGACCAGCCCCAATCCAAACTCTAGAAGAATACAAGGACAAAAGCAAGTTCTATGCTTACTATAATGAGACGAGGCACTATACTTTCGATTGTGTGGCATTGAAGGATGCCATTAAGGGTTTGATCAGATAGGGTCGCTTAAGAGAATATTTGTGTTACCTGCAAGGTGACCACCCTAGCAGTAGCACCCTCACCCCACAACAAAGTAGCAAGAGCAGTAACTGTCCCAACCGACCCCTGACCAAGAATAAACACCTGCTGTAAGAACTATATTTACTCTCCATAGGGGACTCCATATAACAAGTACCTCTAACAGGTCACAAGAGCGTTATGTGCGTAAGGTAAATCATGTCTAGTTCGTCGGTCGAAGAGAGTCAGAAGGATCTACCAAGAAAGCAAGGGTAGCATCTAAAGAGATAGTCTTTACAAAAGAAGATGCCAAAAGAGTTCGTTGGCCCCGTGATGATACCCTGGTAATCCAAGCTCGGTAAATATAATGTACAGAGATTACTATAACCAGATGAAGATTGGAGATGAATAGTTGAAACCTTTCCCTTAACCTTTATATGGTTTCACTAGAGATGAAGTCACTCTTATAGGGCAAATCGAATTACCTCTGACTCTTGGAGATGTGGGGTCGACAATTAACTATACTTATAGCTTTCCTGATTATAGACTCCCCCTCAGCATACAATGTAATGCTAGGAAGGCCTGTAATGAACGACCTAGATATTGTCACCTCAACCAAAGCCCTTGCAGTGAAGTTCCCAACTCCCAATGGCATAGGGTGTGCACGGGGCGAGCAAGATCAAGCTCACCACTTCTATGTGGACGCGGTGAAGATTGGAGTAAAGGGGAAGAAAGTAGAGTCGGTCCCAAGGTGTGAGCTATAGACAATCAGTACCACCGGGATTAGTCATGACCTGGACCCTAGGGAGATTGATACATATAAAACCACGAGTCCAATAGAAGAGCTAGAAGATATACGAGTCAGCGCGGCAGATGCTGTAAGGTGCCTCAAGCTAGGAAAGAACTTGGCCCCAAAAATTAAAACCTAACTGGTTGAATTCCTTAAGGCGAACTTGGATGTGTTTACTTGGGACCATGAGGATATGGTAGTAATTGGCCTAATGATGATGACTCATAAGTTGAACGTAGATCCTCACCATAAGTCAATCTGCCAGAAGAGACGACCTATGAACCGCAAAAGGTATAAAGCCCTAGGGGTGGAGGTGGAAAAACTCTTAGCAAAAAAATTCATTCGAAAAGCTCACTACCCGACCTGGGTAGCCAATCCCGTGCTGGTAAAAAAGAAAAATAAGAAATGGAGGACTTGCATCGATTATACTGATCTCAACAAGACCTGCTCGAAGGACAGCTTTTCACTACCCAGAATCGATCAGCTAGTAGATGCAACAGCTGGGCACGAGCTCTTTAATTTTATGGACATGTACTCAGGGTAAAATTATATCTCAATGAACCCTGATGATGAGGAGCATACTTCATTCGTCATAGATTGCGACCTATAATAAGGTTATACCCTTAGCACTAAAAAATGCGAGGGCGACCTATCAGAGGTTAGTAAACATGATGTTCAAAGATCAAATTAGGAAGACTATGGAGGTCTATATTGACGATATGCTGGTAAAGTCAAAGTGAGCAGCTGATCATATACGCAACCACGAGAGGATGTTTTAGATTTTATGAAAGTATCAGATGTAACTCAACCCCCTCAAATGTGCATTCGGAGTAGCCTCAAAAAAATTTCTAGGTTTCATGGTGAACAACAGAGGGATTGAAGCCAACCTGGAGAAGATAAAGGCTCTACTAGATATAAGGTCACCAATAAAGCTGAAGGAGGTATAAAGCCTAAATGGCCAGGTCACTGCCCTCAGCAGATTTGTTTCTAAGGCTATAGACAAGTGTGCTTCTTTGTTTGAAGTCTTAAAGAAGGCTAAAAATTTTGAATGGACAAAAGAATGCGAGGTTGCATTTCAGCAGCTAAAGGAGTACATCGGCCAAGCTTCTCTCTTGTCAAAACCAAAAGAAGAGGAAACTTTAACGGTCTATCTCGGGGTATCGTAGCATGCCCTTAGTGCAGCTCCAGTTTGGGAAGAAGACAGGATGCAGTTCTCTATTTACTACATTAGTGAGAAGCTGGTAAATGCTGAGACCAAGTACACCCCGATAGAGAAGCTCGTCTATTGTCTAGTAGTGGCATCTCGGAAGTTGCACCCCTACTTCCTACTTCCAAGCGCATAAGATTGAGATGTTGACCACGTATCCTCTTAGACAAATCCTTCAGAAGCCTGATACTTTAGGCCGTCTACTTAAATAGGCAATCGAGCTCGCCTTGTTCGAAATCAAGTTCAAGCTTAGGTCAGCAATTAAGAGGCAGACATTAGTTGATTTTATTGTTGAGTTTACAGGGCCTGTGGATGAAGTAGTTGAATCTTCAGAAGGTCCATTATGGGAATTATATGTTGACGGTTCTTCCAACGAGCAAAGAGCTAGAGCTGGGATATTATTGATTAGCCTAGAAGGACACAAGATCCTCTGTGCACTCAAGTTTGGGTTTCGAGCCACCAATAATGAATCTGAGTATGAGGCCCTGCTCCTTGGACTCCGCCTTGCCAAAGAAATGCGAGCTGAGCGACTCAGAATTTTTAGTGATTCTCAGCTCGTGGTCTGCCAGGTGCAGGGAGACTATCAAACCTTGGGTCCAAGATGGCAATCTATCTATAGAAAGTCCGAGAGCTATTGGCGACATTTGAGAAGTACATGATGAACTAAATCCCGCGAGCTCAAAATTCTCATGTAGACGCTTTAGCTCGCTTGGTGACAGTTCAGGACAAAGATTTCTCTAGGGATATACCAGTGGAATACCTGTCAAAGCTATGTACGAAGCCCAATGACAAGATGATGGTCCTAACTATAGCAGTCAACGCATGGATGAGTCATTTGATGGATTATTTATAGAGGGTAAGCTACCAGATGATAAGCTGGAAGCACATCGTCTGTATACTTGAGCTATGAGGTACTACATCTATGATGACAAGCTTTATAAGAAAGGCTTTTTGGCTCCACTTTTATGATATGTTGATGAGCCAGATTGCACCACCATCCTTAAAAACATCAATGAAGAACATTGTGGTAATCACACTGGGAGACTGTCCCTAACTCAAAAGGTGCTCAGACCGGGGTTTTACTTGCTAATGATGAAGGAAGATGCCATCAACCTGGTGAAGAAATGTGATAAGTGCCAAGGATTCGCCAAGGTCCTATGAGCTCCGCTAGCCTACCTGTAGCAGATGATTAGTTCATGACCTTTTGCGATATGGGGTATGGACTTGATAGGACCTCTTCCAACTGGCCGAGGTAGGTGTAAATATGTCGTTGTCGTAGTTGACTACTTCATAAAATAAGTAGAGGTGAAGGAACTCACTATAATCTCCATGATGAAGATAGAGAAGTTCATGTGGGAGAACATCATCTGCAGGTTTGGGGTTCCTCAGCATCTCGTGACAAACAATGGAACCCAGTTCACCAACGAGCAGTTCCTCAGATTCTATGGTGACCTCGACATTATAAAGAACTTTTCAACTGTAGATCATCTCCAAGCCAATAGCCAAGTGGAGGTAGTCAATAAGATTATAAAGTAGATCCTAAAAACCAAGCTTGAAGCTAAGAAAGGGGCATAGGTTAGCGAGCTATAAAAAGTGCTTTGGGTTTACAAAATAACAACTCGGAGTAATATTAGAGAAATCCCTTTCTTCATGGTCTACAGATCTGAAGTTATGATCCCTATAGAGTTCGAAGTGACTAGCCAGCGAAGAGCAAGCTTCAACCCTGAAGAGAATGACCAACTGCTGGTAACGAACTTGGATCTCCTCAAAGAAACTAGGGAAGCAACTCGCCTAAGAGTAGCTGTCTATCAACAAAGGATGGCCAGATATTACAACAAGAAGGTTCAAGTTTGAAAATTCAGACCAGACGACCTAGTATTGTAACAGATTCTTCTCAGAGCTCGAAACCCTAATGATGGCACTCTAAGACTGAACTGGGAAAGACTATACCTCATCAGTAAAGATCTTGGGAATGGAGCGTACCATTTAGCAGATATGAGCGGAGCAATATTTTTGTGGGCTTGGAATGTAGTACATTTGCGCCCTTATTATATATGAATCTCTTGCTTGTATTTGCCTTGTAATTTCAAATATATGAGATAAGCTCCAAATTTCCCTCTAAATTAATGACACAAATTGATTATGTATTTTATGTGTGAGGTGCAAGGTTATGAAAGCAAGGAATGAGTTGAAGGTTTAAACATTTTACCCTTAATAGGTAAGAGGCTTAATATTAACGCGATAGTTGACCCCACACCTACCCTACTGGGTTAAGGGGTTGATAAAGCCGAGAGCTCGCACACTTAATCGTAGCTCGCTGACAAGCCTGCCCCACACAGATCATTCCAAACACTTCACATTTTGATCACTAAGTGGCAGGACGCGATGCAATGCCAGAATGTCCACTTATATCGGCTCGAATGCTTGCATGTGACCTAATTGGTAAGGTTATGCTGTATATGCTTAGGTTTTGACCCTTAAAGCACAACAGAAGTTACTACCTCTATAGCCTCTTGCTATATATCTTGAGTTTCAGCTCTATAAGCGTAGCTCGAGAGATCATTATGCTATAGAGCTCAGGTTACGACTCTTTTAGCATAGCTTAGGAAGTTTATCATGCGGTACAGCTCAAGTTTTTACCCTTTGAGCATAACTGGTTGTATATGCTCAGGATTTTACATTTTGAGCATAGCTCACTGTACTAACTTGGGTTCTTACCTTTTGAGCACAGCTAATAAACATCAATGTTTACTTAGTAATTATGCTATCTACTGATTGAGCTCACTAGAATTACTATTTGCTATGCAGATTACTTAGCAATTTATGTAGCAGCGAATTGGTGAGCTCGCAAGATATTAAATTTTTCACTTACAGGTGTTAAGTGTTTTATCATTCATTTTGCACGAAACATAAACGATCAAGTCAACAAGTTACACTTGAATAAGAAAATTTTATAAAAAGCCTCAGAACGAGGTCCAAAGGTTCATTATAAATACCTCATGAAAATAGGCAAAAACAATGCAAAGAAATAAATTTTTTCTAAGTCTCAGCTCGAGGACATCTTACTCTATGCCTCCGCCCTGAGAAGTCGAGGGATCAGCAGCTGTACCATATGAGGTCGATCTTGGAGGAACATTGGCTTGGGCTATTTTCGAGCTCGTGCCATGGGATCCTCGTCAGGAATTGCTGAATCTTGAACAGCCTCCTCCTTGAACCTCTCTACTTCCATGAGCCCTCCCTGGCCAAAGCACAAGAAGTCTATGTCAGGATGGTTCTGCCAAGGGGTATAGAGGAAGGAAATGACTGTCTCATCTTCGACCTCCTACCTAACCCTAATGATCTCCTCTTTAAGGTTAGCAACACCTTTTTCAGCTGCTTCAGATCACTGCGTGACCTCCTCCACCTTCTTCTCTGTGGCCTCAGCTCGCTGTACAACCTTATCTAGATAGTGTTTTGTCTTGTCATGCTTTTCCTCGGCATTAAGGAACTAAGTAGCAAGTATCAATCTGGAAGCTTGATAGTCATTCTCTTGGCAGACTAAGGCAACCTCAGCTTCATTTTGGGCAGCTCAGGCATTCCTCAATTGATTCTTTAGAATGGATTCAACCTCTTTTGCCCTCGAAGCCTCTCTAGACATAAAGATGAGCTCATCCCTCAGTTTGTCCTCCTACACTTTAAGCCTATCTTTTTCGACCTTAAGCTTCAATTTGTCAACCCGAAGCTGCTCCTTCTCCTCCCTCAGGACCAATAGCTCCTACATTTGCTTCCTGATCCCGATAGCAGACTACAAAATACCAAGTTAGTATTAATGACCACAAAGCAAGAAAAAAGACAAAGTGTCAAAAATTACCATGATCGAGTGGCGTATGGCCCAAATAGACAGGCGGTCTTCAGTCAGCTCGTAAGTGTCCAGCTTCTTGGCATTACCCCTAAGAAATTCTAGTAGGTGGTCCAGGATCCCCTTGAGATAGAATGCTTCAGGTATGCATTCAAGCTCATCCTTTTCCTTTGAGGTGATGTTCCTCTTTAGGGCCGCGGGTTGCTTTCCCTTTTAAGCTCATTGGCATTTTGACGGACCCTGTTAAGTAATTATCTTTCATTTGGTGCCTCTATTGGGGGCGATTGGAGCACCACCTGCTGTAGTCCCCTCGGTTGGCACTTGGCCTGATGGAGTCTCATCGGTGGGAACCGCTCCAATTGAAACTCCACCACCTGTAGTTGTCCCATTAGCAGCCCATTTTTGATCACTCTCAATATCGATAGGCTCCGGTTGAAAGACAGTGAGCTGGGATTCAGTGGGTGTTGTAGCCTATTCGGATGTTGCTGCCTTAGTAGAGGCAGAGGTCACAGGAGCAGCAGGTTAAGCGGTACGACATTTGGGGGGCCTAACAAGAGAAATTCTCGCCATGTCTGGAATATGTGAAGGGGCTGGATCAGTCGCTCCTCGAGCAGCTTAATACATAAAAATGATCTCGTACCAGCCTCGAACGCCAATATCCCTATTACTATCTATTAGCTCACAGTCTTATGTTGTAGCAAGCTAGAACTGTCTGAGGAGGTCGTCGTTAAAAGCTTGTGCAATGCTCCCTTCTCCCGAGTCCGTAGCGTCCTCAGAAGATCCTTTTCCTCAGCAATTGTGGTTCATTTACTCCCTTCTGCAAAAATAAACAAGAAGTGTTAAAGTAAAAAAAGAAAATGAAAAATGAATGAATAAAGAAAGAAATAACTACAGCTCGCTAATGCCAACCTTATGGCTACCTGGAGTAAAGACAAAGCTATGATATTGAAGGAGGGCAAGAGAGTGGTAAGAGATGTAAAACCACCTCGACTTGTAGTCCCTTACATTAGATCTGCCCTTTGCCTCTCCATTTGGTAATAAGCCTTTGAAATCCGATTTGTGGGCTATCAGATAGTAGATCCCCTCGTGAGCTCACCCTTTCAGGTTGGCTACTCCCTTTAAACTGTATAGATGGGAGCAAATGTGTGGGTTGGGAGCCTCAAGTCTATTCCTTAAAAAAGCCAACGCCAGCGAGGTGAGCTGAGACTACGAGTTTAGAGTCAATTAGAAAGGGCTGAGTTTCAGCCGATTTAGAAGATCGACAAGGTAACTAGGAATCGGCAATCTGAACTCGTATCTCAGATGTTGGACACTGACAGCAATGTACCCGTGAGGTGGGAACACCTCATGGTCATTTGAAGATGGGAGCATATACGGCAGCCCTTAGGAAGGCGATATTCTAAGGCAATTCCCTCCAGCTCGTCTAGTTATAGTTTCGAGGGGTGGATTGTGAATACTTCGCAACATGCTCGACCAGGAGGCTGGATGGTTGTTATGGGGTTTACTTGAGCTGCAAACTCCTCAACGACATCACCGCTGCTATAGGTCGTCCCTTCAACCTCGCGGGCTATTCCTAAATCTGAGACTTCAGAGTTGAAGGGGTCATCTACTTTGTACTGGTCGTGACTTGAAGACATCTACATATAGAAAGAAAGTAATTAGGTCTCTATCTACTGACCATCCCTACCTATAATTAAGTTCTCTATTTTTCTAATAAATTTCCTAAGTCTATAGGTCACAAACGCAGCATAGATCACTAAATGTATGGAAGCTCGACCTATGGTTCAGACAATCTACGAGCTAATGACCTACTTATATATCTCCTTACAGTTTGCATAGTCAGTATCACAAATAGCAAATCATGCCCAAAAACCCTATTAACAATATCAAAATAGTAGAAAATGAAATGTTTCAACTAAGAACAAGTTCTCGAAAGTAAGAATATATGACGAACAACACAAAATCAAACCTAGAAAGTGCACAACTCATGCAAATCAAAAATAAAAACCAGAAATCAAGAAAAGCATGAAACGCTTACTCTGAAGTAGAACTAAAGTCGGGATGATGATTTTCAAACTCTGAAACGTAGGTGCTGGAGATTAAAGTGAAGAGAAGTGGAAGGCGAACCATTCACTGACCTTTGAAAATGATAGAGAGAAGTTGAAAATGACAAGAAATCTGCTTTATATAGGGGTCCGAGTACAAAGCCCTAACTATCAGATGTGGTGGCTCTTCAACCGCCTCAGATCTGACAGTTCAGCATGATTCAAGGGATATGGTCACCATGCGCCATCAGTTGATAGACGTGCACATTAAATGCTCTCAGATAAAGACAACCCTACACGATAGCCGAGAATGACACCATGTGTCCCAAGACAAGTCAGAATTTGAAAAGGCAACGAAACCGTTCCCACCAAATAGTCCCAGACAAGTAGTTTTACTAGCGAACTGTCGGCTTCCAATCCACAGATTGCACTAAGAGCTGAGGAGCTGATATTATGGGTATTTTTATGTCACTTAAATGGCCTGGGAAAAGCCAAGTACTGTTGAAAGAAGTCTAAGACTGTTCAAATGAGGAGGCCCATTCGGTTAAGGTACAGTTCGTTAAGGGTTCAGCTTGACAGATGTCCAGCTCGCCAGATAGTTAGCTTTCCAAATCAGTCTCAAACTACTTGGACAAGTCTTAAAGCCAAATCAGACTTCAGAATATTCAGCTCGTTGGGAACGAGCTACCAGCTTATTCAGATCGTATGGAGAAGGTAAATTATTGTCAAAATCGTCAAACCAAAGTCAGCAAAGCATACCAAACAAGTTAATCCCGTTAGAGATTATAGTCTAAATTACAAAGATCTTACCTAACCAGCATGGATTTAACGTCTAAATCAAGCTTTGACAAAGTTGACCTGACAGATGTTAGCCGTATTAAATGTGATTATCATTTCATTTTGACTTATTGTATTACTGTAGCACCTCCCATTCTCTATAAATAGGGGAGGATTTTCATTGTAAACCAGGAGAGAAACACTTTGAGTACCGTTATTCTCTAAAAATAGTGAGAGAATTGTGGACGTAAGCAAAGCAATTGAGCCGAATCACTCTAAAATTCCATTGTCTTATGTTTTTCCTCTGTTTTCTTCTTTGTGTTTTACATACCTCTTGCACCATCTGCAGTTTGGGCTTACAAGTACCTTATTGGCTAATTCTAGACGTCGACACAATTACACCTAAACGAATTCAATATGGTGAAATTTCTAATCAAAACCAATAAACGCAATACTATCTCAATTACGAAAAGTTTCACGCGAATTATCCTTTTAACAACTCGAGCATTTCTTTTAGTTTCTAATCAATTCTACTATTAATACAACCAATAATTTCATGCAAACCATATAAAAGTAAAAGTCTCACACTTCGATATTCACATTATCAATACATGATAGCTTAGTATTCACTTAATCGATACTCATTTCGACTTCGAATTTTAACAATTAAATACATTCACATGCAACGAAAATTATCTTAATCATTTAAACATAACTTAAACCATCCTAAAATCATGGTTTAACATTCTAACACTTCCAAATTACAATTATGGCAGCTTATTTACATTTTTAATTTAACTTCTCATTTCGTTATCTAATTAATCTATAACTTATCTGAACTATCCGGAAACAATTTTCGATTATCAAAACAACACTTCGACACTACCATACACATAAAAAAATCATCATTTTCCAAGGCAACGAAATCGAAAATAACATCGAAAATCATATCAGCCCCTAAATATCCAAAATACATAAACTCTCCAACATCAAAATTAATCCGTTTTCATACCAAAAATCACACGCAATGGAACCTCCACATTAATAGGGTTATAAGTCCTAAAATCCAATCATTTCATCATGAAAATTCATCCAAATTCACAATCTAGTTTCCCATAAAAAAGAGAACCATAAAAACACCATTTACATCTTGAAAATCAACTCAAATCCAAGATGTAAGCTACTGCACATGCTCTTCATCTTTGGCTGAGTTTTTTTCAATCTAAAAAGGGCATGCATGAGCTAAAAATACTCAAAATCATCTTAAAAATCCCAAGGTAGCAAGCTTACCTTTTGCATGCAACTCAATGGCTTGAAAATCAACTTGAAACCTTAAATAGTTGCTGCTGTTCTCCTCTCATGACCTAACAATTTTCATTCTTCTTCCTTATCTCTCTATTGGCTCAAAAGGTGGCTGGAATGATGATGCTTGCTTCTCAAGCTTCTCTCATCTTCTTGGGCTCTCACTCTCACTTTAGCTCTCAGGTTTTGCTTCTCTTGGTAATCGAATGCTTCTTACTTGTCTCCCTTCTCTCACTTTCAATTTTGGGTGATGATTTACCATGCATGCAATAGCTTCTCTTCCTGTCACAAGCTCTCTTTCTTTCTCTAACTTTCAGTTTCCGATTTGTCTCTCTGGTTTGGTATTTGCTCTCTCGAATTTTTTTTTTTTTTTTTGGGAGTGCTTAGAGTAAATGAATGAAAATGGTGGCTGCTCTCGGTTTTGGTAAGGGGGTGATGAACGTCTCTCTCTCTCTCTCTCTCTCTCTCTCGATTTTGAATGTGACTGAATGATGCTTTGAAAATTTTGCTTCAGTCTTTTTCTTTCAATTCATATTTATACATGATCTCCACTTTTTGAACATTTTTCATACATGCATCCATCATCATGCCACTTGTTTTCATTCTTCATTCCATGCAAGACACGTGGCATACATGCTCATATTCATTCCACTTAACTCTTTTCATGGTTTCTTGCATTCCAATTCCACATTCAAAATCGTTTTTGTCCCGTAAATTTTCATATCATCTGAAATCTATCCGAATGGATTCGTTTTCAATCAGTTTCACTTTTCCTTAACTCTAATATTAATTTCGAAAATTTTTATTTACTAAATTCGCTCTTTGAAAAATTATTATTTTCGCGAATAGTTTCTGTCCAGAAATACTATCCACTGAAAAATAATTTATTTTTCACCGAACGAAGTTTTGGATTTTACAATCTATATCTCAAATAGAACGCTAGACAAAAGGAAGAGTCACAAGAAAAAAATGACACTTACCCTCAAAAGTGATAGAGTTTCGAGTAACATAAATAACCTAAAAAACTGCAATGATGTCAGCCTTCCAAAGATGTTTAAGTTGATAACAAAATGCAGTAAACATAGCAACTTGCCACAAGTTTTTATCTATCCCTATTAACGAAATGGTACGAGCAAAAGTAGAAGATAATTTTTCTTTAAGATTTATTACCAAATTGAATTGATTTAATTCTCCTCCATTAATGTGCATTAAATCTCAAAGATTTTCTTCTCGATTTACTTTCAGATCCACTTCCAAATATGATTTCTTTTCAATGTGCTTCCAAATTTATTTCCAAATCTGAATTGATTCTTTACTTGGTCCTAAAGAAATCTTAATTTGATTTTTATTCATTTCTAAAAATATCTGCTTCAATTAATAAATTATTGACTTGAGCTGAACTTTCATAATTTTACAGAATTGCCCCAACAAATCATTAAACTATTCAACAACATCTTCCATGGCTCACCTGAATAAATAATATAAAAACATTAAATAATTTTCATAACTAGATTAATATATATATGTATATATTAAAACTATGTACATAGGTGCAAATATATGGGAGCTATTCAGATATTTGTTCATATACAATAAAGGACAAATTTCTAACTACAAAATTTTCATTTTTGCTTTTCTCTCGTGGACAAATTTCTATAGACTGCATGCCTTTAGAATCTCAACATATAATTGATTATCGTCTTCTCCTGAGACTAAATTTTAGAGCTCTTGAGCATTTGAAGACCTTATTAGAACCTCCTGATATAACATCAAATTTTGAGAATTTGCCTGCTAAAGATGGTATAAATTTCTTCAACATGCAAAGGATGTTGCATTCTAAATATTATTTTTTTCCTTTTATCTTATTGATTGCATTTAGGTTAATGTTAAATAAATGATAATTAGCATTTTGTGCTTCCTAGTTTAGTTTCCATGTTTGGATAAAATCGTTACTTCAATTAAATATATACTAAGGACATTTTTGACTTTTCATCGTAAATGGTAAGTCAGTAGTTAATTTTAATGGTAGCCAAAATTTTTAGGGTTACAATCTTTGATACCAAAGTAGAATCCTTTTGGTTTTACTATTTTAAAGTTATAATCTTTTATGCTAAAGTAGAGTCCTTTTGTTATTGTTAGGGAAAATCCCAGAAAATCCTAACATATAGAAATATATAGATTTTACTACTCATTGTTTTATATTTATTTGAAATACCACTTGACATTAATATAAATAGTCAAAATTACCCTCTGGAGGCATATGAAAGAACAATAATGTCCTTGACAGTTATAGATTTTGTTAAGTTGACATGATTGATCATTTGACTTTAGGGACAAAACAAAAAACCCTTAGACAATTAATTAAAATAAATAATATTAAATAAAAGGTCATAAAATATATATTTTTAAATAAAAGTAAATATATATATGAATAATTTTTTTTTCTCTTAACTCTTTCTCTCTCCATTCTCTTCCTCCTTTCTCTATCTTTGATCAATTCCCTTCTCTCTTTTTCTCTATCTTCTATCGGTGATGATGATGGCAAAAATTGATGGTAGCATAATAGAGGTAACAAAAGATGGGTCTTCAATGGTGAAGACCGATCTCCACCATTGGACACCCATTTAGGTCTCCAACCTCTAATGATAAAGACTATTGGCCTTTTTTTTTTCTTTTTTTTTTCTTTTTTGCTTTCTTTTTTTTTTTTTTTTAAGAGAAATTAGTTTTCTAATGGACGGACTAGGCGTTGATGATTGTAGGATTGTGTTTGCTGTCGATGATGATTGTGAGATGGTGTATACTAGTGGGCATACTAGATGATGAAGATTATGGGTTATGGGATGGACAACTTGGTTATGGGAAATTGATGATGGTGTTTGTGGATCTCCACTATCCATCCAAAATTTTTTTATTAATTTTTTTTATTTTTTAATCTATTATGTTGATCTCCACCATTTGAGATGCATGGCGGAAATAAATTTTTACTAGTTTATTATTTTTATTCTGAAATATTATTTATTATTTGTTATGGATATTTTTCGAATTATCTGAGCAGACTGGTAAAAGCCCATGAGTTTAGTGGCCCAAGCTGGCGAACCTAATAAGCAAGGCACAATATAGAAGTTTGCAGTTCACAAAAACTGATTGGATCATCAGCGAAGTCCAATCCGTATTCTTACTATAACGACGCCCGGATCATTTGTGGGAAATTGATGATGGTGTTTGTGGATCTCCACTATCCATCCAAATTTTTTTTATTTTTTAATCTATTATGTTGATCTCCACCATTTGAGATGCATGGTGGAAATAAATTTTTACTAGTTTATTATTTTTATTTTGAAATATTATTTATTATTTGTTATGGGTATTTTTCGGATTATCTGAGCAGGCTGGTAAAAGCCCATGAGTTTAGTGGCCCAAGCTGGCGGACCCAATAAGCAAGGTACATTATAGAAGTTTGCAGTTCACAAAGACTGATTGGATCATCAGCGAAGTCCAGTTCGTATTCTTACTGTAATGATGCCCGGATAATTTGATGAGTATTCTTACTGTAGCAATGTTGAGTTTGTTTGATGAGTCCATTTACTTAGTTCTACTCCGTATTCTTTGAAGTTTCAGTCCATTTTGACCCAGTTCACCCAGTGTCAGTCCAGAACAGTGATCTGGCATGTCTTGCACGATAAGAAGGATTATTTCACCTAATGACAGCATAATTTGAGAAAATCTCACCTAACCAGCATGGATTAGCGTCTAAATGCACATTTTGACAGAGTTGACCTGACAAATGTTAGGAGCATTAAATGTAATCCAGATGCATTAATTGTAAATCATCATGTTATTTTGTCTCATTATTTTCTGCTGGAGCACTACCCCCTCTATAAATAGGAGAAGATTTCATTATAAAAAAAGAGAGACACACTGAGAGAAAACATTGCCATCACTCTGCAGAAATATAGAGAGACAGTGGACGTAGGCAGATTAAAAGGCCGAACCACTTTAAAAATCTGTGTTATCCTGTTCTACTTTCGGCTTTTCCTTTTGCTCTTATTCTGTTTCTTATTTGTGATCTTCTTATATTGCAGTATTGGGTTCGAAAGAATCTCGTTGACTAATTTTTCAAGTCAACATTTTGGTGCTAGAAGGATGGCCCAACTGCAATTATTCTGTCTGTAATCATCATGGCGAAAGGAAGAAGCATAAGGAATTCTGATGCGATAAATGAGAGAATAGAGGAGACTGGACAGCAACGTCACGCCCAGTTAACAGATATAGGTGCAGGACCTTCGAGCGCAGGTGGGGAAGTCATACACGCTTTAACTCAACGTCAGGAGATGTTAGAAACCACAATGGCGCAGATGGCAGACGCTTTAAAGATGCTGACACAAACCCAAGATCAAAATGCTCTGAAAGCGGCTGCAATCCCACCTCCTAGACAGGAAGTCGTGATAGAAGTGCCTATCTAAGAGAGGTCCATCCATTCATTGAATAGACGGCCTGAGGCCTGGAATCAACAAACTCAAAAAAATGGGGACATAGCTCAACCTTCCGGGTTAAGAGTGAGAATTAGTCATGACGGACATAGATAGGTTAAAGTGAGTCACAAGCACCCGTGAATTTCAATTCAGAGGAATGAAAACGAGCTACGGTAGCAACAGGAAAGTTCGCACAGAGAAGGTGATGCTCACGAACTAGGCCAAAGGCACGGGGTATAGGATCAGCAACACCCGAATAAGGGGAGCTAAAGAAATAAGCAGTCCCTAGTAAGATAATCTGAGGTCCAGAACCCAATAATTGAACAACTCCTCGAAAAAGTCCAGCAGTTGGAGGCAAGGCCTGGGGCTCAGGAGCTAGGGAAGCGGGGTGAAGAGAGGAGTCCATTTGCAATGGAAATAAAATAAGAACCACTCCCTATCAGGTTCAAAATCCCCAACGTCCCGCAGTACAATGGAGATTCAGACCCCTACGATCATCTGGATATTCAAATAGACCTACAAATAACCAGTTCGCTGGTAAAATGTCATGCTTTCCCCGCAACGCTTAGAGACATTCCACAAACGTGGCTCAGAAACCTCTCACCTCATAGCATTAATAGTTGGGAGGAATGTCAGCAGAAGTTCATCAATCAATATGAGGCATTGAAGAAGCAGTTCGTGCCGACTTGCCACCTCGCTAGCATTTTTCAGCGTTCCGATAAGTCGTTAAAGGATTCTATTAGCAGGTTCAGGAGTGAGGTCAATAATGTGGAAAGCCCATCTGGTGAAGGGATCTTGACTGCAATATCAACGAGACTCAGAAAGGATGGTAAGCTCTAAGAAAGTAATTATAGATCACCTATGAAAAACCTAGGCGATTTCTATGAACGAGCTCACAAAGAGATCAAATAGAAAGAATCCTTCAGGTCAAAAAAGGCTAGTCACTCAAAAAAGGAGGCAAATGGTTCCCACCAGGGGAAGAAAATGGATCATAACAATAACGAAGATCGGAGGAGGCATTCTAAAAATCAAGTAACGAAGTGGGTTAGAAAAGAGCCCAGAAGAAATCGTTCTCCACTTCAAAGCTGCTACCACCATTATAGTATTTTGTTAGATAGGCAGGATAGAATCTTCCAAACCGAGAAGCATAGAGAAAATTTTGGAAGACCAAGTCTCACCGGTCTCCCTAGCAAATTCAGAAATCCCAACAAGTATTGGCTTACCATAGAGAGAAAGGGCATTATACCTCCGACTGTTGGGAGCTCAAGGACGCTATTAAAAGCTTGATAAAAAATAGATGCCTAAAGAGGTATGTGGTGCGACTTGCCCATGACAGGTCCCAAAGTCAACGTCCTCAACAAAACCAGCCAGACTAGGAACAAGAGATCGATCCTACGGTAAAAACTATCTTCACCATTCATGGTGGTCCCTATATTGCAGGATTGTCTAATAAATCTCATGAGCGTTATGTGCCGGAAGCGATTCATGTCCTAAAGTAGGACGGAGTGACCAAAAAAGACCCACGAAGAAGGCAAGGGCGACTTTAGAAGATGTCATTTTTGCTAAAGATGACGCAAAGGAGGTGCATTGGCCGCACAATGATGCCCTTGTTACCAGAGCAAGAATCAGCAATGCTGAAGTCTTGAGGATCATGATAGATACATGAAGCTCAGTAAATGTCATTTATAAAGAATGCTATGACCAGCTGGGCCTAGGAATCAGTCAGCTAAAGCCATCCCCAGAGCCTCTCTACAGCTTCACTGGGGACGTCGTCATTCCAATGAGCCAAGTCAGACTTTCACTCTCAATAGGGGACCCAGCTCACCAAGCGACTACATTGGCAGATTTTCTCATCATCGATGGTCCATCCGCATATAACGTTGTCCTGAGGAGATATGTAATGAACGATTTGGATATGGTTGTCTCGACTAGGGCTCTTATGATCAAATTCCCCACACCCAGCGGAGTAGGGTCTATGCGGGGTGAACAATATAGGGCAAGGCATTGTTACGTAAGGGCAATAAAAATAAAGGTCATGACCATGAGGAAAGCCACATGAGGCAAGTGAGAAAGGAATAAGCCACGATCTCAATCCTTTAGAAGTGGTTATGGACAGGACAACGAGGCCAGTTGAAGAACTTAAGCAAGTATAGGTCTGTGAGAAAGACACTGTGAGGTGTTTAAGTCTGGGACAAGACCTAGCACCAGATGTAAGGAATCAGCTCATCGATTTCGTCAAGGCGAACTTGGATGTCTTCGCATGGAACCATGAGGAAATGATCGACCCAAAGGTTATGTCACACAAGTTAAACATCGATCCCTATTGTAGACCAATTCACCAGAAACGTAGGCCCATGACCCAGGAACATTCTGAGGCCATCAAGGAAGAAGTAGACAAGTTGCTAGCCAATGACTTCAATAGGGCGATCCAGTATCCAGTTTGGCATGCCAACCCTGTGCTCGTAAAAAAAAAAGAACGGGAAATAGAGGACATGCATTGACTTTACAGATTTAAACAATGCGTGTCCAAAAGACAGTTTCCCCTTTCCTAGAATTAATCAACTAGTGGATGCAACTGTGGGTCATCAGATTTTAAGCTTCATGGATGCTTACTCGGGTTACAATCAAATACCCATAAGCCCAGAGGACGAAGAGCACACGTCGTTCATCACCGATCGAGGCCTGTATTGTTACAAAGTTATGCCCTTCGGACTCAATAACGCAAGAGCAACCTATCAAAGACTTGTTAACTTCGAGGAGTAGATCGACAAAACGATGGAAGTATACGTGGATGTTAAACTGGTGAAGTCAAGGCGATCAGAATCCCACTTGAACAATCTGGCAGAGATGTTTCGGGTCCTAAGGGATCATCGAATGAAGCTGAACCCATTAAAGCGTGCATTCGAGGTAGCTTCTGGGAAGTTCTTAGGCTTCATGGTGAATGATAGAGGTATTGAAGCCAATCTGGAGAAAATCCAAGCCTTGATCAACATGAAATCCCCTGACAAAATAAAGAAAGTGCAAAGCCTCATTGGCCAGGTCGCAACCTTGAATAGATTTATCTCAAAAGCAACAGACAAGTGCATCCCGTTCTTTGATGTGCTCAAGAAAGTGGAAGACTTCAAATGGACCGAGCAGTGTGAACAAGCTTTCCAGTAACTGAAGGAATATTTAAGCCACACTCTACCATTGTCAAAACTAGAAGATGGGGAGAAGCTTATCCTGTACCTCGGGGTATCTCAACACGCCCTCAGCACAGCTCTAGTACGAGATAAGGCAGGACGCAGCTTCCAGTATACTACATGAGCAAAAGATTGTCTGATGTAGAAACCAGATATTCACAGATAAAGAAGCTCGCTTATTATCTAGTGACCAAGTCAAGAAAACTTTGCCCATATTTTCAAGCCCACACAATCGAGGTCCTAACTTGATACCCTTTGAAGCAAATATTCTAGACACTTGATGCCTCAGGTCAGCTATTGAAATGGGCGGTCGAGCTGGCATAGTTCAACATTAATTATGTTCCCAGGCCAGCTATTAAAGCCCAAGCCTAGGTAGACTTTATTGTAGAATTCACGGGATCCAAATAAGAAGAGGCTAAACCCTCTGAGAGACTAACATAGGAGCTATATGTTGATGGTTCATCTAGCGATTTGAGAGCTAGAGCAGGCATACTATTCATCAGCCTAGAGGGGCATAAGGTTTTCTATTCTTTGAAGTTCGAGTTTCGAGCAACCAAGAACGAGGCTGAGTAAGAAGCAGTACTAGCAGGATTGTGATTAGCCAAGGAGATGCGAGTTGAACAAATCAGGATCTTTAGCGATTCCCAACTCGTGGTATGCCAGATCAGAAGATAATACCAAACCCGAGGATCAAAGATGGTTTCATATCTTAAAAAAGTTTAGGAGCTGCTCAAAACATTTCAGAAGTCTGAAGGAACTCGAATTCCGTGAGCTCAAAACAGGCATGTTGATGCCTTAGCTTGCCTAGCTACTACTTAGGCCGTAGAAGATTTGAAACCTATGCCTATTGAACTCCTGCCAGCCCCATGTATCCAGGAGGGAGACTCAATGATGAGCCTAGTGGTGGCAGAAGATTCATGGATGAGCCCGCTAATCGAATACCTATAGAATGGAAAGCTTCCCGAAGATAAGAACAAAGCTCGTCAACTGAAGACACGGGCAGCACGATATTGTATATATGATGATATGTTGTACAAAAGGGGATTCTCAACTCCGCTCTTGCAATGCATCGACGAGGTAGATTGTGAAAAGGTGTTGAATGATATGCACTCAGGCCATTATGGGAATCATTTTAGGGGGCTTGTGCTAGCTCAAAGAGCATTAAGGCAAGGATTTTACTGGGCTACGATGAAGAAAGATGTCGTTGCCCTAGTTAAAAGATGTGATAAGTGTCAGAGGTTCGCGAATGTCCCATGAGCTCCACCTGCACTCTTACAGCAAATGGTAAGTCCATGGTCGTTCGCAATCTGGGGAATAAACCTCATTGGGCCCTTACCAACTACTTATGGAAATTGCAAGCATGTTGTGGTCGATGTGGATTACTTCACAAAATGGGCGGAAGCTAAGGAGTTGACCGAAATCTTTACTACAAAGATAATAAAGTTTATGTGGGGTAATATTATTTGCAGGTTTGGGGTACCGTAGCAGCTAATAACGGATAGCGGAACTCAATTCAGTAGCGACCAATTCATCAAGTTTTGCAGCGATCTAGGGATCGCAAAGAGTTTTTCAGCAGTTGATCATCCGTAAGCCAACGGACAGGTCGAAGCTGAAAACAAAATCATAAAGCAGATCTTGAAGATAAAGCTGGAGGCCAGGAAAGGGGCGTGGGTGGACGAGCTGCCAAAAGTATTATGGGCTTACAGAACTACAGCTCGCAGCACGACACAGGAAACCCCCTTCTCTGTGGTTTATGGGTACAAAACTATGATCCCAACAAGTTCAAGGTAACGATGCACTGTAGAGCTACGTTCAACTCCAAAGATAATCACCAGCTCCTTACATCTAACCTTGACCTTGTAAAAGAAGTGCGAGATACAGCTCAGATGAAGTTAGTCGTTTACCAGTAACGAGTTGCCAGATATTATAACAAGAAAGTTGATACATAGCACTATAATGTTGGAGATCTGGTACTGAGACTCGTTCTACCCGCAGCACGAAATCCTGACGAGGGCACCTTGGGACCAAATTAGGAAGGCCCCTATATCGTCAAAGAAAATCTGGGAAATAGAGTCTACCACCTGGCCAATATGAATGGAGCTGAGGTCCCAAGAGCGTGGAATGCAGAGAAGCTCCATCCATACTTCATTTAATTTGTTTGATTTGAATCGTCTTTTTCAATATAGTGATATTCTGGCGATATGCCTATATATCAATGCAATCCAAGCAGATTTACTTCACGTCTGAAGTTAATCTATCTTGATTTTATTTTACTCGCACCAGTTATGATACAACCCAAGGATGAGTTCTGGAAGGAACAATCGTATCCTGTGAGCTCGCGATGCTCTGGAAGGAACGATTGATGCCTGCAAACTTGTCAAAGTTTTGAAAGAAACAATCGTACCCTGTGAGCTCGCGATGCTCTGGAAGGAAAGATTAATGCCTGCCAACTCGTCAAAGTTCTAGAAGGAACAATCGTATCTAGTGAGCTCGCGACGCTGTGGAAGGAACGATTGATGCTTGCGAACTCATCAAAGTTACGGAAGGAACAATCGTATCCTATAAGCTCGCCACGCTCTAGAAGGAACAATTGTAGCATGTGATTTATGTAAATTTGTGGGCTCGTTCAATTGTTAACTATTGTGAACTCAAGGTCGCCACATTATAATCTTACATGAGTTCGTCCAATCCACGAAACCTGAGCTTGATTGTGTAATTTGATTTATAAAAGCTTAAATAATATTACTCAACTAAGCTTATGGTCTGTTACAAAATAGAAAAGGCATTATGTTTTCCTAAGACCGTAAGAACTAATACATGGCAAAAAATTTCTTGAAAGATAGAAATCAAAATTATAGTTCAATCATCCAAAATGATACAAAAGCTTCAAAACCTCAAGAAGAGGTAAGCAATTACGTAAAAGAAAAGAAATTTTCTTGAAAAGTTGCCCTAGTCATCTTGGCTGACAGGACTTTGAGGATCTTGGGGTACTGAGCCCAAAGGCGCCTGGCCACATGCGTTCCCATGAGGAACATTATCTGCAACCATAGGCGAGACCTCTTAAGGTTGGTTTTGGTCTCTGTCCTTAGCAACTTGGGCATCCTCAGCATAAAATTCGACATCTTTGTCTGCCACCTCGCCAAAGAAAGTGTAGTCTATTTTGGGATACTTCAGCCACAAAATGTACAAGAACCACACCTCTATTGCCGCCCTTATTTGCTCAACACGAGCTTTTGCTACAACTACCTCCTCTTTGAGTTTACGATCTCCTGCTGAGCCTCACCTAACTGTTGCATAGCTAGCTTCTTCTCCTTTATAGCGATCTCCAGCTCCCTCTCTCGATCATCCAAGATGGTCTTAGTGTTTTCAAGCTAGGAGTAAAGCTTGGCAGAAATAGACTCATGGAGACTCTTCTCTTTCTCCAAAACAGTCTCAACTTCGAATCTGGCCACCACAACGATATCCAGCCTGGATTGGAGATCTATAACTTTATCCTTAGCTATGGCAAGCTCCTTTTTCAAAGGAAGAAGTTCGTTATCGCACTCTCTCACTGTCTTCTTAAGATTTTCATTGGCAGCTTTGAGACTGTCCTCTTATATTTTGGGATACTTCAACCACAAAGTGTACAAGAACCACACCTCTATTGCCGCCCTTATTTGCTCATTACGAGCTTTTGCTGTAGCCACCTCCTCTTTGAGTTTGATGATCTCCTGCTGAGCCTCACCTAACTGTTGCAAAGCTAGCTCCTTCTCCTTTATAATGATCTCCAGCTCCCTCTCCCGATCATCCAAGATGGTCTTAGTGTTTTCAAGCTAGGAGTAAAGCTTGGCAGAAACAGACTCATGGAAACTCTTCTCTTTCTCCAAAATAGTCTCAACTTCGAATCTGACTGCCACAGCAATATCTAGCCTAGACTGGAGATCTATAACTTTATCCTTGGCTATGGCAAGCTCCTTTTTCAAAGGAAGAAGCTCATTATCGCGCTCTCTCACTGTCTTCTTAAGCTTTTCATTGGCAGCTTTGAGACTGTCCTCCTGCTCCTCCTTTGCCATCTCTTCATCCAGTGCCTTCGCCAATGCCATGGCAGCCTGCGTGATAAGCAAAATGATAAAAAGAACGAGGTTAAGAAAAACAAAGAGTGGAGAGAAGGGAAGACTCGACCTTGACCGATTGGTAGGTAGCCCAAGAAAGCATATTTATGCCGGTACAAGACTTTTGGTCCAAATATTTTGCCGACTTATCTAAAAGGTTTGGAACCTGTTCGGATAGAATGTCAAAATATAACACCCCAAGGAGATCTATCGGAGGTGTTTCTGCAGTGGCCATGCGCGGTGATTCCCGAGCAGTGGTTGCAATCTATTTCCCCTTCTCCTTTGAAACCTTCTTAGTAGGAGGGGGCTTGCTAGAGGCATTGTGTTCCTTCCTCTTTACCCCCTAGTGGGTCGCAGCCTATTTGCCTTTCTCTTTAGTGGCAGCATCCTTGCTTAGATCCGTAGAAGTTTTCGACTGAGATGCGGATCTCGTGACCTGCGGAGTGCCTACTGAAGGGACCTTAAGGATTGGCGATTCGATTGTACTTGTGACCTGAGAACCTTTTTTTGTCGTCGCCTAGGATGAACTAGGAGTAGCCGATGCCGCTGCAGTGGAGCCTCCATGCTGGCGACTTCTCTTCCTCGGAGGATCAACTAGTTTCAAGGGTGTCATTTCAGCAACTTCTTTCGATATGACCTCGGCGCCATTGGGTGAAGAAGACAACCCTAACTAACTTGAGCTAGCAACGATGTCACTCTCTTCGAAAGCTGACCTTACAGTTGAATGCATCGAGACCCAATGTGCTTGGGGTTGATTAGGCTATCTTCAGGATTAGGAGCAAGCTGGAAGTGACGAAAAAGCTCAATTGTCAACTTGACATCGTCCTCGTAAGTCTTCTGAGCAGAGAGGATCTCGAGTTCTGCTATTTCACCTTGATTCAGATCGAATTTCTTCGCTTTGAGGTCTAAAAAAAAAGGCTGAGTTTAATCCAAGTACAAGAGAAAATTGGTTATGAGCAGGAAGAAATGCGATATGAAGAATTTTTAATTGGTTCAGCCCGAAAGCTGAAATTCTCAAGGCTTACCAAAGAGGGACAGGATACGAAGAACCAATGTATTTTGTAATTTTCCACATTGGATTTACCTTTAACCTCCCCCTGTGGTAAAACCCCCCTATATTAGGATTGACAGGGTGAAACGTAATAAAACCCATCTCGAGGATACCCCATAGTAGTACCCTTAAAGGAGTAAAGGTACTTCAGGATTCTAGAGGAAGGAAAGGGAAGGCCATACTTCTTAAAAAAGATGGCTAAGGAAGATATCTGAGTATACGAGTTTGGGGTTAATTGGAACGAGGCATGCCCCAGATCGTTAAGGAGCTCAATCAGGTATGGAGGAACTGGGAACCTAAGTCCGGCTTCTAAGTGCTGTACGTTGATGGCCACGAACCCCTTAGGTGGAGTAGCTACGTGGTCGATTGGAGAAGGCTCCATCAGGCCACAACCCCTGGGGAAGTGGTACTCTAGCCCTAATCCTGCAAGATCTTGATGCAATATTTTTATGGGATAACGCTTAAACATATCCTACGCCTCCCTAATTTTTGCGGCCTCAAGCTCTTCAACCTTAGCGGACTGGTTCCCCCGAGGGTTCGTCCGAGCTGCGAACCCCTCAGTGGCTTCTCTGCTTTGCGAGGATGCTTGATGAATCTCTCTCACTTGCTCCTCGGAGTTGGAGGTATCATCCTCTCCTATCATGTACGTTTGGCGTCTGCGACCTGAAGACATCTACAAATAAAAGGGAGCGGTTAGGCCACAAAACGCAGATCGTACCTATAAAGTCCAAAGCTCCGAATCTCTTAATCACTATTTCCTAGTCAACAGGTCACAAATGCCGCACAAAGCTGCTATTATATGTCTTTAATATATATCCTGAAAGTTACAAGCTGACAATCTACTTAAGTGCGATCTCAAGATCACTCATCTCACAAACAGCAAACAGATGACAAGATAACGACCCATCGGATCAAACCAGCAGAATATGAAAACGCACAGGCATTTGAATAAGCATTCTAGTAACAATTAAACCGCATTCAAGACAGTAAAAGCACCAAACACTTACTGTTGATCGAAGTCGAAGATGGTAGCTTAAGGTATGAACACTGCGGAGCCAAAATCCCAGAACCGGGCAACGACTGGAAAAAGAGAAGCAAAGAAGAAGACTGAAGTTTGAAAATGACAAGTGGAATGTGAAAGGACATGATCCCCACTTTATATATGAATATGAAGTCGCATCCCCGACCATCAGATCTGATGGCTTACCAACCGCCTCAAATCTGACGATGAGGCGTAAATCTCGAAAATTGGCCATCATGTGCCGTCAGTTGAAGGGACGTGCATTAAATACCTGCTGCAGGCATTGATTTATCGCCTAGGGAGTCATCACGTGTCCAAGAAAAAAGGAATTTGAAAAATGATGGAAAAAGATTAAGAGACAAATCCCGTCAAATGGCTTTCACCAGCACAGTTCGGAGCTCTTAGGCCACAAAACGCCCTAAGGGCTGGGGGGCTGATGTTATGGGTATTTTTCGAATCCCATGAGTTTAGTGGTCCAAGCTAGCAGACCCAATAAGCAAGGCCCAGTATAGAAGTTCGTAGTTCACAAAGACTGATTGGACCATCAGCGAAGTCTAGTCCGTATTCTCTAAAGCTTCAGTCTGTTTTGACCCTGTTCGCCCAATGTCAGTCTAGAACAGTGATCCGGCGTGTCTTGCATGATAAGCAAGATTATTTCACCTAATGACAGCATAATTTGAGGAAATCTCACCTAACCAGCATGGGTTAGCGTCTAAATCCACGTTTTGACTGAGTTGACCTGACAAATGTTAGGAGCATTAAATGTAATCCAGATACATTAATTGTAAATCATCATGTTATTTTGTCTCATTATTTTCTGCTGTAGCACTACCCCCTCTATAAATAGGGGATGACTTTCATTGTAAAAAAAGAGAGACACACTGAGAGAAAACATTGCCATCACTCTGTAGAAATATAAAGAGATATTGGACGTAGGCAGATTAAAAGGCCGAACCACTTTAAAAATCTGTGTTATTCTGTTCTACTTTCGCCTCTTCCTTTTGCTCTTATTCTGTTTCTTGTTTGTGATCTTCTTACATGGTAGCATTAGGTTCGAAAGAATCTCGTTGACTAGTTTCTCTTGTCAACATTATTTATTTTATAATATGATATGGATGCTGGAGATCGATTTTTAAATGGTAGGTGGTAAAATGATATTGTTTAATACGTCAAGTGGTTTTTTAGGATTTTCCCTTATTATTATGTTGTTTTGAAGCAAAGCAAAAAACAATGAAACGTTGAATAATAAGAACTACAGAAGAGAGAATTTACGTGCTTCGGCTGCCAATGAAGCAACCTACATGCACGAGAGAAGAAGATAGTATCTTTTTCTTATTCATTATGAGAAAAAAACAATTACAATGGAGAACTAATAAAGAAAATACAAGGGAAGTAATTTTCTATATTTGGTAATAAAATCACCCCTTTCAATGGAAGAATATTATTCCTCAATTTCAGCCAATATATGATTCCTCAATTTAAGCATATTTCCTCTTCTCCACTAACACTCCCCGTTAAGTTGGTGCGAAAACATTGATAGAGCCCAACTTGGACAATATGTGTTGAAATTTTGCTATAGGTAAACTTTTTGTAAAAATATCTGCTAGTTATTGATCACTACCAACAAAAGGTGTACAAATTACATTGGTTTGGACATTTTCTCAAGATGATAACTCATAGCACCACAGGAGAAACCTACTTCTCTATGGTCTATGGATCCGAGGTCATGATCCCAGCAGAGTTTGAAGTAATCAGCCAGCAGAGAGCCAACTTCAATCCGACGAGGAACGACCAACTCCTGACCACACACCTGGATCTCCTCGAAGAAGCCAGGGAAACAGCTCGTTTAAGAATGACGGTCTACCAACAAAGGATCACAAGATACTACAATAAGAGAGTCCAGGTTCGAAGATTCAAACCGGGTGATCTGGTGTTACATCTCCTCCTCGGAGCTCGCAAAGCCAACGACAGCACTTTGGGATCGAACTGGGAAGGTCCCAACATCATAAACGAAGACCTTGGGAATGGAGCGTATCACCTAGCAAACATGAATGGAGAAATGTTACAAAGGGCCTGGAATGCAATACACTTACGACCTTACTACTAATAAAGCATTGTACTTGTATCCTCTTTATAAATAATATATGATTCCATTACTAACACAAGTTGTTTATATTATTTTTGAAGTGTTTGTGAAGTATGGAGCAATGAAAACCAGGAAACAAGCTGAAAACTCGAACAATAAAAATGCTTTGTAAGGATAAAGGGACTAATATCGGCGCGACAGCTGACCCCATACCTATCTTACAAAGTCGACGGGTTGATGTGACCACGAACTTGCATTCGATTTCAGCTCATTGATTGGCCCCCCTCCTAATGTGTTTCAGATGCTTGACGACCTGACCACCGCTGAATGATCCGCATAATGAAATCTATGCTGTATAGCTCGGGCTTTGGCCTTGTGAGCGCAGTTAATAGAATACTATGTTGTATAGCTCGGGTCTCGGCCTTGTGAGTGCAGTTCGTAGAACACTATGCTGTGTAGCTCAGATATCAACGCTTTAAGTGCAGTTCATTGTAAATGCTCAGGTTCTAGCTCTACAAGAGCACCTCGCTGTAAATACTCAGGTTTCGGCCTTTTGAGTGCAACTGGATGTACATGCTCAGGTTTTAGCCTTTTGAGCACAATGAACTGTAGAAGCTTGGGTCACTACCTTTTGAGCACAGTCGAAAATCATTTACGACAACATACGAGCTACAATGCTATTCGACGAACGAACTGGCCATGAATCAACGAAGTAATAGTTACGACTAACAATATATATACATGCACACACATATTATCTAAGTGACGCTCATTCATTATTAGCAAGTTGAATCTTGATTTATGATTCATTATTAGCGAGCTGAATGCTTAATTTATGGTTCATTATTAGCAAGTTGAATCTTTGATTTATGGTTCATTCATTCATAGCAAACTGTTTCTATAACAATCATACAAGCAAAAATTTTGCTAAGTATTTAGTGAGAATGTGAGATTTAAATCAAATTCGTAAACTAAGAATTCAAAAAATAAACCAAGTTAAATGAAGTCTTTACAGAGCACCTCGTCTAACGAGGAGAAACTTGTTACAAGTAAAAAAAAAAAAATTTCTGCAAGCCATTCATGGGGCGTCCTGTCCCATACCTCCGCCCTGAGAAGTGGATGGATCAGTAGCTGTATCCTGAGAAGATGGATCTGGAAGCAAGGTAAAGTTCGCACCTTGGGAAGTCTCACCTAGTGTATTTGGGGGTTGAGCCGCCTCTTCGATGAATCTCGTGACCTCTTCAAGACCATCATTCCCGAACGACAAGAAGTCCAACGTGGGATAGGCGAGCTAGATGGTGTAAAGAACGGAAACGACAATATCCATCTCGGCCAGTTCCTTCACCCTAATTATTTCTTCCTTGAGAAAAGCAACCTCTTTATCTGTAGCCTCTGCTCTTTTCTCCACTACCTCAGCCTGTCCAGCTGTCTAAGACAAATTTCCTTTGATCTTTTGCAGCTCCTCAAAGTCCTTAAGGTGTATGGCGTAGATTTGAGTTACCACTTCCTCTTGTCGAGCTCGAGCTTCCTTAACTTCATCTCGCTCAATCCGCACGCTATTTAGCTGACCTTGAATAACCTCTAGCGACCTTTTAGTTATCGACGCTTCTCTGGACACGAAAGCGAGCTCGCCCTTCAGTTTGTCCTGTTCCTTCTGAAGTCTTTTGTTCTCGAGCTCGAGCTTTTGGACGTCAACCGTGAGTTGCTGCTTATTCTCCTTCAGATCTATGACTTCTTGCATTTGCTTCCTGATCCCCATAATGGATTGAAATATGAAAATGTCAACAATTTAAGATAAAAAAAAAAAAAGGAAAAGGGAATAAGACCAACCATCAGCCTATGACGAATAGCCCAAATGGACAAACGATTTTTGCCTAGCTCCTCGTTATCCAAGTTCCTGGCATGGCCCCCCAGAAAGGTCAAAAGATCATCAAGGATACCCTCGAGGTAAATTGCTACGGGGATTCATTCATATCCCTCCTCGTCTGATGACGTAGTTCTCCCCTAGTAATTCAAGTGCTGCTTCCCTTTATCAGCTCGAGATCACTTCACTGGAGGCCACTGCACCACATTCTTCCTCTTTGCTCCTCCTCACGTCACAGTAGTGGCCATACTCGACTGAGTCCCTTTAGTCGAAACCTCAGCTGTTTTAGCCTGCCTAGTCAAAACCTCCTTCGCGACCCTATCCTAGTCACTTTCTATCTCAAGTACCTCTGGCTATGAGGTAGGGACCTATCCTGTTAGAGGAATTATAGTTTTTTCTTGTGCAATAGCCTCTGTGGATGCAGAGGTAGCTAAGGTAGTAGGATGAGCTGGACGGTGCTTGGGAAGCACGACGAGGGCGATCTTTCCCATTTCTGGAACTTGTGAATCTGGATATGGTTCTCCCCTAGTATAAGCATAGGCAGAAACGAGCTCCCGAAGGTCACGAACATCGATATCTCTCCTGCAATCTATAAGCTCACTATCAGAAGAAGAAGCGAGCTGGAATTGGCTAAGAACGTTGTTATCGAAGGCGTGAATGACGTTGCCTTCCCCAGAATCGGCAAGCGTCCTACGAATACCCTTCTCCTCCTCAATAATGTTTATTCTATTAGTTTTTGCAAATAAAAACAAGTATTAGAACCAGTTCGCATATGCAAAACCCGCTAACACCAATCTAATGCCTACCTGGGGTATAGATGAAGCTGTAATTTTGAAGAAGTTTGGCAAGAAATGTAAAACCATCTTGATTTATAGTTCCCGACATTGGATTTGCCCTTTGCCTCGCCTTTGGGCAGCAGGTTTTAAAATCTAACTTGTGAGTTATGAGATAATAAATCCTTTCTCGCGACCCTTCATTTGGGCTGCCAACTCCCTTCAAACTATACAAGTGGGAGCAGATGTTTGGATTTGGAGTTGTAAGCCTATTCCTTAAAAAAATCAACACTAGCAACATTAACTGGCAGTAAGAATTCGGTGTCAACTAGAACGGGCTCAGTTTCAGTCAATTCAGAAGATCAACGAGGTATTGAGGAACGGGGAATCTCAGCCCGTGCCTTAGGTGTTGAGTGCTGACAGCGACATACCCGTCAGGTGGGAAGGCCACGCGATCGCTAGCAGATGGGAGCATTATTCGGCTGCCCCTCAGAAGACGATATTCTAAAGTTATTCCCCCCAGCTCGTCTAGTTGGAGCTTGGTAGGATCAAACGTGAATATCTAACAACCTCTACGCCCGGAAGGATTTGTGGTCGTAATAAGGTCTACCCTAGCTGTGAACTGCTCCGCAGCATCACCGCCATTTGCACTTGCTCCTTCGACCTCTTGGGCTATCCCCGTTTCATTATTCCCGGAGCTAGTGCTAGTGTTAGAGAGTCCTTCTATGAGTTGCTAGTGACTGCGACCTGAAGACATCTACACAAACAAAGGGAATAATTAGGTCTTTGGAAGGTAGACCATGTGATAGACCCTGAACCTAATTTTCTATTATATTCTATGTACCTGAGTAGAATAGAGAATATTGATCCAGAAATAGGGTCAAAGAATGATTTAAGACTCGATTAGGGTATAGAAAATTTTGGAATTTATTTCGACGAAAAACGAAAACTTTGAGTGAATAGTATTTTTGGACAGAAACATTTTTGGATGAATAGTGATTTTCGAAAAAGAACCCTAAGAATAAAAAATATCCAAAATAGGTCATAGACCTTAAGGGAATCGAAACGAAGTGAAACGAAATCCGTTTGATTGAGTTTTAGGAGATCCGAAAGATTCCAGTCAAATTGTACTATTTTTCGAATATTAAGTTTTCATGACCTAAACTCTATTCAAAAATTTCGCGAAGCATGAGATTGAGAGGTAAGGGACCTAATTAGAGTATTCTATGGTCAATTTAAAGTTTAGATAATCGTGGAATATTTTCAGAATATTTTTCGGATTGAGTAGTATATTAAATTGTGTTTAGGTTAAATTTTTACCCAGATTTATTATTTTATGGTACTAAAAATATTCGAATTAAATAACGGTCGAATCTTAGGCTTCCAGTAGTGTTATTTAAGGCTTATTATATCTTCGTATCGGAAGTCAGATGTCATTTGGTTGACCCCGGTACGATTACAAAGTCATTAGACGTGAATTACGTGTTAATCAAGCGAGGTGAGCTCACGAAATTTAATCAATGAGAAATAAGATAAGTGATTTAAAAAGTAGTGGCTATGGATGTGCCACGTGTCATCCATGGATTAGTTGAAAAAATAGGTGGACTAAAATGTGCCAAGTGGACCAATAGAATTGATTTTGGGACACTATATAATTAGTGAAAGTTTGAGGTGATAAAGTGAGATTTTCTTGAGAGATCTTTTAGTAATTGAGCAACAAAATATATATATGTGATTTGTCTCATTTGAAGACATTTGTTACCGAGAATAAGAGAGAAATAAAGAGAGAAAACAGAGAGAGAGTCGGGTGAGAGAGAAGCTAAGAGAGAAAAAAAAAAAAAGAAAGCTTTGTGCGCCGAGAGAGAGAGAGAAGGGAAAAAGATCCGGTCCGAATTTTACCGTGGTCTCTTCACAAAAGTTGTTCCTCGTCATCTCTTCTAGCTAACCCAACAAATTTAAAGCAAAACGATAGCCTATTTGGTGAATTATCTCATGTTTAAGCTTGATGCTTCGTACGAAACTTATTTCTATTTTTCGTTTCTTTTTGAATTTGAGTTTAGAGATGATGAGAGGGATGTGTAAAGATGATTTTGGTGTGATTTTGGAGTGATTTGATGGAACAAAAATAGATAAAACGAGAGAGGGAAGTCGTGGAAAAAAAAAGGTTTTTATGGGATCTTATTTCGTTTTTGATTCTGAGGCATTATATTGATGTTTTAGAGGTTAGGGAATAATCTTTTGAAGTTAAATTTTGAAAACGAAAAGTTTAGGATCTATTTCGGAGCTAAACGGACGAGTTGAAGGGCGGTTTCTGAAAACCTTCGAAACGCGTTCGTTTGACGTTCGAAATAGTTTATTTAATCATAGTTGGGTGTTAGAACACTAGAGGATTAATTTTTGAAGTTGTCGGAAATCCGGAGCGAAAAGTGATTTTCCTTAATAAGCGAATTCGGTCAATTTTCGTTCCGAGCATCCGTCAATAAAATTGAGTATACTGAGGTATTTCTAAGAAAGAATAAGTAGGATTTATGTAGAGACAACGGATTTCGAAGACTCAAGTTGAATAGAAATTGAGATCTGAAAGTTTAGGCGTTAAAGGATATATATAGAGATAATTAGATTTTTATTGATTTTGAATGTTATTTGAATGAGTTAAGTGACCCTAAATGAATATTTGATATTTTAGGGTAAAAGCAAAGCCTTACGAAGGCATACGGAGGAGGCTCGGATTTTATCCGAGGACGTGTTGTGAGTGAAACTACAAGTTTTTGAAATTTATATTTTCTTAAAGTTTATTTTAAGTTAAAAGAATTTATTATCAATAGCTATTAATTTATGAATTGAATTTTTATTATAATTCTAGCATAAATATTTTAGTTTATTATTTATGTATATAAGAATGTGCTAAAATTAAATATTTTAGGTTTATTGCCTTGAGATTTAGAATATTTTAGTGTCTTAAGAAAAAAGAAATTTTAATAGTCTATGGTATACGTTAGCCCCAGTTTAGTACCCGACCAAATACCCTATGCATGATACGGTAGACGAGAGGAAGTCAGTCAGTGAAATTTGAGTCTAGTCGACTCATGTGTGAGTGAGGTATGAGTGATCCGTATTCACGTATAGAGTAGTGTAGTCGGTCCGTAGCGTGGGCCCACTTTCGACGACTACACATGGTAGATCCCCATTCCTAGTGGTTAGCTAGATTTTATATGCTACCATGCCATGAATAGATATTCCCTAGGTTACCATTTAGGCGAGAACTAAAAAAGATTTTAAGAAAAGATTTCAAAAAAGATTTTAGAAAAATGTTTCTTAATGAGCTACTAAAAGAATTTTCAGATTATAAGTTATAAAATATTTCAGAAAAATACTTTTAGTTTTATAAAATGTCTTTGGGAAAATTTAGAAATTTTAGAATTAGAAACTTAGTTTATAAAGATTATATCACTCACTGAGTATAAACTCATATTTTTCTTTAAATGTTTTTCTTAAAAATTCTCCCACAGGTGTAGGAACTAGTCATCCAGCCGCCGAGGTTCAGTCAGGCGTGCAGGCGAACGTATAGGACGACACTTACTACATGTATATATTTTATTATTTTGATCATGTATATGTTGATGTACATAGTTATAAATATTTTGAAGAAATAGTGGATGTATTAGTTAAAATATTTTATTAACGTTGCATAAAATCCACTGTTCAAATTGTATTGACTTGTTTGTGGTTGTTTGTGAGAAAGAAGTCGGAGCCTCCGAAAGTTGAAAAATGGATTTCATAGAATTGTTTTTATAAACTGTATTTGAAATTTGCAGGGTGGCATAGTTTAGAAAACAAACGGCATGCTGCCGAAATTTTTATTAAAAAGTAAAAAATTTTTGTCACCGTCACCTTGTAAAGGAAGTTTAAATATCTAGCTAAATGATTTTCAGTGCCCTGACGGGATTCTTTCGAGCTGAGTATAAGGTTCGTGAGAATTCTTTCGGGGTGCTACGGGGTCTTTCTCGGGTCTAGAGAAGAGATTCGGGAAGGGTCTCATCAATTTGGTATCAGAGCTTTTGGTTACAATGATTTAGAAAATTTTTGAAAAATTATACATCCATAAAAGTTATTTATATATTTTAGTACATTAAAATTTTTAAACATTGCATGACCATTCATTATTTTGACTGTAAGTAGGGCTATGCATCGAGTTGGTCATCCCCACACGCGTAGAGTAGTCGCTTAGACTCCTACTCCTACATCGGAGGCTGAGGAAGCCATTCATGAGTCAGTTAATGAGCCTCAGCCAGAGATACCGCAGGAGCCAGCAGTGTTAGGGCCAACAGTTGATCCTATAAAGAGATTGGCCCAGATTATTCAGGGGATAAGACCTCGCGCATCGGGCGCTACTGTAGAGAGGGCTAGGAAGTTAAGCGTTGAGGGTTTTGACGGATCAGGGGGCCCAGATACAGCATTAGAATGGTTAGAGAACACAGAGAGGGTCCTTGATCAGATGGAGAACGTAGATCCCCAGAGAGTTTCGATTGCTTCATTTCTCCTGCGAGCTTCTGCGAGAGATTGGTGGGATTCAGTCAGGATGAGAGTTACAGAGCCATTGACATGGGTCCTGTTTAAGGAATATTTCAATGAGAAGTTTTATCCTAGGGCTTATAGGGATGCAAAGATTGATGAGTTCTACCATCTGATTCAGGGTAATATGACGGTAGAGGAATACGAGAAGAAATTTACGGAACTATCCTGAGTGGCACCGTTCGTGGTAGAGGACGAAGCAAATAAGTGTCACAAGTTTCTTCAGGGCCTGAACATCAGAATCAAGGCATATGTAGCTACTACAGATTACAGGGATTATGGGAGATTAGTAGAGGCAGCTCTGAGAGTTGAGAGATTAGTTCAGGTAGAGAGAGCACAGCAGCAGAAGAGGGGCCAGAGTCAGAGATGGCAAATAGGGGGACCCAATAAGACCTCCAAGATAGGAGGCATATCTGGAGGGTTTTCAGGCAGACAGTAGAGTCAGGGAGCCACCTCTAGTCAAGGATCAGTGAGGTCGCCATCAGGATCTTAGGGCAAAGGCAATGGCCAGAGTAGTATTCCTCCATGTGCTACTTGTGGTCGACAACATCGGGGAGAGTGTTACTTTGGCAGGACTAGGTGTTATTTTTGCGGTCAGGAGGGACATCTGAAGAGGGATTGCCCGTAGAGGATTGCAGCAGAGACTAGTGAGTCGAGACCAGCGACTCAAACACAGTCGAGTATAGGGCAATCAAGAGGTAGAGGAGGTCTACAGGGGACAGGACCAGGGACTCCTACATAGCCAGGTAAAGGTATGGGTCAAGGTACCTCAGCCAGAAGATAGCCAAGGAGACCTCTAGTACAGGCGAGAGTGTTTGCTGTGACCCAGCAGGAGGCAGAGGCTACTCTAGAAGTAGTTACAGGTACTGTTTTGATTTCCAAATCAGATGCTCATGCTTTGATAGACCTAGGGGCCACATATTCTTTCATCTTTGAGAGTTTTGCTAATAGGGTAGAGTTGTCTTTAGAGCCCTTAGAGAGTGGGATGATAGTTGCTACTCCCACTAGAGACACATTAGTGATCGAGAGGGTATACAGAGGTGGTCAGGTTGTAATTGAGGGCAGATCATTCCCAGTTAGTCTGATATTATTGGATATTCATGATTTTGATGTGATACTAGGGATGGATTGGTTAGCTTCTCATCGTGCCACAGTTGATTGCTTCCGAAAGGAAGTCAGATTCAGTACTCCAGAGGAACCAGATGTGATGTTCAAGGGTGAGCATAGGATGTTTCCTTCGTGTATGATATCGACTATGATAGCTAAGAAGATATTGAGGAAGTAGTGCATGGGTTATTTGGCTTATGTGGTGGACACTACAAAGATCAGGGCCAAATTATAGGATATTCTTGTGGTTGGAGAGTTTATAGATGTATTCCCGGATGATCTTCCTGAGTTGTCGCCAGACAGGGAGATTAAGTTTGAAATTAATTTGATTCTGGGAACAGCATCTATAGCCAGAGCACCCTACAGGATGGCACCTACTGAGTTGAGAGAGCTGAAGGTGTAGTTAGAGGAGTTAGTGGATAAGGGTTTTATCCAACCAAGTGTTTCTTCCTGAGGAGCACTAGTGTTATTCGTGAAGAAAAAAGATGGTAGTATGTGGTTGTGCATTGATTATAGGGAGTTGAATAAAGTAACGGTACGGAACCAATATTCACTTCCTCGTATTGATGATCCATTTGATCAGCTTCAGGGGACTAATGTGTTTTTGAAGATTAATCTGAGATCCAGATACCATTAGTTGAAGATTAAGGTAGAAGATGTTCCCAAGACTACCTTCAGGACTAGATATGGACATTATGAGTTTTTGGTTATGCCTTTCGGGATAACCAATGCACCCGTAGTATTTATGGACTTAATGAATAGGGTGTTTCATGATTTTCTGGATAAGTTTGTGATAGTATTTATTGATGATATTCTAGTGTACTCAAGCAGTAGGGAAACACATGCTGAGCAATTGAGAGCAGTTCTACAGACCCTGAAGGATCGCCAACTGTATGCTAAGTTCAGTAAGTGTCAGTTTTGGTTGGACAAAGTCTTTTTTCTAGGGCATGTGATATCCGCATATGGGATCAGTGTTGACCCCGAGAAAATTGAAGCTATTTTACAATGGAAGCAGCCAGCTAAAATTACAGAGGTCAGAAATTTCTTAGGATTGACAAGGTATTACAGGAAATTCGTAGAGGGATTATCCAAAATAACCATTCCTTTGACAAATCTCACAAGAAAGGATGTTAAATTTGAGTGGTCAAAGGCTTGTCAGTAGAGTTTTGATGAATTGAAGGCTTGGTTGACCACAGCTCCCATTCTTACACTTTCTTCTAGAACAGAAGGATTCGTGGTATACAGTGATGCATCCAGACAGGGCTTGGGGTGTGTTTTGATGCAAAATGAGAAAGTAACAGCATACGCATCCCGACAGTTAAAGAAACACGAGCAGAATTATCCAACTTATGATTTGGAGTTAGCAGCAGTGGTGTTCGCACTGAGGATCTGGAGACACTACTTGTATGGGGTTTCTTGTCAAATTTTCACAAACCATAAGAGCCTTCAGTATTTACTGGCGTAGAAAGAATTGAATATGAGGCAGAGAAAATGGTTGAAACTGATTAAAGACTACGATTGCTCTATAGAGTACCATTTAGGAAAAGCCAATGTAGTGGCTGATGCCCTGAGTAGACAGCCTAGTAGCTCAGTGGCACATCTGAGAGTAAGGTACTGTCCGTTGTTGAGAGAGATGAGATCTTTAGGGGTTCAGTTGATGACTTCGAATTCAGGTGCACTGCTAGCCACATTTTAGGTGAGACCGGTACTCTCAGATCAGGTTTGAGAGCTTTAGGATCAGAATCCTCAATTGGTGGCGATCAGATAGGGAGTTGAGTTGGGTAGAAGCCAGGACATTTTAGTGAAAGATAACGGTACACTAATGATGGGACAGAGATTATGTGTTCCAGACCTGGTGGATCTTAAAAGAGAGATATTGGATGAGGCCCATTCTTCAACTTATGCGATGCATCCTGGTAGTACGAAGATATACCATACCTTGAAAGAGTATTTCTAGTGGAAAGGTATGAAAAGGGAGATAGCTGAGTATGTATCTAAGTGTCTGATATGTCAACAGGTTAAAACAGAGCACCAGAGACTAGCAGGATTATCTCAGCCTCTCCCTATTCTAGAATGGAAATGAGAGCATATCACCATGGACTTTGTGGTTCGATTTCTATGTAGTCGGAGTGGGTATAATGGTAAATGGGTAATAGTTGATCATCTTACGAAGTCAGCTCATTTTCTACCCATCCGTAGTACTTATTCCTTAGATAGACTAGCCAGATTGTATCTTGATGAGATTATCAGAATTCATGGAGCTCCAGTTTCTATTGTTTCTGACAGAGATCCTAGATTTACATCTCGATTTTGGCCTAGTTTACAGAGAGCCTTGGGCACTTGATTACATTTTAGTACAGCATTGTAACATTCCGTTATTATGCCTCATAATTTATTTAATAGTGATTTTATATTATAGGACGATGTGAATAATTTCCCGTTCGGATCCGGAGTAGTGACGGAGTTTTTATAAAATTTTTCAGACGGATCCGGGGATTATTATTTAATCGAATCTCGTAAAATAAATTAGCGTATTCGGATTTAAATATTTATTCGGGACCTAATGAAGTTTCCGTTTGTGAAATTGGATTTTTATTAAATTTCCAGGATGGACCCGAAGCGAATCCGAGCGGAAAGCGGAATCCCAAAGCAGATATTGGTGGCATGGAAGAATTAAATAAAGAGTGGGGCCATGTGAGACACATGGCATGCATGCAAGGGAAAACAATGCCATGTGTCAAGAGAGGAATTAAATAATGAAATGATTAATAAAAGAAAAGAGATAAAATAAGCAAATGAAACAAAGAGAGATGATAAAGTGAAGGAAGCATTGGTCGGCCATATTCACTCATCAAAATCCAAAACCCGAAAGTGTGATAGTGAGCAAGAGAAAGAGAGATTCGCTCATAGAGAACAGTGAGTGCAGCTCGTGGAAGAAGAAACCAGCAAGAAAGAGCTGCTCGTGAAGCCGTGAAGTGTGAGCTGACCGTGAAGGAGAACCAGATTTGGTTGTGGAAGAGGAGAGAGCCGAGAAGAGCAGCAGCTGTTCGTGCATGCAAGGGCTGAGCCGTGAAGAAAGTTGCTGTTCGGTGATGCTAGAAGCAACCAGACGTGGAAGCGAAGTAAAGGCAGCATCTGGTAAGGTTAGACCCAAAAATCGAGAGCTACTCTTGTTGCATCTGCATGTGAAATGGACGACTTGGATCTGTAAGTTTCTGGATATGTACAGCTCGTGAAACCGTGAGAAAAGGAGGAAGTGTAGCTCGTGAAGAGAGAGCTGTCCAGACTTGGTGCAGACCGTGAGTGGAAGAAAAGCGAAGGAGAACTCAAGGTGATTGCAAGCTGACCGTAAGCTTGCTGGCAGTTTTGAGGTTGGTGTGTTGTTGTTATTGCTGAAATTTTCGTTGATGTTGTGCTGTCATTATTGTTGCTTGCTGTCATGGTTACGATTGTGTTGTTGTTGCTGTAATTGTGGTGCTGTCGTGCTGTCGATAATGTGCTGTCATTGCTGTTGCGCTGTTGAGCTGTGCGCTGCCGTGTGCTGTCATTGCTGTCTTCGCTGCCTCGCTGCTGGTGGCTGAAATCGACGACGCTGCTGCGAGTTGTCAAGCTGAAGCCATGCCGCTGCTGTGTTGTGTGCTGTCATCGAAGACAAGTTGCTGTCATTGTGCGAATTGTTGCCGAGTTGCTGTCATTGTCATCGAAATTGTTCGCGAGCTGTTTTAAAGTGAAAAACAGCTCAAAGGAAGGTAAGTCGCTGCCCCGTTAGTATTGTAATCATGATTGAAATAATATTTCGACGTTAATGATGTCCGTTTGGATTGAAGGAAGCTCGTTAATAAAAGGAGTTAATTGGGACAGCTTTTTCGCGCTAGTTTCAAAACTTTCAAAGTAAGCCTCGAAAGGTACGTTATGAGTTATTTGATTCCGTCTCGATTAAATAATGATTGAGCTTGAGTTGAGGATAAATTGTGATGATAATATGTTTGGGAAATAGGATTTTAGAACCTCGTTAGTGCGGAGGTTCGTTTGATTAAGCTTTGACGTGTTTTCGAATGATTCTTTGATGTTGAAATTTACATTGCGAAGCCGTATAGGGGCTGTTATGTTAGGAAGGATAACTTGTGATGTTTTGCTTTTCATTTTGAAACGGTTGGCATAAAAAAATGGTTCGAAATGATATGCATTAGAATATTGGAAAGTTATTGGAATATCGTTACAATGTTTTCAAGTGTTTCGATCTAGTTTTTTATGTTTTTAAAAGGCGTTAGATTGCGAGTTAATGTCGAATGACTTATGATTATGATGCCATGTTGTCAAACGATAGTTAAAGGAGATTCAAATAAATATTTATGATGGAACCAATTGAGAAATTTCATGAAAATTGGTTAGAGATTAATCGCGTAAAGGAAAGGCGATGTGACTAAGTTTATAAGCTATTAAAGTGTGATTATATTCGCCGTAAACGCGCTGTTTCGATATGATAACCATTGGAAGTTTTTAGGTTGCATAATAGAAAAGCATATAGTTATAGCACATTTTTGTAACGTTAGAAACTTGCTAAATAGATTTTGCTATGTTTGTTTAATGAAAGGTCAAGGAGAACCCGGCGAACCGGATTCTCGACCCGAAAGTAAGAGTAAGGCTTAGGAGGAGCATTCGATTCAAGGATTGAATCATTTTGAGGTCGGTATACACATTATCTTTAAAGCTTATTTGAAAGTGTTTTTGTTATGAAATGAATTTCTTAAATGAGATTGTTAAGTGAATATTTTTAAATGATATTTTTATATCTTTTCAATATGATACATTTACAAACGTATTTTACTACACTTGAAATGAGATACGAAATTGATTCGTTAAGAAAATCTTGTTACTAAAAATCAAAGTGAAAAATATGTGATACAAACGTTGTGATATAAATAGCCCTTGTAAACATAGATATCGATAAATGGAAATTGGTAATTGACATGTCAATAGGGAACTTAGCAGCTGCACCGTTTATTTACATTTATTCGTTATGGATTATGAGAGGCACTACGTGTTTGATCCTGAACGATTATGTGTTATGATATACGACCCGGTGGATAATCACCGAGGGGCCGTTGCCGGGGTCGACCGTTATTCCGACGGATACTGTCACGTGTCCGATGCCGGAAACCCATATACCAATACATGAGTATCGAATATATGTTTACTAAGGGGCACTGAGAAAAATGTGATAAGCGATGAAATGAAATTGTTACATGATATGAAATGTTAAATGTTTTGAAATATGTTGAACTCGAAAAAGTCTGAATCATATGTTTAAATATTTTTATGCAGTATATATATATCTATGTTTATGAATGGTAAAGTTATAATGCTTTTAGTTACGAATGAAATCATATTTGAAATTTGAGAAATTAGATTATGTGTATACCACTAAGCAAATATGCTTAGCGCGTTAATTTATCGCGCTCAGGTTGAACATTTTGATTCCTTTTCCCAGATAGGGAAGTAGCTGATACGCGGAAGTTCAGACAGTCACCATCCATCCTACACTTTTGGTAGTTATATATATATATATATATATATATATTGCGTAGGATCATACATTTTGAAACACATGTATAAATATGTAAATTATTGTATTTCACTTATGTAAAAAGCTTATGTATATTTCTTTAAGCTTACTTTTAATTATATATGCATATAAATATTTATGATATAATTGAGTAATGTAATGTTTGGAAAACGGACCGGAGATCCGAAATGGAAATTCTGAAATTTATGTTTTAGAAATGTTAGAGTTTTATTTACAGGGAATGAATTTTGGATTTCAGAAAAACAGAGGAAACTCTGCCGAAATTATTTCAAAAAAAAAAAAATTTCCGCTATCTTGGTAATGAGTTTTATAATTTTGATAATAAGTTTTTAAAAAGGTAACAGAAACGGATTTATAAAGGAAAGTAACGTTCTCCGTTCTGGATTTTCGACCGTAACGGAAGTCGGGCAAAGGGCGTTACAGTTATTGGTATCAGAGCTGTGGTTTAGGCGATTCTAGACCTAAGCTTCCGATAAATAATTGCATTATACATACACATGCATTGCATACTACCAAAGTGGAAAGGATGTGACTCTGACCTGCGGATTTATTTCTCTGTCTTATGTAAGGGTGTAGGGTAGAATCCTCCCATGTTAGAACCGCCAAGGGCGGTGGTGAGTCTGAGTAAGGTAATCCAGCTAGTGTGGCTGGAAGTATGTTAGAGGGCTCCGTAGGTCCTCAAAGGGCAAGACCGGCGGCATAGGGTCAACCAAATTTCATGGATTAGATGGTCTAGTTCGTTAAGTATGTGGCTAGAGCTGCACCCAGGAAGCATTTGTGAGAGGACCAACTCCGCGTCCATGTAACCAATATGGTAAAAAGCATAAAGGTAAATGCTGAATAGTGTCAGGAGTATGTTATATATATGCGGATCACCTGATCATATTCAGAAAAATTGTCCAAAGAACAGAGCCGTTTCCGCTCCTCAATCAGAAGCATCAACTCCTTCAGTTCATAAAGGGAGGAGACCGAGTCCTAATCAGTCAGAGGCTCAGAGCAGCAGGTTGAGGGGAGTACTAGATTCTACAGAGAGACGAGATACCCGAGTTTCGGCTCGTGCATATGCTATCAGGGCTCAGGATGATTAGGATGCTCCAGATGTGATAGTTGGTATGATTTCCATCTTTGATATTTCTGTTCGTGCATTGATAGACCCAGGATCTACTCATTCCTACATTTGCACTTCCATACCTAGCGATAAGAAATTACAAGCTGATGTTACCGAGAATGAAATAATGGTTAGTAATCCCTTAGGTCACAGTGTGATCATGAATAGGGTATATAAAGATTGTCCCATTCGGCTTCAGGGACATGAGTTTCCGGATGATCTGATGGTGTTACCATTTTGGGAATTTGATCTGATATTGGGTATGGATTGGTTATCCAGACATCAAGTTGTGATTGATTGTCATTTGAAAAGAATCACACTTAAGACTGTGGATGGTAATGAAGTAATTATGGTGGGAGAGAGATCTGATTATCTCTCTAATGTGATTTCAACTGTGTCGGCTATAAACTTAGTAAGGAAAGGGTGCGAAGCTTATCTGGCTCATGTAGTTGATTCTCGTCAGGCTGGATCTCAACTTCAAGATATTCCCACAGTGTGTGATTTTCTTGATGTGTTCCCAGATGAATTACCAGGTTTGCCTCCGGAAAGGGAAGTTGAGTTTGTCATTGATATTTCGCCAGGCATTGCGCCAGTGTCTATAGCTCCGTACAGAATGGCTCCTGCTGAATTAAAAGAATTAAAGATTTAGTTGCAAGAGTTGCTTGACAAGGGTTTTATTCGACCGAGTGTGTCGCCTTGGGGAGAACCTGTGTTATTTGTTAAGAAGAAAGATGGGTCTTTGAGATTGTGTGTGGACTACCGACAGTTGAATAAGCTTACAGTTAAGAATAAATATCCCTTGCCTAGGATTGATGATTTGTTTGACCAGTTGAGGGGAGCGAGTGTCTTCTCTAAGATTGATCTTCGATCCGGTTATCATCAATTGCGGGTAAAAGAGTCAGACATTCCCAAGACTGCATTCAGGACTAGATATGGACATTATGAATTTGTGGTGATGCCATTCGGACTAACGAATGCGCCTGCAGCTTTTATGGATTTAATGAATCGTATTTTTCGTCCGTATCTGGATCAGTTTGTTGTGGTATTCATTGATGATATTTTGGTGTACTCTAAGACCCGAAAGGATTATGATAGACAGCTTCGGGTAATTTTGCAGACTTTGAGAGGAAAGCAATTATTCGCCAAATTGAATAAGTGTGAGTTTTGGCTCTCTGAAATTGCTTTTCTGGGACATATTATATCCGCTGAAGGAATCCGTGCAGATCCGAGGAAAATAGAAGCTGTTATGGGGTGGCAACCTCCGAAGAATGTTTCGGAAGTCAGAAGCTTTTTGGGCTTGGCTGGATATTACAGGCGTTTTGTCAAAGGATTTTCATCCATAGCGACTCCGTTGACTCGATTGCTCCATAAAGATGTTAAGTATGAATGGACTGAAAAGTGTCAGACAGCTTTTGATCGATTAAAGGTGATGCTGGTAGAGGCTTCAATCCTTACTCAGCCAGTAAACGGTAAGGATTTTGTGGTCTATAGTGATGCTTCTCATCAAGGACTTGGATGTGTTCTAATGCAGGAAGGAAAAGTAGTTGCTTATGCCTCTAGACAGCTAAAGACTCATGAGAAGAATTATCCGACGCATGATCTGGAGTTAGTAGCTATTGTCTTTGCATTGAAAATATGGAGACATTACCTATATGGGGAAAGATGCTATATTTTTACAGACCACAAGAGCCTAAAGTATTTGCCTTCTCAAAAAGAGTTGAACTTGAGACAAAGGAGATGGATGGAGTTAATCAAAGACTACGACTGTATCATCGACTATCACCCAGGGAAAGCTAATGTGGTAGCCGATGCGTTAAGTCGTAAAGCTTTGGTTTCTTTAAGAGCCATGAATGCCGTTTTACAGATGACTCAAGACAATGTCGTAAAGCTTTCTTGTGCTCATGGGTTTAGCTTTCATGGTGACTGAATTGATGAATGGTTAGAGTTAAAGAAAGCAAGCAAATGCCGATGCGTTTGAGTTTTTACGGGCTATCGTCATGCTCAGATTTTTATGCTCGTCATGTGCAGTTTTTATGGTGATTCAGAATTGATTTTAGGTGCAGTTTTTATGCTTGATTTATCATTGATTATGGATTGTGAATTGGTCACTTGATGGACTGTTAGAATACACTTAATTGAACCGTCTAAAAACGTCGCGAAACAAGCCGTTGCAACATTACGTTATATGCTGTTTTGAGGACAGTTTTGCTTACTGTTTTGGTGTAGTTTTGCTTGCTGTTTTGGTGTTGTTTGCACGTAGTTTTGGTGCTGTTTGCACGCTGTTTTGGTGCTGTTTGCACGCTGTTTTGGTGCTGTTTGCACGTTGTTATGGTGCTGTCAATGCGCAGCGTTATTGAGCTGTTTATGGGCTGTTTTCGGGTAGCGTTATGCGCAGTGTTATAGGGCTATTTTGGTGTTGTTATGGTGCTGTTAATGCACAGCGTTATTGAACTGTTTTCGGGCAGTGTTATGCGCAGCGTTATTGAGCTGTTTTGGTGTTGTTATGGTGCTGTCAATGTGCAGCGTTATTGAGATGTTTACGGGCTATTTTTGGGACTGTTATTATGCAGTTTTAGGGACTGTTTTGATGTTGTTATGGACTACTATTGTGTAGCTTTTAGGGGCTGTTTATGGACTATTTGAAGGCTATTAAGATGCACTTAGTTGAGCTGTCGAAGCGTGCGTTATGCACTGTTTTCGGGGTTGTTATGTATGCTGTTTTTGGGGGCTATTAAGGTGCTGTTCTATGAGCGATTATTGTGTTATAACATGCTGTTTTGATTTAAAATGGTATACCGTTTTCATGCCAAAGCTATTTTAAATGATGGCGTAAGTTGTTTCAATGATTGTAAGCTGTTTCGAAGAGATTTTATGTTCTATTTTTGCATTGAGATTGTTTGTGTGGATGACATGGACTGTTTTGGAATTTAATATTGTTTCAAATGAGTGTTACGTACTGTTTTGATGTGTTGGCTATTTTGAGTATCATTTATGATAAATACATATTATGAAAGGTTTAATTCAAGTATGCTTTCATGAAATGTAATTAACGAGATACGTTATGAAAGGAATTTGAATGTTTACGATATCCTCCCTATGAAACTTTATGTTAAACATGATACATGAATTTTATATAATATGTAGCTAATTTATAAATATTTTGCGACACATATGGCATTCCTTAGGATATTTTATGTTATTTTCGGTAATAGTAGAGTACCCGAAAAGCGATGTAGGATTCCGCCTGGGAGTTACGATGTAGGATTCCGCCTCTCCCTAGGGTATATTATTATGCTAGCATACTACCTGTGCGATGAAGGATTCCGCACGTAGCGATGTAGGATTCCGCTACATAATTACCAATCATATGGTCCAGCGATGTAGGATTCCGCTCTACCATATGCATAGGGTGCCATTAGGCAAATAAATGAATGGTGGTTGATTTATTTTATGAAGAAAAAATGAATTTTAATTAATATGCATACCACCATTTTATTTTACAAATTTATGTTAAACTGAAATGATATGAGCTGCTGAACTTTTTATTGAAATTTACAAACTGTTATGTTTATTAATGAAATACTGATTTTTCATGAAGTGCAGCTTATCTATAAAAGTTATATCAAGCCAATGGTACTTACTAGGGTATATTATTATGCTAGTATACTACCTGTGCGATGCAAGATTTCGCACGTAGCGACGTAGGATTCCGCTACTTAGTTACCGATCATATGGTCCAGTGATGTAGGATTCCGCTCTGCTATATGCTTAGGATGCCATAGGTGAATAAATGATTGGTGGTAAAATTACTTTGTTATTACGCTATGGTTTTTGATAAATGTGTATACCACCATTTTGATTTCACAAGTTTATGTTATACTGAAACGATATGAGCTGCTGGATTTGAATAGGTTTTATGAAATATTTATGAAATTAGGGAGGATATACGATTATGTTTAACTATTATGAGATAAGCGATAAGTTACGTTAAGTACTATGTGCAAAATATAAATTCATGCTAAGTAACATGAATTCTTATAAATGTTTAGACATGGATAAATTCTTTTAAGCTTGCAATATCTTATAAGTTTATGTAGAATTGCATATCACTTACTGAGCTAGTTAGCTCACTACTTTTTGTTTGTTGTCATGAAAATCTTTACAAGTGTAGGAACGAATATTCAAGGCGAGCGATCTCCAATGTAAAGTTAGGCGAGCACATCCGACGACTGGTACTGTAAAAATTAATATAAGTGTTATAAGATATACTGAATATACATGTTGCAAATACTTTTGACTTGTACTGATACTTATGATTTGTATATATATTAAATAAATTTCAAATCCAAAATAGTTTTAATTTAAACGCTTTTATTTACTTTGGGAAGTGGAAATGAATGTATGCCTTTGAAAATGTTCATAAACTAATTCACAGGTGTTTTGGAAAGGTTGGAAATAATGGTGATACAGTCGTTGTGCTGTCGAAAATTTTTTTTCCTACCCTAAATTTTGAAATGAATGAGAAATGAAAATTTGTTTACGACTTGGCTTCACAGAGTCCTTTTGAGTCACCTATACGAAGACTTCAAGGATTTTGTGGAGTGCCGGGAGGGTTCCGCTCAGATTCGGATAGAGAAAATCCGCGTTGGGTCCTTTCAGCACGTCTCTTTAACTGGCTGTCAATGATGGCAAAATCCCGTGTTTTGTATTGCACCGTCAGATGAGAGGCGATTACCAAACTTTTTGATTTGACAATTGGGGCTCGACACCTTTATAAAGGTGGAGCCTCTTCAGTTATATTTCTCATTTGTCATTCTCAAGCTTTAGTCACTTTTCAATTTCTTCTTCTTTTCTCTAGTCTGAGCAGTCATTCTTCATTTCCGTTGAGGACCAGTTTCAGCTTCCGAGGAACCAGCTATGTTGTATTTGCAAAAAGTTCTTCATAGCTTCTTTTAGGTTTGGTTGTTCATATCAACTGTGCATTTTTCTTTTGGATTTGATTTCGAGTCGGTGTTTTTCATGTTCTTGGTGTTGAGTGTTTGCTAATGATGGTGACTTTTCATCTTCTGTTGCTTTGATCTGGTAGACTCGTTTTTTATAAACCGTTATTGTTTGTGGTATACATGCGAGCTCGTAAGTAGAGACATTGGTGGCTTGCTTGTTTGTAGGTCATTAGATTATGGGTTGACCTGCTCATAACCTTAGGAGTTTGTGTGGTGTTTGGGACCTGTTGACTTTAGGACAATTTTCTAGGAGTAGAAAACTTTATCTCTCAGGGACTTCCGCTTACAGTGACTTAACTGCTCCCTTTTTGTTTGTAGATGTCTTCAAGTCATAGATGCTAACCACACATGATAGGGGATGATGAACCTCAAGCTCTGATAAGCGAGAGGAGCTAGTGAGGTTACACACCAGGCAACATCCCAAAGCGGGAAGACTACTGAAGAATTTACAGTTCACGTGGATCCTGTTCTGTTCATCAGCCGACTGAGGGTGAGCAAACTGCCACTGCCGGATAAGCTAACGAGGAAAGAAGAGCTCGCTAGATGTTTAAATCTTATCCCACCAAAATAGCATACATGGAACTTGGGGGATGGGCATTAGAATATCAACTTCCTTGGGGTTGTAGTGTTATGGTGGCCTTCTCTACTAACTGCACAGCTTATCCTCCCGCGGGCTATATCGCTATCAGCCCATACCATTTAGACGTGGACCTCACACTAACCTCCCTCTCGAGGCCTGTGGCTTGCCACTCATAAGGTACTGTCCCAGTCAAGATGGGTTTTCTTTCGCCTCCCCACCTCTCGAACCTGGCCCTTGACCTTTAAATCCAAATTCTTAGAAAGGTGAGTACCAATTGAGCTAGGTAGCCAGTCCCGTATACCTCAAAGATCTCTTAAACGACCTGAAGCTCGCCCCTTTTTAGCTCACCCTAAATACTTATGCATAAATTTCTTCATTGATTGGTTTTTTTAGGAAGAATAATCTCCCCTTTTCCTCATCGATGATTCTTGGGTATATATTTTGCTTCAAAGGTACTAGTACAGGGGAACCTTAGGACGTATTAGCTCGTCCCTCCACATACAAGAGCATCTTACCTCAAGGCGAGGCTAAGAGGAAATCCAACATGGGTGATTACAAGACACAATGGTTTTATGTCTCTCGCCCCTTCTTGATCTGCCTTAGAAATTTCAGTTTCGTTGCCTTCCCTAGTGAGGGCCTTAAAGTCGATCCATGAATCTTTTTAGCTATAGATATTTTTTGCATACTATTTTTTTTTTTTTTTTTAGGATGTGAAGGCTCAGAGAATCATGCTTTCCTAGGATGAGGCTAATGACCTTGAAATTCTCGCTGCTCAGAGATTAGAGAAGGACGATATCAGGTTAATAGATGAACTCTTTCACAATTATTAACTCGTCCCTCGCTTCAAAAATAAGCTTGTTAGGAGTAAAGACATTGGCTTTTGCGATGACGAGGACATTGAGTATGTTTTTGAAGTGGTTGACGTCAATGAAAGCTCCAGCTCGTTAGGAATTTCCTCCAGTAGCTCCGATGTCAAGATTATCCCACCTAAAGCTATAGAGATGACGATTCTGAGTTTAAAGGCCCTTCCATCAAGAAGGCTTCGTGATCCTGTGAGCACGGCTATTGTTGCTTCTACTACTCCCAGCTCAGCAACAATAAAAGAAGGACCCCAAAACGTATGTCCTGGCAAACTTTCTTCTCCCACCTTTCCAAAAGATTCTTTCGTGGTTGCCTCTTTTGGGACCTTACAAGCCCTGGTGTCGGTCCCTTAGCCATAAGTTCTTATAGATCCAAATAAGGAGGCAGCTGTGATTGTTAAGGGCAAGAAGGTCGCTTCGAGGTTCGGGGCCAAGAGGAAGAACAGTGGTGTAGCAAGTAAACCTCCCTTGATGAAGCGGCTTCACAAAGAGAAGGGGAGGTAGGTCACAGTTTCTTTCCAAAAGGCGGTGTCTCAGGCTATTAAAGGGGCACGATCGCCTAAAGCTACCGTCAAGTCAAGTCTTGAAAGCAACCTTAAGGGAGTTTATTTTTACCTTATTTTCGAGCAACTTCCTTCCATTATAGGTTCCTCGGCCAGAAGTCTTGAAGACTACAGTTTTACTTGTGTGGACCTACTTTCTTGGGCAGCTCACCAATTAATCAATCTAAGGTTTGTTTTCTCCTCGCCAATGCTCACCACCACATTATCTCTAACTTTGGCTTAATGTCTTGCAGTCTTCTATGGGGATTATGAAGGCCATAGATGACATGCTTACCTTTGAGGAGCGAAGTGAGAAGTTTAAAGTCGACAACAAGAAACTCAAGGAAGCAGTGAAGAAGTATGATAACGAGCTACTTTTCTTGACGAGCGAGGTTGATAAGGCGAAAGAGGCAGCTAGAGCTCTTCAGGCCAAGTTGGACATTGTTGAGGCTGCTCTGACGAAAAAGATAACCTTCATGAAGCAGTCACCTCTGAGCTTTGCTTCTAACTCAATAACACTAAAGCCTTACTGGAGAAACGAGAAGAAGACTTGGAAGCAGTTTCGAAGAGGGAAGAGCTGGTGATGCAACGACCTAAAACTGCAGAGTAAGAGGCCTTAAAAATGAAGGAGGAGGCGACCTTGGCAAGAAATGAGGTGGAAGCTCACGTTGAGAAGACAAAGACAGAAATTGAGGTTGGGTTTCTTTACACCCTGTAGACGACATATCCCAATATAGACTTCTCCATCTTTGGTGAAGGAGGAGTCAAAGAGGTGGAGTATTTCACCAAGGAAACTAAGAGAGTAGGTGAGGTGCCAAATCAAGGTCGAAAAACCCAGCTCGAAGAAGGTGTAAAGGATCAAGCGCCTTTTGACTCGGTTCCTCAAAACCTTGTCTCTCAAGCTTACTAGGACCCTAGTCCATCAGCTCCTCGAGACTCTAGCCCTTCAGCTTCTATTTCTCTTGAAGGCGAAATTACTAGTACAGATTGAGCTTCTTTTTGCGTCCCAGTGCCTCTCGATTAGGGAACTACTTAAGGCATGTAGGATGTCAACTGGACACAAATCTCATAGGGCTTAGAGGTGTGTAGTTCATGGAGGAATGATTGAAGCTCTTAATCCTATGTACTTGGACAACCATAGTGTTGTGATTTCAAATTTCTGATGATTTTGCTTTACTTGTGAGATTTTTTGTAATATGTAGATACTGACCTTTTTAGAGGTTCCTTATAAATACTCGCTTCAATATAATATCGATTTTTCTACTTTTGAATTCTTGCGATTTGATAGAGTAAACAAATAATGTAATATAATGGTAACAGTGCCTGGTGGGAGCTTGAAAGCTTGCTAATCCTGACATACTTTGGCTTCGCAAAATATAACAATTTCCGAAATATATCAGAATATATATAATGACTTGTAGCTTGCAGTCATCATGACAGATTATGTAGATATTCTAGATAGAATGGAACTCGTTGATGTATTGCAAACCATAACACATACATGTATAGATCGGGTAGGATGAAATAATAACTTGGATGAATTCTTACACTAGGAATTTCCACTAGAACATACACTCATGATATGTTACATAAAATAACCTATAAGCTAATATAGTTAAAATCGAAAAGGAATGATTTATGTATTTTGTCTGTGTAATTGTTGATGAAATGATCAATTAATAACTTTTAGATAAAAGTTTAAGAAGGGCATTAAAAATATTAATTGAAAAATTATGCGAATTATAAATGGATATAGATAATTTATATGTTTTGCATTTGTAATTATTAGTAGATTAGATAATTAGTGGAATTAATAAAGTTTGAAAATTTGTGAAATATTAATTTAAGACTGGTATTTCGAGAAACAAAAATTATTAAATGAAATCATGTTATGTTGTTTAAGAAAACATTAGAGATATATATATATATATATGTGAAAAAGGATTATTACGTATTTGATAAATATAATTATTAATAATATGCTTTCATCGGGATTTATAATAAAATTCTTATAAATAGAATTGATATGATTAATAATAAATAGTATGTATTTTATGTATGCGATTTTGATATTTAAAACTTTTAATAAAGTATTTTTGTTAGGATATGTTATGAATTTCTTTTTTTAAAAAAAAAATTAGATTGATACGTTTAATAATAAATTTTATGTATTTTACATGTTAAAATTATTTGTAAATAAATAGAAAATGATTATTATGTATTTGATATATGTAATTAATAATAAAGTGCTTTCATAGCAATAGGTAATAAAATTTTTACAAATAAAATTGATGTGGTTAATAATAAATTGTACGTATTTTATATGTATATTTATTAGTAAATTGATTTAATTGTGAATTTTATTAACGAAAAATATTTGGTTGAAAATCGTTTCAAAATTGCCATCAAAAGTAGTTTTATGCTCATATCTATTTATCAGTTAATAAATATTAGTGTGTTATATAATGATTATTTGAAATTGGAAAAATTGAATTTTGTAAAGTTATAATTGAAATATGATTTTTATGCACTTCATGACTTTTATTTTGAGAAAAGTTAATATATGGTGAAATTTTTATTTTATTATATTTTTGAACTCTCAAAATGTAGAAAAGTGTGAAATTATATTATGGGAAAATAAAGTTTTATAACATTTAAATTAAGTGTACACCCACTAAATAGAAATACTTAGTGCGTTGGGTTTATCACGTGCAAGTGATTGAGTTGGGCTTGCCTCCAAGACGAAAACAAAGCTCTTGCAGATTTTTGCACAGTCACATCTGATCATAAATTTTTTGAGTAATGAATAATTTTGTAAAATAGGGATATATATATATATATATATATATATATGGGCATTATCATATAGATGTTATAAATTATATCTTGTATTGTTTTGTAAATTATAACGTCTGTAGAATTTTGTATAGTATTGGTACATGTTACAATGAGTGTTGTTGCTAAATGCTGAATTTTTAAAGAACTACGATGTTTGTGTATTGAAGTGGTTTGAGAATCGGACGAGAGGTCCGAATTGGAGTTGATAAATGAATTTTATAGAAGTGTTATCATATTCTCTACAGGTTTTGAAAATTTGCGTTTATAAAAAAAACAGGGTAATTCTGTTGGATTTTCTAAAATTATAATGGAAAAATAATATTAAAGTTTTTCTATATCGTAAGAATTTAAAATAAAACTTTTATTGGTGATTCATTTTCTACTAAGTAAGTTTTCGAAATAAAGGAATAAATGAATTTCAGTTTAGAATTGTAACGTCCTTCGCCTCGAATCTCGATCCGATGGGAAGTCGTGGTAAGAGGTGTTACACTATTTTTCCGCTTATATTGGTCAAGTGGTACACTCCAATTCCCAAGTCTTCTTTCACGACATAGGGTCTTTCCCATTTCGAGTCTAGCATCCCGTCGCTAGACTTGTGAGCTTCGGATAGAATGTATGAGATTACTAGGTTTATAGCTTCGAACTCGGACCTTCTTATTATAGTATCTGGTTGCCTTCTGCTGATAGATGACAACTCTAATGCGAGCTTCCTCCCTTGTTTCATCAAGTAAGTCTAGGTTTGTGGCCAGGAGCTGATCATTATCTATTGGACTGAAGCTTACTTTCCGTTGGCTGGTTATCTCAAACTCAGTTGAGATCATTACCTTAGATCCATAGACTATGAAGAAGAGAGTTTTTTCTGTAGTGTTGCGAGCAGTTGTTCTATAGCCCATAACACTTTTTGTAGTTCATTCACCCATCCTCCCTTCTTGGCCTCTAGCCTCATTTTCAAGATTTATTTTATGATTTTGTTGATGGCCATGACTTGGCCATTGGCCTGGGGCTTGTCTATTGTTGAGAAGCTTTTTTCGATGCCCAGGCCATTGTAGAATTTGATGAATTGGTCGCTGGTGAACTGAGTGCCATTATCCATCACGAGTTGCTGGGGAACTCCAAACCTGCATATGATATTATTCCAAATAAACTTTTCTACCTTTGCAGTGGAGATCTCTGATAAGACCTTTCCCGAATTCCTCATCTGGACCCAATAAAGATCCTGTAGCACTTTGGCAGAACTCTAATGAACCCTAATTTTAGTCCAAAAAAATCCTATCGGAGCACCGAAACTTATTTTAAACTCTTTTTAAGATCGTTTACTAGGTGGTAGGGGTAAAAATTTTTCATTTTTCTAATGAAAATCCGATAGCATACTGATTGTTTATTGAACTATACCATCCTGCAAATTCAAAGACAGTTTAAAAACACTTCTATAGCAACCAATCTTAACTACCAAGGGCCTCTGGCCTGTATCCCAAAACCAATTTCACTATAAAAACCATAATTATGAAATAAGACTGAAAAACTAAAGCTTTTCAACTTTCATCTTCATAAAACGACTTGATAAAATCTATGCATTCAAAAATTAATATTTACATTTACAATTTCTACCATGATTTGATTCAAAATATACATATGACATAAACATAAAATATCCAAGGTAGTAGTGGTCGTCCATCAGTTGATTTGCATGTCTGCGTCTACTGGATGACTCACTCCTGAACGACTTACTCTTGCACCGATAGGAGAATTTTAAGAAACACATTGAAAACAAACTATGAGTAAACTCAGTGAAAATTACAATTTGAAAAAACTAAAGAAAAGTAGTTTTATTCTTTTCTAAAATACTTTATCGAAATTCTTTCGAAGACTATTTTTCAAGTTCATTCTCAATCTTTTTCTTAAAATTTCTCATTTTCTCACCTTAATGGTAACCTAGGAAAATTACTTCTATCGTGACAGTATAAAATCTCTTGCTCGCCACTAGAAATTAAGGAATCTGTCATGTGTAGTTACCGGTGTGTAAACTTTGGGCATGCATTACCCTCTCGCAATCAGTTCAATCTACACTACCCTTATACGTGCAGAGGGTGACTCAATTGACTCTTTCTCTTAGGAATCGTCCAGACCCCACTCTTGGTTAATGACTCACTCATATCTATCGTACACGCATAGGATATTCAACTGGGCACTCAATTAGGGCTAGGGTAAACTATAGGCGTAAAAAAGCTCTTTTTCTCAGTATCTTCAAATAAACTCATTTTCAAAGCAGAAAGCCTAAAACTTTTACTTCTACCATGTTCTCGGTATAAATATATACTCAACGGAAAACTCCATGCTAGAATCTCAGTATAACTTCAATAAATAACTGAATTACATAATTAATAAATTCATATAAACAGAAAGTAAAATACATTTATTCATATATAAATAAGAAATAAAATTAAAATTAAATAACACTTAAATAACTAGTTTTCTATTCACAAAATGCCTTTCGTCAAATGACAATCCTCCTCCGATACTTTCCGCTTTTACCTTCTTTTCGCTTCAATCTCACTTGATTTTTGCTCCTATGGCTTTGGTTAAAGACAAGTTTGAATTTTGGTGTGAAATCACTTGTAGAAATGGCTTGAAACTCACTTGATCCTTCTTCCTTCCATGGCCAGTATTCTCACCCCCTCACTCGGTTTGCTTCAAGTCTCGAATGTGAAGGAAAATGACAAATTGACTTCTTTTAATTACAACTTAACCCCTTAAACTTTACTTAATTCCATTTTGACCCCTAAAGGCTTTGAACATCTTTCACCCTCGTTGGCAACCTCATGTCAAGTAATGCCTTTATTTTTTCTAGGTTAGCCTCAATCCCCCTACTATTCACCATAAAACCCAAGAATTTGCCTGAGGCTACTCCAAAGACACATTTAAGAGGATTGAGCTTCATCTGATACTTCCTCAACACTTGAAACGTCAACTCGAGATCGTGTACATAATTGATCGCTTGCCTGGACTTTACCAACATATCATCCACATACATCTCCATGGTCTTCCCAATCAGTTTCTCGAACATCATGTTCACTAGTCTTTGGTAAGTTGCCCCTGCATTCTTCAATCTGAAGGGTATCACCTTATAGCAATATAGCCCATGATTCATGATGAACGAGCTATGCTCCTCATCCTCAGGAGCCATTGGGATTTAATTGCACCTAGAGTATACATCTATGAAGATAAGGAGCTCGTGACCAGCGGTTGCATCCATAAGCTGGTCGATTCTCAACAGTGGGAAACTATCCTTTAGGGGAGCTTTAATTGAGGTCTACAAAATCAACGTAGGTTCTCCACTTCCACTTTTTCTTCTTTACAAGTACTGGGCTAGCGATCCATGTTGGGTAGTGGGCTTCTTTAATGAAATTGTTAGTCAGCAGCTTGTCTACTTCCTCATTCAAAGCCAAGTACCGTTCATTTGTCATCGGTCTCCTTTTCTAGCAAACTGGCTTATGGTGGGAGTCGATGTTCAATTCGTGCGACATGACCTCAGGGTTTATTCCTACCATGTCTTTATGGTTTCAAGTAAAGACATCTAAGTTCACATTAAGCAAGTCAGTGAGTTGAGCTTTTATTTTTGGAGCCAACCCTTTTTCTGGCTTGAGGCTTCTTTTAGGATCTACCTTGCTGACTTGTACATCCTCTAGTTCTTCCACGAGCTCGGTTGCCCTATCTATATCTACCTCACGAGAGTCAAGGTAGCGGCTTTCACCTCTTTTCGTCATAGCATATGGCTCACCCTTTGGGACCACGTTTACCTTTTTTCCATTAGCTTCCATTTTTACGGAATCTTCATAATAATGGCGGGCTAAATGTTGCTTGCCGTTTACATATCCTACCCCATTGGGAGTTGAAAACTTTACTATGAGAGTTCGCGTTGATGTGACTATGTCCAGGTCATTCATGGCTGGTCTTCCCAACACAACATTGTAAGCAAAGGGGCAATCAATGATTAGGAAATCTGCAAGCACATTGAGAGACGGTCAGTGTCTCCGACTTTTAAGGGGAGTTTGATTTGCTCGATGGGGGTGATGGTGTCTCTAGTAAACCCATATAGAGACTCAGGGGAAGGCATCAATTGCTTAGCTTCGAGCCCCATCTGGTCATAACATCCTTTATACATCACATTAATTGAGCTTCCGGTATCTATCATTGTCCTTCGAACCTCCATATTCTCGATGCGAGCTTGGATGACTAGGGCATCATTATAGGGCCAGTGCACTCCCCTGGCATCCTCTTCCATAAAGATGATTTCTTTAAATGCTACATTTGCTTTCATTGCAGGTCTTCCTAGTTAACTTTGACCTGCTATTGGTAAGTGGTTGGCTTCACGCACATAGCGCTTATATGACCTGTTAGATGTATCTGCTATGTGAGGCCTTTCATGAATGGTAAAGATTGTCCTTACAGTAGGTAATTACTTTAGGTTAGAGGTTAGTTGGGCTAGTTGCTGTGTCATTTGTTGAGGATGCTGAGTTCGAGGTCGCTATCCTACAAGCCTTACCACAAAATCCCTCAAACGGTCCCTTCTAATCAACTATTCAATGACGTCTTTCAACACCCAATGTTTTGAGGTATTGTGACCTACTTCGTTATGATAAGCACAATACATGGTTTTATCTTTGAATTGGCTAAGGGTTCTGAGTGGAACAGGTTTCCCAAAGTCCTTCCTACTCTTTTCCATGGCGAAGATCTTGACTTAAGTATCTAATAGGATAGTGTAATTTTTGTAATGGCGCGTGCATTGAGGTCGCTCATGCCTTTGAGTATTCTTCAACCCAGGTCTGTTTCTGGCTTTCTTTACTACTTGGTTATTGTTCCTCTGACCTATATTGTCATTTCCCCACTATTGCTCTTTTTATCTTAGTTGGAGCTACCAGCTTAATTCTTCGAATTATTTGGCTTCCTTAAACCCGAGGCTTCCTCTTACCTTATTTCTTTTGAAACTCGCTCATAGAATTCCCCTAAATCTTTCACTGGGGACTTATAGATGCTCCCATACAGCTTCCTATCTCTTTTAAGTCCCACCAAGATAGTTGTTAAGATCCTCTCATCTGTAGGGTTTTTCATGTTATTTGTCTCACACTTGAATCTATTGATGTAGTCCTTTAATGGCACGTTAGGACGTTGAAAGATCGTGGCAAGGTGGCATAGTGGCACATGCTACCTTTTCAATGCCTTGCATTGGTTAACGAATTTTCGCTGGCATTCCTCCCAACTACCAATATTGCGAGGTAGGAGGTTCCTGAGCCAAATCAGAGGGATATCTCCTAACGTCGTTGGAAAGATGTGACATTTGACTAGCGAGCTGGTGGTTTGCAAATCCATTTGAACGTTGAAGGCATCCAAATGATCATAAGAGTCAGTATCCCCATTGTACTATAGGATGTTAAAGACCTTAAACCTAGGGGAAAACGACTCTGACTCGATCTCCGGAGTAAAACAAGTTCTTTCATAGTAATGATTCCTCTGTTCTTGGGCTTTAGGTCGTGCTTCTAACTGTTGGACCCTCTGTAGGAGCTTCTCAACCATGGGAGCCTGTTATTCAGATCGTCTGACAAAGGATTGCTCACTGCACCTAGTATCCCTATTAGGGGAATATTCACCTTACTCCCCAGCCCTTCTTTATTCAAATTAGATAGAATAATGACCTGGCTGTTGGTTGAATTCGTCTGACCCATCTCCCCGATAGAGTCTAGTAGTTTGTTGCCGTTGTTCCTTTTCTCTTTGAACGAAAGCTCGCGCATATTCAAGGCTTATTTCTACTCATCGACCTCCATCTTGGTTCACCTTTACCTTCAATCCTGAGGAACAAGTTATCTCTTCATCATCGTGAGCTCGCTGATTACGAGTTCTAAGCCGTAAATTAGAAGAATGAGTTGATTCTCTTCATGCTGATTCCTTTGCAACAGCCCTTTCCTCTGGGATTGGAATATCGTTACATGGTCACTAGGAAAGATCCCCTGTTATAGCTACCTCTACCGACCTTTGAGCGGCCTAAATTTGAGTCTATGTCAGCGACTTAACGATATCTACTAGCTGCATAATAGTATTCTCCAAGGCTTCTTGGTGTTGTTGCCATATTTGCATGGCATCCCCTCCAATGGCATTGGGTGTAAATTGAAGAGAGGGGAGTGAGGGCATGCCTTAAGTAACCCCAGTCATAGGTATATTTGAGGTGCCTACACCCATGTTAGCTGGTGGAATATCTCGCTGTTGGTCCACTATTTCAAGTCTGTCGGTCACTGTATCTGAGCTCTTGGTTGTTCTTTCCTTTGCCATGGTAGTTATAGGTAGAAAACTACAGTGTGCGCTCTTCCTCTAGTGCCAAAATATTGATGTCAAATAATGTCAACCGGGGTTCACAAGCCCAATACTATAGAAGCTATTAAGCGTGTTCTCTCTCTCTTTTACAATGAAATTGACCCCCTATTTATACAATAAGATATTATTAAATTAATGAGTCATTATTACTTTTACATTTTCAAGACTAATGTTTGCTGAAGTCAACTGTCGGAGCATGGGCTACTGACATTAACCCATGCTTAGTAGTTGAGATTTTCTTAAATCACGTTATTATTAGCCTGAAACACTCTTCTTTTGTGTGCACGACACACTATAAGCTGGGCCTAGCTCTACCATAGTCGACCTGGAGAAGCTGAGAGTGTGGCCATTCAGAGCCCTAAGATTTTATAGTGAACGATCTCAATTCGATGAGCTGGTCCCTTCTAGAACATGTGCAAACTGCACAGTGTATGAATTGAGAGTCTGCTTTTGCGAGCTTCGATTTGATCGGTTAGGCCTTTGCTTTGTCGGACTAATCCATCGGCTTGGTTCATCCCACTTTTATCGGCTCATTTAGGCAGTCCAGAAAATACCCATAACAATATATAAATAATGGTCTTGTTGCAATAATTTCTATTGACAAAATAAGCACCTAGAGATATGAAGGGAACATAATTAAACAAATTATATGAGGACAGATCACTGTTATTGTGTTGCATTGGTTTGCACGTATTAAAAGCATCCCGGTTTTCTCTTATTATCCTCCTGATAGCTTGGAAGAAAGCATCGATGACAAATTAGAATGCGTATATATATATGACCGAGAAAAATATGAGACTTCTAGTGCATCATCCTTTGATGTGCTTCTAATCTTACAAGTAAACTTACAACAGCAGCTTTTTAAGCGCTTGACTAGAACAGGCTGAGATCCCGCATCCTTAATAGATAACATTTTACATATTAAAATAGTTTGTATTGTAAATGCTTAAATAAAGATAATTAAAACAGAAAAAGAATAGCAAAAGAAAATATAAAATTTGATTGACATGTTCTACTCTTAGCACTTGCCAGTCATTGAAATCCTAATCTCTTGCTTTCAGTTGGTGAACTAGGGAACCAGTGTGCAACATATGACTCACATCAACTCATAAATCAATAAAATTAGTAGGAATTCATGTGTCATGAACTGTTTCATTCAGCAAATTAAAATTCGTCTTTAGTAAAGCTCCCTAAGTTTCTCAACTTTGTGCGATCATAATGGAATGTCATAAATGTTCTCATTTGAAAGAAAAATTGATTTCGAATTTAATACGGAAACGTGAATTTTAAATTTTTTTTAAATAAAAACATATCCGATCGATGCTAGTAATAACAATTCAATAATTAAATTAATAAAATCAAATCGTACATTGCATGAAAATTGAATTGATTCCATTTGATTTGCAGATTCTTCACCACCCGATCTTCTTTGTTATGACTCTTTACAAAAGAAACTATGTGTGGACTCAATTTCGAAGAATTAAATCATGAAATCATTTTGTAAACGAATATAATATAGAAATTAAAAACAATTTTCTTGATTTCTTTTGAGAAGGGTTAATATATTGTTTTTAATTAACGGAAGGTTTTTTGTTCAAGTACCCAAAAAATTCTCTCTCTAGTTACCAACATAAAACACCCTTTTTATAATATTAAATTACAGTTTTCGAATTTAATAACGAATATAATTTCCTATTTAAATTGAAAAATATAGTTCATATTCAATATGGAATTAAATTCCTTATTGGTCTAAAACTCTTTACTTTTAATTTAATATGAAATCTAATTCCTATTAAATTAAAACTTCTTTAATTAATTTAATTTGGAATCTAATTCCAATTAAATTAAATTACTATTTTCATTGATTAAAAGATTTTTCATTAAATTAAATGATTTTAAATCATAAATAATTTAATGATACCATTTAAACTTGAATCCATAACCTCTTTAAATAATTAACAATTAATTAAATAAATATATACATTTAAATAATCAAATTATTTAAATTATTCGTGAACGTGTCCATAATTTTTTTTTTCATGTACACATATAATTGGATAATCTAATTATATTATTCCCTTTGTTTCTTTCTATGGTTGTGAGCTAGCAAGAGGACCAAATGAACCTACAATTTGAGCTCTAATAACATTTGAATTATTAATTAAACTCTTTAATTAAATAATTCACTATTATTAAACTTAAAATTACTCCACTAAAAACCCAAGGTTGCACTTTCAAGATTGTAGATGTTTTACATAATATGAATTTTCAGTGTCCACCGATTTAATCATTTCATATGGTTCGATCCTCTACAAGTAGTTCGTAATTAGAGCTAGGTCATTAAAGTCTATTATACCTCTCTAATTATATTTCATTCCATTAAGTACCATTGATTCTCTAATGAATAATATATTTATAACAACTTATAAATTTATCTTTTCATTTACTTACAAATAGAAAGTCGAATACTCTTTTTGTTCGAGACCCGAATTGATAGGATCCGACCCGGATTTCTACTAATGAATCCAGCGATTTTACCGAACACTCCACGAGACCCTTCTAAAGCCCAGCTAATAAGACCCAAAAGAATATTGTAGAGCGAACCTATAATTATTTAACTTATTTCTAAATTAAACTTTATAAAAAATCACATTTCCTTGCATCAAATGATTAAACATAATATTAAAATAAAATGTGAAAATCTAAAATATATATGCATTTATAAAAGGTAGTTGTTCATCAATCTGAAAAAAAAAATATGTAATCCATATGGGTAAGTCCAAATCGTAAGCTTTACGTAAAAGTTTATACTGCATCGTCGGTCGGGACCTACCTGCACTTGGGGAGGTTTGAAATAAAAATATGATGAGCTATAAAGCCCAATGAGTGTGCATATGTTTATTTCTTAGAAATTACCTCCAAAAATGTTTTCGAAAAATAATTTTCTTCAAAACAATTTATTTTCTAAAAATTTAGAGTTTTTATAAAGATTTCTATAAGTTTCAAAAGTTTAATATTTCTAAAATATTTTCTTTCTTAAATTTGTTTCTAATTGTATGCTAGAATGGCCATGCAAGGAAGTCAAAACCACAAAGATGACCGGACCAACTCTGCTGGGGGGAGAGGGTCACGTGGCGTAAAGGCTAGCTAGCATTACTTATCGTGACAAAATTACAAAGACGTCTCATATACACGTGTGACAGAACTATCATTGCTCATCGTGCGTCAAGAAATACCCCACAAATATAGAGGGCGACAAACTCGACAGACTCGATCTCTCGATGTTAGTTGGACTAACCCGTCCAACATATGTTATACACTCCGGGGTATACCGATCGAGTTTAAAGCTAAAAGGTCACACTATAAATACTCGAACCATCCACTAAGTTTAAAAACCTTTTTTTTTAAAAACTTTTTCTATTGTTGAAATAATATTCCTTTATCATGCTATAAAATAACAATATATCATGCATACTATTCATATAAATAAACTATTCATTCTTCAGCTAAAATATAAAAAAATTAAGTTAAAATAAGGTTAAAGTATTTAAAATAATTTCACACTCATAACTTGTTTCCTAAATCACTTTTCTTTTGCCTTCAGTGACCTCCTTCTCTAACTTGTTGTTCCACCTACACTTATCACAAAAGAAATCTTACTTTGCTCACGGGCAACTTCAAATAAGCTCTATCACCTCTACTTTACTAGAGCTATAGTGGACTACACAACCCCTTTAGCTCAAGCTGTAAGCTCTAGCTCATGCTCAGCTCTTCTTACACAAGCTTATGCTTTACTTAGCCCAACTCGAATGAGCTCCTTCACTTAGCTTAGCTCAACTCATATAAACTGCTCAGCTTACTTCTTACAAACTACTGTCTTAGGCCAGCTCGAATAGGTATCAAGGTAGGTGAGCAATTATTCTGCTTGCTTCTCACGAGTTTAGGCTTTTAGGCCAACTTGACCGGTGCCAAAGAGAGCTACGGATATTCACCCTGCTCACTTCAGTGAGCTCTTGCGTGAGCTCACTATTAATACTATTTTTCAGCTTTTACATACCCACACATTAACATTACCACATTCCGACTTCAAACACCATAACACACATTTTTAATAACTTAACACCAGCTCTCAATTCCACTTAGGTCACAACTTCAACAGGTTTCACCACCAGACTCAACCATTCTCACCACTAACAACACAATTTAACTTATTTCCTTAGCTAATTAGTTACCAGCTTTCCTCAGCTTTCTACCTCGATCTCCAGCTTGCGAGTTGCTTCACTTTCACCACAACTAAGTGACAAGACCCAAATCAAACCTTATTTAGGCTCTCGTCTGGAGGATCCTGTCGGGCACTTCAACGGGCCTACTGAATCGGACTCATCGGATTGAAGAAAACCCGAGAAACGAACCTTTAACTTTCTTTTGCCGATTTACTCGTTTAAACTTAAAAACTTGGTTTTCTTAAAAACAGTTGGGAGTGACACAATTTTTTGAGATTTCATTTCAAAATAATTTTATAAAATTTCGGCAGCATGACAGCTGCATTTTTAACAATTCCAAAATTTACCTGCGAGTAAACAAACACTTCGACTATAGTTTCATTTCCTTCCAACTTCTGTATCCACAATCATGTAATATCATAACTTTTTCCATAAAAAATAAGCATGAACTTCATGTTAAAATGTACATGTATATACATCATATGTCAAATGCATAAATACTTACAATCATGCAATTCAAAATACGAATACTTCTTCATAATTACATATTTGTTTTATGCACAAAATTTTACATCATCACATTACATGAATCGCCCACCTATATATATACACAAAACAAAGTGTCATCGTCTCGTTCGCGGTAGCACTCAATGGAATGTAAATAGGCTACACAATAAAGGTAAAAGGTTAGTTGGTCACATATTAATAATACAAAATAATATGCCATAGTAATGCTTTACTTATATATAAATATTGGAGGTTTTAAATTTTCAAAACCATTTCTTATAAAAAGAACATGTGTATACCTAACACACTCAAACCATCACGTGACGTTTTTTCGATTGATGTCGGCGTAAAGCTGCTATAGTATTTTGACCATTACGTGCGGAATTTACTTCGTTGCCCGAGTGGTTTGAAATTATCTCAGTTTTAAACAACTACAATATAGAATTTCTTCATCGCAATTGTAGTACTTAATTCTATAATTCTGGCAACTACGTGCGAAATTTTTTCATCGCAACTATAGCACCCACAAATCAAACCTTAGCGACTATGTGCAGAATTTCTTCATCACCTCATAGTGCCCAAAATTTTAAATCTAACCGATTACGTGCAAAATTTCAACCTTGTCACGTAGCGCTAAATCTTATGGAAACTAAAGGTATACACATGGTTACAAAACTCTTAACTCATTTCTTTTTGAAAACTTTTCATTTTTAAATTCTCATTTCTAGACCCAATGTAAAGGTCATTTTACAAAGCTTTAACTCATAATCTTGGAAATCATTTTTCTACAACAACACAAATATGTTTAAAGAAAAAATGGAAATAGCGTAAGTGATAAAACACTTACCTCGCTCCGCGCAAGCACAACTGCCTTAATGAACCTCTCCTGCCTCACTTACTTGCGCATCACCTACATATCGATTTCTTATCATTACTTGCTTAATCACATAGCTCAAAACTTAAAATAATATTTCCAATACACTTTTCTCTATTAACAACTCTTTACACTATAACTTTTTTAACTCGATTTTAACTCAATCGAGACTCTCTAATTTCGATTTCTTTATAAAAGTCTTACTTTTAGACCCCTAGGATCATCCCCGTATGGTTCGTTTGGTCTCCAGAGGTTTAAAACAAAAAGTCAACTTTTTAATTAATTTGTTGACAAAAAAAAAAAAAGATTTAGAATCGGCACTCGTTTCGCGTCCATTCCTTTTTCTAACATCTCCTTATCCCATAACTAAGTCACCCGTAAAGTTTCGTCAAAAAATTTCATCATTTGCTATGTCAAATCTAGGAAAAACGCCTTGTTTTAGGCGCTTTTCGATGCACTTTTCGCACTGAACGAGCGACAATGGTTTTTCTTTCGTATCTAAGCTCATTTTACCTGTTTATGATTAACTCAACTCATTCCATGCAATAAAAATTGCATTTGTATAGCTATTTTACCTATCGACTCTTTAACGGCATTATTTTGCACATAAATTGTGCAATTTTTATCGGATTCAATCCGTTCCAAAACCTATGATTTTCTATGACTTCTAGGCATCATTTGAGGTGTAGAACATATCCATATAGGTTAGTTTTTCCCAGGTTATCTCCAACCCATGGTTTGAGCTCGGGATTGTAAAAATTGTCTAAACTAGTTTTTTTGAACTTTTACCACTTCTACATGCTTTTCTATACTTTTCTAACCTCAAATATGTCTAAATTTGAGTTCAAAACCCTTTAATCTCAGAGGTTGTTCATTGATTTTCATATCCATAACACACTCACATACTCATTCTAGAGTAAAACTTTCAAGTTTTTACAAAACTATCTCTTACAAGTTTTTCATCAAACACTTAATCTACAACTACCTTTACTTTTCCAACAACTTAAATCACAAGTTAGAGTTTCTCCCATAAACCCTAACCTACCATTTTTACATCATTTAAGTTCCCTTTTTAACAACTCATGCCTATAATATTGATTCACATAATAATCTCATCACTAACACATCAAGTAAACAAACTAATCCATCACCACATCACACAACACAACTACTTTCATATTGGATAGAAATGATGGAAACTCACACAAAACTTGAAGGAAGTGATGAAAATTTACCTAGGTTTTACTTAGAGTATGATGCTCTAGCATGGATCGAGAAGAAAAATAGATTGGAAGCTTGATATGAGATAAAAAGTGCTTGCTTCTTCTCCCTCCAATGTTGTCGTCCACTTCTTAAGTCTCCCCTCTCTAATTTGGTTCACAACTACTTCTTGTTTGTAATGACAAATTGACTAAGTTTTGTGTTTATATAACCATTTTTTGCTAAATGACCACCATGTCCTCTCTTGATTTGTTCTATTTACAAAATTGCCCTTAGTGATGTTATTTACTAATAACATCTATGGTTTTTAAGCCTTTACCATTTCATTTCTAATAAAGTCACTTAATGAGAGTTTTATAACTTTGCCATCCATTTATATTTCTTATTTATTAAATGAGTGTTTCACCCTTTTTATTTGATAACTCAGTTTCTAAAGCTAGGAAATGTAAAAATCGACTATAGGTGAAAGGACCCAACCCAGATTTCCCCCGTAGAGATCCAAGCGGAGCCCTCCCGGCAACCTACAGAATCCTTACAGTCTTTATGTAGGTGACTAAAAGGGACTCCGTGAAGTTAAGCCGTAAAACAGTTTCATTTCTTAATTCGTAAAAATTTAGGGTGAAAAATTTTCGGCAGCACAACGGTTGTTTTTTCGATATTTTCAACTTTTTCAAACACCTGTAAAACAATTAATAATATTTCAAAATGCATACATTCATTTCCACTTCCAAATGGGGACCTCAGGTCCAACTCAAGATCAACGTTTAAACACAATTTAAGTATTTAAAACAAAGAGCAAAATGCACATAACCCCCCTTAAGTAAACCTTTAAACTTCCATAATAAAAGTTTGGGTTTTATAACTTAATACCCCTACTTTCGGGTCAAAAGGAGTTAAATATAACAGTTGACTGTATTATATGATAAAATGACGAAAATACCCTCAGAATCACCTTAGCATCGTTGAACCCAGTATCATCGCCAACATCAACAATGAATCATCATCTCAAATCATCATCATCAACAATAAATCAACATCATCTCATTTCATCATCATCAAATTCGAATCCAGAATCATCATCATCAACAATAAATCATCATCACTTCAGAATCATCATCAAACTCGAACCCAGAAATCATCATCATCACTTCAGAATCATCATCAAATTTGAACCCAGAAATCATCATCATCAACTGAACCCAAATCTGAACTGAACCCAGATGAACCCAGATCTGGTGTGGGTTCGACGTCTAGGTTCTGGGTTCATTGAACCCAGACGAACCCAGATCTGGTTCGTCAAACGGAGACGAACCCAGATCGGTTCGACGAACACATTGAACCCAGATCTGGGTTCGTCTCCATCCAACGAACACATCGAACCCAAATCTGCGAGAGAAGAAGAAGAAGAAGAAGAAGAAGAAGATGGGAGGGGTCTGGTGGCAGACGAACCCAGACCAGATCTGGGTTCGTCGAACGGAGACGAACTCCGTTCGACAAACATATCGAACCCAGATCTGGGTTCGTCTCCGTTCGACTAACCCATAAAACCCAATCAATCGAACTCAAATCTGTGAGAGAAGAAGAAGAAGAAGAAGCAGAAGATGGGAGGGGTCTGGTGGTCGAACCCAGATCTGGGTTTGTTGACGAACCCAGGTGTAACGCCCCTAATTTATTTCGAATATTATTAGTGCATTATATTTTATTAATATGCATGTAGAAATAAGATTAGGTGAGAAATATTCATGGAACTTAGAAGAGAATGCATATTAATCAATCAATGTGTTTAAGATTAAGATTTAATTAGTTTTAGGCATTGATTATATAAATTGAAATGTTTAATTGGAAAAGGATTTAATTGAGAATTTAATTGAGGACTTGGATTGGTTGAGGTTTAAAAGTAAGAAGTAGAGAATTAAATCTCATTAGTGATCCAAGTGAAGATATGATAGCCAATTGAAAAATAGATGACATTAAATATTAAAAAGATTAATTATATTTCATTGGAACATTAATTAGTGTTGAAGATTAATGTAATTATTGGGAGATATTCATGCAATAAGTAACCAATCAAATAACTTGGAAGTGGAGGGGAGATGTTGGAGATTTAATGGAAACTTGGAGGCCAAAATAGGAATGTTAAATGGGATTATAAAAAGCCAAAGAGATGAGATACAAATAAAACAAAAAAACTGCACAGCATTTTATTTTTTCTCCTCTCGGCTGCCGTGAAGGTTTCTGCTTCTCTTCCAATTTTTGTTTACTTTCTTCACCAATAAATCACTCAAATCCTTAGTTTACATGTTGGTCAAGAGCCTTAGGATGCATTTGGAGTGATTGAATTAAAGTTTAGTGGCTTTTGAGCAAGAAGAAGTTGCCAACAATTATAGTAAAAATCTGCACTTAAGGGCTGTCAATTTTTCTATTTTATTTGATCATGTTATAAGCTTTGTTTTATGCTTGATCATGGTTGGATTTATGTTTAATGATGTTAAGAAGTGCTAGATGTAAAAGAAATGGTGATTTGAGGTTAGGGTTTTGTAGAGAAATTAGCTATTAACTTGATTGATGCATGAAAAGATATTAGGATGCTTGTAGTGGTAATTTGATGATGTTTGGACCAAAGAAATGAAGAGAATCACATGGAAATGGCATGAGATTGGTTCAACCAGCCCTTACATGTGTTGGAAAGGTTTTGTTTTGATGCATTTGATACATTTGAGAAGTAACTTAAGTGATGGAATGCAAACTAAGAGGGTAGAATGTGATTGGAAGTGATATCATGACATTTAAACTTAGGAACATAAAAGCAAATGAATGAGAATGTTAGGGGCTGTTCGGTCAGCCCCTAGATGGAGGTTTGATGGTTGTGTTCGTAATGCCCTTCGCCCGACTTCCGTTACGGTCGGAAATCCAGAACGAAGAGCGTTACTTTCTTTATAAATCTGTTTCTGTTACTTTTGAAAAAAAAACTATTATCGTTCTAAAACTCTTTACCAAAATTTTTTTTTTATTATTTTTATTTTATTTTATTTATTTATTTATTACTATTATTATTATTATTTTTTTAAAACATAAATTCGGCAGAGTTTCCTCTGTTTTTCTGAAATCCCAAAATCCGTTTCCTGTAATTGAAACTCTAGCATTTCTAAAACCATCAATTTCTAAACTCCTATTCGGACCTCCTGTCCGTTTCCAAAACATTTCATTTCTCAAATATATCATAAATATTTATATGCATGCATAACAAAAGTAAGCTTTTAAGAAATATAGATATGCTTCTATACAGAACTTTGTTGTAATTAAGTGGAAAACAATAATTTACACAAATATACATGTATCCCAAAAATGCACGATCATATGCAATATATCTATATATCTACCAAAGGCATAGAGTGGATGGTGACTATCTGAACTTCCGCATATCAGCTATTTCCCTGTCTGGGAATGGAATCAAAATGCTGAACCTGCACGCGGTAAATTAATGCGCTAAGCATATTTGCTTAGTGGTATACACATAATCTAATTTCTCAAATTTCAAATATAATTTCATTCGTAATTAAAAGCATTATAACTTTACCATTCATAGACGTAGATATATATATACTGCATAAAATATTTAAACATATGATTCACACTTTTTCGAGTTCAACATATTTCAAAACATTTAATATTTCATATCATGTAACAATTTCATTTCATCTTTTATCACATTTTTCTCAGTGCCCCTTAGTAAACATATATTCGATACTCATGTATTGGCATATGGGTTTCCGGCATCAGACACGTGGTAGTATCCACCGAAATAACGGTCGACCCCGGCAACTTGGCCGCTCGGTGATTATCCATTGGGTCGTATATCATAACACATATAATCGTTCAGGATCGGACACGTAGTGCCTCTCATAATCCATAACGAATCAATGTAAATAAACGGTGCAGCTGCTAAGTTCCCTATTGAAATGTCAATTACCAATTTCCATTTATCGATATCTATGTTTATAAGGGCTATTTATATCACAACGTTTGTATCACATATTTTTCACTTTGATTTTTGTAACAAGATTTTCTTAACGAATCAATTTCGTATCTCATTTCAAGTGTAGTAAAATACGTTTGTAAATGTATCATATTGAAAAGATATAACAATATCATTTAAAAATATTCACTTAACAATCTCATTTAAGAAATTCATTTCATAACAAATCAATTTCGCGTTTCATATATTTTTAGTACCAAGGTTTTCATAACAAATCAATTCCAATTTTTCATTCAAGTATAGACAAATAGGTTTGTAATGCATTGTATTAAAACGATATATCAATCCCATTTAATGAAAATCATTTCACAATGAAAACACTTTCAAGTAAAATTAAAGATAATGTGTATACCGACCTCAAAATGATTCAATCCTTGAATCGAATGCTCCTCCTAAGCCTTACTCTTACTTTCGGGTCGAGAATCCGGTTCGCCGGGTTCTCCTTGACCTTTCATTAAACAAACATAGCAAAATCTATTTAGTAAGTTTCTAGCATTACAAAATGCTCTATAACTATATGTTCTCCTATTACGCATCCTAAAAACTTCCAATGGTTATCACCTCGAAACAACGCGTATAATCACACTTAAATAGCTTATAAACTTAGTCACATCGCCTTTCCTTTACGCGATTAATCTCTAACAAATTATCCTGAAATTTCTCAATTGTTTCCGTCATAGGTATTTATTCATTCCATTATCATTTGACAACATGGCATCTCAAATCACAACTCATTCAACACTATATCTTGAACTAACGCCTTTGGAAATCACGGAAAAACTCTATCGGAACGTTTGAAAGCAATCTAGTGAAATTCAAATAATTTTTCAATATTCTAACGTATATCATTGCGAACCATTTTTCATGCCAACCATTACGAAATGAAAAGCAAAACATCATAGCTCATCCTTCCTAACACAACAGCCCCTATACGGCTTCGCAACGTAAATTTCAACATAAAAAAATCATTCGCAAACACGTCAAAGCTCAATCAAACGAACCTCCGCACTAACGAGGTTCTAAAATCCTATTTCCCAAACATATTATCATCACAATTTATCCTCAACTCAAGCTCAACCATTATTTAATCGAGACGGAAATCAAATAACTCATAACGTACCTTTCGAAGCTTACTTTGAAAGTTCCGAAACTAGCACGAAAAGCTGTCCCAATTAACTCCTTTTATTAACGAGCTTCCTTCAATCCAAACGGGCATCATTAACGTCCAAATGTCGTTCAAATCATGATTACAATATTAGCGGGGCAGCGACTTACCTTCGCTTGAGCTGTTTTTCGTTTTGAAACAGCTTGCGAACGATTTCGATGACAATGACAGCAACTAGGCAGTGGTTCGAACAAAAACGGCAACTTGTTTTCGATGACAGCACACGACACAGCAGCGGCACGACTTCAGCTTGACAGCTCGCAGCAGCGTCGTCGATTTCAGCCACCAGCAGCTCACCGCAGCAGTAAGGCAGCGATGACAGGATACAGCACCACAGCGTACAGCAAAAACAGCACAACAGCGCGACAGCAATGGCAGCACTTCGCGACAGCAGCAAAAACAGCACGTTATCGACAGCATGACAGCACAACAATTACAGCAACTACAGCACAATCGTAACCATGACAGCAAGCAACAATCACGACAGCTCAACAACAAGCTCGACAGCACTTCGACAACAACGACAACACAACAATAACGAAAATTCCAGCAATAACAACAGCACAACCAACCTTGAAATTGCCAACGGCTCACGGTCAGCTTGCAATCTCATTAAGGCAGAACAGCTCACGGCAAATCTGGTCACGTCCAACAGCACCGAACAGATCTGTCTCTCTCTTCTTCACTTCGGTCCTTGCATGCACGAGCTTCGTTAAGATCTGGTTGTTTCAGACCTCACCGAACAGCACTTTCTCCACGGCTCAGCCTTTGCATGCACGAACAGCTCTCTTCCTTCTTGCTTCTCACGGTCAGCCCACACTTCTTCCGCAAACAGCTGCTGCCCTTGCTTCACTTCCAGTTCTGGTCACGTCCAACAGCCCGAACAACACTTTTTCTTCTCTTCCACGAGCTGCAAGCCTTCGGTCTCTCTTTTCTCTCTCGGTTCAGATCTGTTTTTTTTTTTTGTCTTGTGTTCGATTTTGGAGTTGATAATAGAGAAAATGGTGGCCCGAACACATCTTTCTTCTTTTTGTTTACTTTTTCATTTCATTTATTTCTTTTCTTTTCTTTTTTTTTTCATTCATTTATTTAATGACACATGTCCAAAAATCATCACCATCACATGTTATTTCATGCCACTTGTCATTGTTTTCCCTTGCATGCACGCCATGTGTCCCACATGGCCCCGCTCTTTTTATTTAATCTTTCCAAGCCACCAATTTCCGCTTTCCGCTCGGATTCGCTTCGGATCAATCCTGGAAATCCAATAAAATCCAATTTCACAAACGGAAACTTCATTAGGTTCCGAATAAATATTTAAATCCGGACACACTAATTTATTTTACGAGATTAGATTAAATAATTATCCCTGGATCCGACTGAAAAATTTTATAAAAATTTCGTTACTCCTCTGGATCCGAACGGGTAATTACTTACATCGTCTGTTAATATATAATCAATATTTAGTAAATTATAAGGCAAAATAACGTAATGTTACAATTTTCCCCTCTAAAAGAAATTTCGTCCTCGAAATTTACCTTAACAGAATAGATGAGGATATTGTTTCTGCATTATCTCTTCGCTCTCCCAAGTAGCTTCTTCAACTTTATGGTTCCTCCAAAGAACTTTCACTAGTGGAATCTTTTTATTCTTGAGTTCCCTGATTCCCCGATCTAGGATCTTTACTGGTTCTTCCTCATAAGTCATGTCGGGCTGAATTTCAATAGCTTCATGAGAGACTATATGAGATGGATCCGATCTGTATTTCCTCAGCATGGATACATGAAACATATCATGTATCTTATCTAATTCCGGTGGTAAAGCAAGTCTATAGGCTACCGGTCCTATACGTTCAATGATCTCATATGGGCCAATAAACCTAGGACTTAACTTTCCTTTCTTTCCAAATCGAAGCACTCGCTTCCACGGAAATACTCTAAGAAAGACCTTGTCTCCCACTTGATATTCAATATCTTTCCTTTTTAAGTCCGCATAGGACTTTTATCGATCGGATGCAGCTTTTAATCTCTCTTTAATGATCTTCACCTTTTCTTTAGTTTGCTCTACCAGATCAATCCCCACTAACTTGCTTTCACCCAACTCGGACCAACATAAGGGTGTTCGACATTTTCTCCCATATAAAGCTTCATACGGTGCCATTTGAATACTTGCTTGGTAGCTGTTATTATAAGCAAATTCTATCAGTGGAAGATGGTTATCCCAACTCCCTTCAAAATTAATCACACAGCTCCTAAGCATGTCTTCAAGCACCTGAATTACCCTTTCTGATTGTCCATCTGTCTGAGGATGGAAGGCCGTACTGAAATGTAACTGAGTACCCAAAGCTTCCTGTAATTTCTTCCAAAACCTAGATGTAAATCTCGGATCTCGGTCAGAAATGATAGATATAGGTACCCCATGCAATCTGACAATCTCGCTAATGAATAGCTCAGCCAACCTATCCAATGAGTAATCAACCCTGATAGGAAGAAAATGCGCTGACTTGGTTAATCGATCCACAATCACCCAAACTGAATCATGCTTGCTCTTAGTAAGCGGTAGACCAATAACAAAATCCATAGTAATTCGATCCCATTTCCATTCTGGTATAGAAATCGGCTGTAGAAGACCTGATGGAACCTGATGTTCCGCCTTTACTTGCTGACATGTCATACATTTACTTACAAAGTCCACGATCTCCTTTTTCATTCCGATCCACCAGAAATGATTCTTCAAGTCTTGATACATTTTAATACTCTCTGGGTGCATAGCATAGGGACTACTATAGGCTTCCATAAGAATAATCCTCTTCAATTCTTCATCATTCGGAACACAGATTCTGTCTCCAAAATATAGGGAACCATCATCCCTCACTGAGAACTCAGTCTTTTTCCTTTGCAAAATCTGTTCTCGAATAGCCGTAAACTTTTCATCGAATTTCTGCTTTTCTAGAATTTGCTGCAAAAGACTCGGTTTTGTCTTTAACTCTGCCACTAAAACATTGTCTTGAGTCATATGCAAAACGGCATTCATGGCTCTTAAAGAAACCAAAGCTTTACGACTCAACGCATCGGCTACCACATTAGCTTTCCCTGGGTGATAGTCGATGATACAATCGTAGTCCTTGATTAACTCCATCCATCTCCTTTGTCTCAAGTTCAACTCTTTTTGAGAAGGCAAATACTTTAGGCTCTTGTGATCTGTAAAAATATAGCATCTTTCCCCATATAGGTAATGTCTCCATATTTTCAATGCAAAGACAATAGTTGCTAATTCCAGATCATGCGTCGGATAATTCTTCTCATGAGTCTTTAACTGTCTAGAGGCATAAACAACTACTTTTCCTTCCTGCATTAGAACACATCCAAGTCCTTGATGAGAAGCATCACTATAAACCACAAAATCCTTACCGGTTACTGGCTGAGTAAGGATTGGAGCCTCTACCAGCATCACCTTTAATCGATCAAAAGCTGTTTGACACTTTTCAGTCCATTCATACTTAACATCTTTATGGAGCAATCGAGTCAATGGAGTCGCTATGGATGAGAATCCTTTGACAAACCGCCTGTAATATCCAGCTAAGCCTAAGAAGCTTCTGACTTCTGAAACATTCTTCGGAGGTTGCCATTCCATAACAGCTTCTATTTTTTCTCGGATCTGCACGGATTCCCTCAACAGATATAATATGTCCCAGAAAAGCAATTTCAGAGAGCCAAAACTCACACTTATTCAATTTGGCGAATAATTGCTTTTCTCTCAAAGTCTGCAAAACTACCCGAAGCTGTCTATCATGATCCTCTCGAGTCTTAGAGTACACCAAAATATCATCAATGAATACCACAACAAATTGATCCAAATACGGACGAAAAATATGATTCATTAAATCCATAAAAGCTGCAGGCGCATTCGTTAGTCCGAATGGCATCACCACAAATTCATAATGTCCATATCTAGTCCTGAATGCAGTCTTGGGAATGTCTGACTCTTTTACTCGCAATTGATGATAACCGGATCGAAGATCAATCTTAGAGAATACACTCGCTCCCCTCAACTGGTCAAATAAATCATCAATCTGAGGCAAGGGATATTTATTCTTGACTGTAAGCTTATTCAACTGTCGGTAGTCCACACACAGTCTCAAAGACCCATCTTTCTTCTTAACAAATAGCACAGGTGCTCCCCAAGGCGACACACTCGGTCGAATAAAATCCTTGTCAAGCAACTCTTGCAACTGAATCTTTAATTCTTTTAATTCAGCAGGAGCCATTCTGTACAGAGCCATAGACACTGGCGCAACGCCTGGCAAAATATCAATGACAAACTCAACTTCCTTTTCCGGAGGCAAACCTGGTAATTCATGTGGGAACATATCTGGAAAATCACACACTGTGGGAATATCTTGAAGTTGAGATCCAACCTGAAGAGAATCAACCACATGAGCCAAATAAGCTTCGCACCCTTTCCTTACCAATTTCATAGCAGACACAACTGAAATCACATTAGAGAGATAATCAGATCTCTCTCCCACCATAGTTACTTCATTACCATCCACAGTCTTAAGTGTGATTCTTTTAAGACGACAATCAATCACAACTTGGTGCCTGGATAACCAATCCATACCCAAAATTATATCAAACTCCCGAAATGGTAACACCATCAGATCTCCTGGAAACTCATGTCCCTGAAGCCGAATGGGACAATCCTTATATACCCTATTCACGATCACACTGTGACCTAAGGGATTACTAACCACTATTTCATTCTCGGTAACATCAGCCTGAAAATTCTTATCACTAGGTATGGAAGTGCAAATATATGAATGAGTAGATCCTGGGTCTATCAATGCACGAACAGAAATATCAAAGATGGAAATCATACCAACTATCACATATGGAGCATCCTGATCATCCTAGGCCCTAATCGCATACGCACGAGCCAGAACTTGGGTATCTCGTCTCTCTACGGAGTCTGGTACTCCCCTCAGCCTGCTGTTCTACGCCTTTGACTAATTAGGACCTGGTCTCCTCCCTCTATGAACTGAAGGAGTTGAAGCTTCTGATTGAGGAGCGAAAATGGTTCTATTCTTTGGACAATTTCTCTGAATATGGTCAGGTGATCCCCATATATATAACATGCTCCTGACACTATTCAGCATTTACCCTCATGCTTTTTACCATATTGCTTACATGGATGCGGAGTTGGTCCTCTCGCAAATGCTTCCTAGGTGCAGCTCTAGCAACATACTTAAAGAACTCGACCATCTATTCCACGAAATTTGGTTGACCCTATGTCGCCGGTTTTGCCCTTTGAGGACCAACGGACCCCTCTAAAATACTTCCAGCCACACTAGCTGGATTACCTTACTCAGACTCACCACCGCCCTTGGCGGTTCTAACATGAGAAGGTTCTATCCTACACCCTTACATAAGACAGAGAAATAAATCCGCAGGTCAGAGTCACATCCTTTCCACTTTGGTAGTATGCAATGCATGTGTATGTATAATGCAATTATTTATCGGGAGCTTAGGTCTAGAATCGCCTAAACCACGGCTCTGATACCAATAACTGTAACGCCCTTCGCCCGACTTCCGTTACGGTCGAAAATCCAGAACGAAGAGCGTTACTTTCTTTATAAATCTGTTTCTGTTACTTTTGAAAAAAAACTATTATCGTTCCAAAACTCTTTACCAAAATTTTTTTATTATTATTTTTATTTTATTTTATTTATTTATTTATTACTATTATTATTATTATTATTTTAAAACATAAATTTGGCAGAGTTTCCTCTGTTTTTCTGAAATCCCAAAATCCGTTTCCTGTAATTGAAACTCTAGCATTTCTAAAACCATCAATTTCTAAACTCCTATTCGGACCTCCCGTCCGTTTCCAAAACATTTCATTTCTCAAATATATCATAAATATTTATATGCATGCATAACAAAAGTAAGCTTTTAAGAAATATAGATATGCTTTTATACAGAACTTTGTTATAATTAAGTGGAAAACAATAATTTACACAAATATACATGTATCCCAAAAATGCACAATCATATGCAATATATCTATATATCTACCAAAGGCATAGAGTGGATGGTGACTATCTGAACTTCTGCGTATCAGCTACTTCCCTGTCTGGGAATGGAATCAAAATGTTCAACCTGCGCGCGGTAAATTAATGCGCTAAGCATATTTGCTTAGTGGTATACACATAATCTAATTTCTCAAATTTCAAATATAATTTCGTTCGTAATTAAAAGCATTATAACTTTACCATTTATGGACGTAGATATATATATACTGCATAAAATATTTAAACATATGATTCACACTTTTTCGAGTTCAACATATTTCAAAACATTTAATATTTCATATCATGTAACAATTTCATTTCATCTCTTATCACATTTTTCTCAGTGCCCCTTAGTAAACATATATTCGATACTCATGTATTGGCATATGGGTTTCCGGCATCAGACACGTAGTAGTATCCGCCGAAATAACGGTCGACCCCGGCAACTTGGCCGCTCGGTGATTATCCATTGGGTCGTATATCATAACACATATAATCGTTCAGGATCAGACACGTAGTGCCTCTCATAATCCATAACGAATCAATGTAAATAAACGGTGCAGCTGCTAAGTTTCCTATTGACATGTCAATTACCAATTTCCATTTATCGATATCTATGTTTATAAGGGCTATTTATATCACAACGTTTGTATCACATATTTTTCACTTTGATTTTTGTAACAAGATTTTCTTAACGAATCAATTTCGTATCTCATTTCAAGTGTAGTAAAATACGTTTGTAAATGTATCATATTGAAAAGATATAAAAATATCATTTAAAAATATTCACTTAACAATCTCATTTAAGAAATTCATTTCATAACAAATCAATTTCGCGTTTCATATATTTTTAGTACCAAGGTTTTCATAACAAATCAATTCCAATTTTTCATTCAAGTATAGACAAATAGGTTTGTAATGCATTGTATTAAAACGATATATCAATCCCATTTAATGAAAATCATTTCACAATGAAAACACTTTCAAGTAAAATTAAAGATAATGTGTATACCGACCTCAAAATGATTCAATCCTTGAATCGAATGCTCCTCCTAAGCCTTACTCTTACTTTGGGGTCGAGAATCCGGTTCGCCGGGTTCTCCTTGACCTTTCATTAAACAAACATAGCAAAATCTATTTAGTAAGTTTCTAGCATTACAAAATGCTCTATGTAACGCCCTCCGCCCTAATTCCGTTACGGTTGAAAATCCAGAACGGAGAAAGTTACTTTCCTTTATAAATCCGTTTCTGTTACATTTCTTTTTAAAAAAAAAAAAAAAAAAAAACTTATTATCAAAATTATTAAAACTCGTTACCAAGATAACGGAAATATATATATTTTTTATTTTAAAAAATAATTTCGGCAGAGTTTCCTCTGTTTTTCTGAAATCCAAAAATTCATTCCCTGTAATTAAAACTCTAACATTTTTAAAACATAAATTTCAGAATTTCCAATTCGGACCTCCGGTCCGTTTTCCAAACATTTCATTACTCAATTATATCATAAACATTTATATGCATATATATTCAAAAGTAAGCTTTAAGAAATATACATAAGCTTTTTACATAAGTGAAATACGATAATTTACATAATTATACATATGTTTCAAAATGTATGATCCTACGCAATATATATATAACTACCAAAAGTATAGGATGGATGGTGACTGTCTGAACTTCCGCGTATCAGCTACTTCCCTATCTGGGAATGGAGTCAAAATGTTCAACCTGCACGTGGTAAATTAACGCGCTAAGCATATTCGCTTAGTGGTATACACATAATCTAATTTCTCAATTTCAAATATAATTTCATTCGTAACTAAAAAAAACATTATAACTTTATCATTCATAAACATAAATATATGTAAGCTGCATAAAAATACTTAAACATATGTGTAACATTCCGTTATTATATCAATATAATTTATTAAATATGGATTATATATTAACGGACGATGTAAGTAATTATCCGATCGGATCCGGAGGAGTGACGGAATTTTTATAAAATTCTCCAGACAGATCCGGGGATTTTTTATTTAATTGAATCTCGTAAAATAAATTAGCGTATTCGGATTTAAATATTTATTCGAAACCTAACGAAGTTTCCGTTTGTGAAATTGGATTTTATTGGATTTCCAGGATTGATCTGAAACGAATCCGAGCGGAAAGCGAAATCCTGAAATGGAAGTTGGTGGCATGGAAAGATTAAATTGAATAATTGAGCCATGAAGGACACATGGCATGCATGCAAAGGTAAGCAATGACATGTGTCATTAAGGGAACCAATTAATGAAACAAAAGAAAAATAAATAAACAAATGAAATTATGAAATGATAAAGTGAATGAAAGATTAAGAAAAAAAACAAATATTTTTGCATTCGGTCAACACTCTTTAGCAAGCAAAAACCAAGTCTTGAGATAGAGAGAACTGAGAGTTTCTGTTCGTGTGAACCGAGAGAGAGTTGAGGGTGAAACCAAGAACCGTGAGAGCAAAGTGAAGAGCGAAGAAGGAAGAGCTGCTGTCGTGCATTGCAAGGGTCGAGCTCGTGAGGTGTGAGCTGGCCGTGAATGGGATCCAGATCTGGACGTGAGCAGGTGCAGCAACGAAGGAGAAGAAGTGCTGTTCGGCCAAGGACTGTGTAGCAGCCAGATCTGATCGTGTTGGGTGCATGCAAGAAGAATTGTAGATCGGGTAGATGCTAGCTGGTGACCGTGAAAGGAGGTGGAAGTGCAGCTCGTGTGAAGGGCTGTCCGTGAGCTGATCTAAGCTCTGACCGTAGAATGGTGGGCTGACTGAGGTAAGTTCAGCCCCTAACTTCCTCTTCTTTCGATATTGATCTTAGATGATAGTCACAAGAGTGTTGCATGTGTGTTTTTGTGAGAGAAGTTGCTGAAATTTGCTGTTAGGGTTGTCGTCGCTGTTGTTGTTGTTGTTGATTGCTGTCATTTTTGTGGTTGTGCTGTTGCTGCTATTGCCGATTGTACTGTAGTTGCTGAAATTGTTGTGCTGTCGTGCTGTCGATAACGTGCTGTTTTTGTTGCTGTCGCGAAGCTGTTTGTGTCGCGAAGTGCTGCCATTGCTGTCGTGCTGTTGTGCTGCCGCTGTTATGCGCTGCCATGTGCTGTCTTCGCTGCCTTGCTGCTGTACGTGAGCTGCTGGTGGCTGAAATCGTCGACGCTGCTGCGAGCTGTCAAGCTGAAGCCGTGCCGCTGCTGCGTCGTGTGCTGTCATCGAAGATAAGGTGCTGTTTTTGTGCGAACTGCTGCCTAGTTGCTGTCATTGTTATCAAAATTGTTCGTGAGCTATTTCGAAGTGAAAAACAGCCCAAGCGAAGGTAAGTCACTGCCCCGTTAGTGTTGTAATCATGATTTAAATAATATTTGGACGTTAATGATGTCCGTTTGGATTGAAGGAAGCTCGTTAATAAAAGGAGTTATTGGGCAGCCCTTCGAAAACAAATTGGTTGTGTTTGTCTCGATTTCCAGACGGTACGTTGAATGTTATTAAGATGATTTTTTTTTTTAGAAAATGTTTAGGATGGATTATGGATGAATTATGATGATGAATATGTTTGGGAAATAGGATTTTAGAACCTCGTTAGTGCGGAGGTTCGTTTGATTAAACTTTGACGTGTTTGCGAATAATTTTGCAATGTTGAAAATTGTGTTGTGAAGCCGTATAGGGGCTGTTATGTTAGGAAGGATAAGTTGTGATGTTTTGCTTTTCGTTTTGAAATGGTTGACATGAAAAATTTGGTTGGAAATAATTCGCGTAAAGGAAAGACGATACGATTAAGTTTATAAGCTATCAAGTGTGATATTTCGTGTCGTTTCGAGGTGATATCCATTGGATGTTTGTAGGTTGCATAATAGGGAAGCATTATGCATTATGTAACGTTAGAAACTTACTAAATCAATTTTTTGCTATGTTGTCTTAATGAAAGGTCAAGGAGAACCCGGCGAACCGGATTCTCGACCGGATAATAGGAGTAAAGCTTAGGAGGAGCTTGTGATTCGAAGTTGAATCATTTTTGAGGTCGGTATACACATTATCTTTAAAGTTTATTTGAAATTGTTTTTGTTATGAAATGAATTTCTTAAATGAGATTGTTATGCGAATATTCTTAAATGATATTGTTATATCTTTTCAACATGATAAATTTACAAACGTATTTTACTATAATTGAAATGAGATACAAAATTGATTCTTTAAACAAATTCTGTTACTTAAATCAAAGGGAAAAATACGTGATACAAATGTTATGATATAAATAGCCCTTGTAAACATAGATATCGATAAATGGAAATTGGTAATTGACATGTCAATAGGGAACTTAGCAGCTGCACCGTTTATTTACATTGATTCGTTATGGATTATGAGAGGCACTACGTGTCCGATCCTGAACGATTATATGTGTTATGATATACGACCCGGTGGATAATCACCGAGCGGCCGTTGCCGGGGTCGACCGTTATTTCGGCGGATACTACCACGTGTCCGATGCCGGAAACCCATATGCCAATACATGAGTATCGAATATATATTTACTAAGGGGCACTGAGAAAAATGTGATAAGTAATGAAATGAAATTGTTACATGTTATGAAATGTTCAACGATTTTGAGATATGTTGAACTCGAAAAATTGTGAATCATATGTTTAAATATTTTTATGCATCTTATATATATCTATGTATGAATGATAAAGTTATAATACTTTTAGTTACGGATGAAATTATATTTGAAATTGATAAATTAGATTATGTGTATACCACTAAGTAAATATGCTTAGCCCGTTGATTTACCGCGCGCAGGTCGAACATTTTGATTCCATTCCCAGACAGGGAAGTAGCTGATACGCGGAAGTTCAGATAGTCACCATCCATCCTACACTTTTGGTAGTTATATATATATATATATATATTGTGTAGGATCATACATTTTGAAACACATGTATAAATATGTAAATTATTGTATTTCACTTATGTAAAAAGCTTATGTATATTTCTTTAAGCTTACTTTTGAATATATATGCATATAAATGTTTATGATATAATTGAGTAATGTAATGTTTGGAAAACGGACCGGAGGTCCGAAATGGAAATTCTGAAATTTATGTTTTAGAAACATTAGAGTTTTATTTATAGGGAATGAATTTTGGATTTCAGAAAAATAGAGGAAACTCTGCCGAAATTATTTAAAAAAAAAAAAAAAAAAAGTAACAGAAACGGATTTATAAAGGAAAGTAACGTTCTCCGTTCTGGATTTCCGACCGTAACGGAAGTAGGGTGAAGGGCGTTACAATATGAATTCACAATTTGTTGAGTTCAACATATTTCAAAACATTGAATATTTCATATCATGTAACAATCATCGCTTATCACATATTTTGTTTTTCTCAGTGCCCCTTAGTAAACATATATTCGATACTCATGTATTGGTATATGGGTTTCCGCCATCGGACACGTGGTAGTATCCGCCGAAATAACGGTCGACCCCGGCAACGGCCGCTCGGTGATTATCCACCGGGTCGTATATCATAACACATAATCGTTCAGGATCAAACACGTAGTGCCTCTCATAATCCATAACGAATCAATGTAAATAAACGGTGCAGCTGCTAAGTTCCCTATTGACATGTCAATTACCAATTTCCATTTATCGATATCTATGTTTACAAGGGCTATTTATATCACAACGTTTGTATCACATATTTTTCACTTTGATTTTTGTAACAAGATTTTCTTAACGAATCAATTTCGTATCTCATTTCAAGTGTAGTAAAATACGTTTGTAAATGTATCATATTGAAAAGATATAACAATATCATTTAAAAATATTCACATAACAATCTCATTTAAGAAATTCATTTCATAACAAAAACACTTTCAAATAAGCTTTAAAGATAATGTGTATACCGACCTCAAAATGATTCAATCCTTGAATCGAATGCTCCTCCTAAGCCTTACTCTTACTTTCGGGTCGAGAATCCGGTTCGCCGGGTTCTCTTTGACCTTTCATTAAACAAACATAGCAAAATTTATTTAGTAAGTTTCTAGCATTACAAAATGCTCTATAACTATATGCTCTCCTATTATGCATCCTAAAAACTTCCAATGGTTATCACCTCGAAACAACGCGTATAATCACACTTAAATAGCTTATAAACTTAGTCACATCGCCTTTCCTTTACGTGATTAATCTCTAACAAATTATCATGAAATTTCTCAATTGTTTCCGTCATAGGTATTTATTTGAATCACATTCAAATATCGTTTGACAACATGACATCTTAAATCACAACTCATTCAACACTATATCATGAACTAACGCCTTTGGAAATCACGGAAAAACTCAATCGGAACGTTTGAAAGCAATCTAGCGAAATTCAAATAATTTTTCAATATTCTAACGTATATCATTGCGAACCATTTTTCATGCCAACCATTACGAAACGAAAAGCAAAACATCATAGCTCATCCTTCCTAACACAACAGCCCCTATACGGCTTCGCAACGTAAATTTCAACATCGAAAAATCATTCGCAAACACGCCAAAGCTCAGTCAAACGAACCTCCACACTAACGAGGTTCTAAAAATCCTATTTCCCAAACATATTATCATCACAATTCATTCTCAATTCAAGCTTAGTCATTATCCAACAAAACGAAATCAAATAACTTATAACGTACCTTTCGAAGCTTACTTTTGAAAGATTCGAAACTAGCGCGAAAAATTGTCCCAATTATCTCCTTTTATTTACGAGCTTCCTTCAATCCAAATGAATATCATTAATGTTCAAATATCATTCGAATTATGATTACAATACCAACGGGCCAGCGACTTACCTTCGTTTGAGCTATTTTCCGTTTCAAAACAGCTTGCGAACAATTACGATAACAACAACAGCAGCTCGGCAGTATTTCGTGCTACGACAGCAACTTATTTTCGATGACAGCACACAACAACAGCAGCGGCACGGCTTCAGCTCGACAGCTCGCAGCAGCGTCGATGACAACAGCCACCAGCAGCTCACGCCAGCAGCAAGGCAACAAAGACAGCAAAGACAGCAGCACAGCAGCACATCAGCGCAACAGCAATGACAGCAAAAACAGCACAACAGCCACAAGCAGCTTCGCGACAGCAGCTTCGCAACACTAATAGCTTTGCGACAGCACGATATTAACAGCCACGACAGCACACAATAACAACCACAACAGCACAACGGCAATCGCAACAATGACAGCAAGCAACAACAACGACAACACAATATCAACAGAAATCTCAGCAATAACAACAGCAACACCAACCTCAAAACTGACAGCAGTTCACGGTCTCCAGCAGATAACGACGACAGCAAGCTCTCGGCAATGGCAGCGACGGTAACAGCTCCTCACGGTTGGACAACACTTCTTCTAGCTTGCATGCATCATCAACTCACTCCTAGATTGCTCAGATGTTACATGCAGCTACTGCACCTAATTATTACTTCCAAATTTAGCTGAAATCCGAATGGGAGAGAAGAATGGTAGAGGTACTTACTTGGGTTAGCTCTCGATTTTGCTTTCTTGACTGAGTATATCTTCCTCCTCACAATCTCTCTCTCGATCTCTCTATCAGGAACAGATATGATTTTTTTTCTCTTCACTTCGGTTCTTGTATGCACAAACAACAGCTTCTTCCTTTGCTCTTCACGACTCAGCTCTCACTTCTCTCGAGCTGCACTCACCGTTTCTCTATGAGCGAATCTCTCTTTCTCTCTCGGTTCCACAACTCACACGATCACTCTTCCCTTCATCATCTCTCACTCTCGGATTGCTTGAAGAAACCTGATGAAGAAGACCAAGTGTTTTATTTTTCAGCTCACTTTGCTCCTCTCTCTAAACTTTTGTTTTCGGTTTTGTATTTGGTGAAATCAAATGGTGGCCCGAACACAACATCTTTCTTCTTTTTGTTTACTTTTTCATTTCATTTATTTCTTTTCTTTTATTTGTTTATTTGCTGCCTGGACACATGTCATGAAATCATCACCCCTCACATGCTTTTCGTGCCACTTGTCATTGTTTTCCTTTGCATGCATGCCATGTGTCCCACATGGCCCCACTCACTTTATTTAATTCTCCCATTCCGACGATTCTCGCTTTAGGATTCCACTTTCCGCTCGGATTCGATTCGAGACAATCCTGAAAATTTAAATAAAATCCAATTTCACAAACGGAAACTTCATTAGGTTCCGAACAATTATTTAAATCCGAACACACTAATTTATTTTACGAGATTGGATTAAATAATTATCCCCGGATCCGTTTGGAAAAATTTTATAAAAATTCCGTTACTCCTCCGGATCCGAACGAGTAATTATTCACATCGTCCTATAATATAAAATCACTATTTAATAAATTATGAGGCATAATAACGGAATGTTACACTCTATAACTATATGTTCTCCTATTACGCATCCTAAAAACTTCCAATGGTTATCACCTCGAAACAACGCGTATAATCACACTTAAATAGCTTATAAACTTAGTCACATCGCCTTTCCTTAACGCAATTAATCTCTAACAAATTATCCTGAAATTTCTCAATTGTTTCCGTCATAGGTATTTATTTGAATCACATTCCATTATCATTTGACAACATGGCATCTCAAATCAAAACTCATTCAACACTATATCGTGAACTAACGCCTTTGGAAATCACGGAAAAACTCTATCGGAACGTTTGAAAGCAATTTAGTGAAATTCAAATAATTTTTCAATATTCTAACGTATATAATTGCGAACCATTTTTCATGCCAACCATTACGAAATGAAAAGAAAAACATCATAGCTCATCCTTCCTAACACAACAGCCCCTATACGGCTTCGCAACGTAAATTTCAACATCAAAAAATCATTCACAAACACGTCAAAGCTCAATCAAACGAACCTCCGCACTAACGAGGTTCTAAAATCCTATTTCCCAAACATATTATCATCACAATTTATCCTCAACTCAAGCTCAACCATTATTTAATCGAGACGGAAATCAAATAACTCATAACGTACCTTTCGAAGCTTACTTTGAAAGTTCCGAAACTAGCACGAAAAGCTGTCCCAATTAACTCCTTTTATTAACGAGCTTCCTTCAATCCAAACGGGCATCATTAACGTCCAAATGTCGTTCAAATCTTGATTACAATATTAGCGGGGCAGCGACTTACCTTCGCTTGAGCTGTTTTTCGTTTTGAAACAGCTTGCGAACGATTTCGATGACAATGACAGCAACTCGGCAGTGGTTCGAACAAAAACGGCAACTTGTTTTCGATGACAGCACACGACACAGTAGCGGCACGACTTCAGCTTGACAGCTCACAGCAGCGTCGTCGATTTCAGCCACCAGCAGCGCACGCCAGCAGTAAGGCAGCGATGACAGCATACAGCACCACAGCGCACAGCAAAAACAGCACAACAGCGCGACAGCAATGGCAACACTTCGCGACGCAAACAGCTTCGCGACAGCAGCAAAAACAGCACGTTATCGACAGCACGACAACACAACAATTACAGTAACTACAGCACAATCGTAACCATGACAGCAAGCAACAATCACGACAACTCAACAACAAGCTCGACAGCACTTCGACAACAATGACAACACAACAATAACGAAAATTCCAACAATAACAACAGCACAACCAACCTTGAAACTGCCAGCGGCTCACGGTCAGCTTGCAATCTCATTAAGGCAGAACAGCTCACGGCAGATCTGGTCACGTCCAACAGCACCGAACAGATCTGTCTCTCTCTTCTTCACTTCGGTCCTTGCATGCATGAGCTTCGTTACGATCTGGTTGTTTCAGACCTCACCGAACAGCACTTTCTCCACGGCTCAGCCTTTGCATGCACGAACAGCTCTCTTCCTTCTTGCTTCTCACGGTCAGCCCACACTTCTTCCATGAACAGCTGCTGCCCTTGCTTCACTTCCAGTTCTGGTCACGTCCAACAGCCCGAACAACACTTTTTCTTCTCTTCCACGAGCTGCAAGCCTTCGGTCTCTCTTTTCTCTCTCGGTTCAGATCTGTTTTTTTTTTCTTGTCTTGTGTTCGGTTTTGGAGTTGATAATAGAGAAAATGGTGGCCCGAACACATCTTTCTTCTTTTTGTTTACTTTTTCATTTCATTTATTTCTTTTCTTTTTTTTTTGATTCATTTATTTAATGACACATGTCCAAAAATCATCACCATCACATGTTATTTCATGCCACTTGTCATTGTTTTCCCTTGCATGCATGCCATGTGTCCCACATGGCCCCGCTCTTTTTATTTAATCTTTCCAAGCCACCAATTTCCGCTTTTCGCTCGGATTCGCTTCGGATCAATCCTGGAAATCCAATAAAATCCAATTTCACAAACGGAAACTTCATTAGGTTCCGAATAAATATTTAAATCCGGACACACTAATTTATTTTACGAGATTAGATTAAATAATTATCCCCGGATCCGACTGAAAAATTTTATAAAAATTTCGTTACTCCTTTGGATCCGAACGGGTAATTACTTACATCGTCTGTTAATATATAATCAATATTTAGTAAATTATAAGGCAAAATAACGGAATGTTACAGTGTTTCACTTGTTGAATTCAATTGGGTAGTGATTTGGAAGGGTTGAAGTGAATAAAAGTGTTAGAAATCGATAAATGCATGTAGATACCACAATTAGTAATCGTTAGACGATTGAAGGGTATTTTGATTTTGGGATGTAAGGGCTATAAATATTAGTATTCATGGCCCTAAATCAATTGCCAATGAGAATGGTGGAAATTGAGATCAATCGGAAGTATTTAGGATGCATTATAAGAGCATATGTATTTTTAGTTCATTAAGTCATGTTAGTAATAGTTTTTAATAAATTTTCATTATGTTTGTTTTTAATGAAAGGTCAAGGAGAACCTGTAGAAGCGGATTCTCAACTGAAGGATAAGGGTAGAGCGTAAGGAAGTATTCGATTAAAAAATCGAATCCTTTTGGAGGTCGGTATACACATTATCTTTAATTTTATTTAATAGCGTTTTCATCGTGAATTAATTTTATTATGATTAAATGAGATTTTTAAAGCTTATTGGATGAATTGAATAATGGAATTGAGATTAGTGGAACGATATACATGGCTATCCCGTTTTAAATTTTCAAGAAAAAGTAATTGAGATTGTTATATTGTTTCAATAAAATGTATTTATAAACTTATTTGATTGTACATGAAATAGAATGCGAAATGGAATTGTTATAGGAATTTATGTACTAAAACAAAATGTGTAAATGTGACTTAAATTCCATGTTGTAACTAGCCCTTATAAACCTAGATATCGATAAATGGGAATTGGGAATTGACATGTCAATTGGGAACTAGCAGCTGCACCGTTTATTTGTATATACTAAATTGATGCATTATAGACCATTAGAGGCACCGCGTGTCCGGTCCCGAAACGATTATTGGATAATTTGTTATTCCGACAGGTAATCACCGCGTGTCCGATGCCGGAGGCCTGTAAACCAATCCATGATATCGAATATATGTTTACTAAGGGCAACGAACAATGTTAAGAGAAATCAAACGTTCAATGCTTTTGAAATAAATTAAACTCGAAAATTGCAAGTTAAATGTTTTAGCATTTTCTTTATGCCGTGTATATATATATATATATATATATTTATATTAATGTTAAAGTTAGATTGATTTTCATTGCGGATAGATTTATGTTTGAAATTGAAAAATTTGATTTTGTGTATACCCACTAAGCAATTATGCTTAGCGTGTTGGTTTATTGTGCGCAGGTTGTAGCTTTTTTATTACATAAAAACAAGAAGAACAACAAATCTGCGGAGGTTCAGAAAGTCACTATCCACCTTATACTTTTGGTATATATATTATGTACAATCATGTATTTTGAGACATATGTACATTTATGTAAATTAATGTATTTTCTTTATATAGTGTATTAAAGTTCTATATGTAAAAGTTTATGTATATTTGATAAAAATTTACTTTTGGTTATATATATGCATATAAATATTTATGAAAGATTTTGTGTGGTGAAGTGTTTTGAAATCGGACGGGAGGTCCGAATGGGAGTTGAGAAATTGATAACTTAGAAGTGTCAAAGTTTTTATTGCAGGAAATGGATTTTGGAATTGTCAGAAAAACAGAGAAAACTCTGTCGAATTTTTTTAAAAAAATAATAAATAAATAGATTTACAAAACTAATATTTTTCGTCCGGAATTCCAACTATAATGGAAGACGAGATAAGGGTGTTACACCAGGTCTACGAGAGAAGAAGAAGAAGAAGAAGAAGAAGAAGATGGTGAAGCGTCTGCGAGAGAAGAAGAAGGAGAAGAAGAAGAATAAGAAGAAGAAGAAGAAGATGGTGGAGGCGTCTGGTGGTGGAGGATGGTAGAGAGCATCAGAGATGAAAAATGATTTTAATGTGTTTCCTAACATAATGACGAAATTACCCTTCATACTCTAACGTCGATTAACGGTTTCAAACAGTTGGGGGGTTAAATTGTTATAAAATCTAAACATTGACTCCGCGTCTTTAAAGGTTTACTTTGGGGGGGTATATTGCATTTTGCTCTTAAAACAAAGCCATTTCAACTTTAAAATAAAATATTTCACAAGCATGACAGCGTAATTATAGTTATGAAACTTAAATATTTACATCACATTTAAATCCGTTATACAAAAAAATTTACTTTGATTTCACAGTTTCGGTCACCTGATAAGCTCGCCTGCTCTTAAGTTGGAGATTTGCTGTCTGGAGGACTTGAACCTGCGCCTGGGGAGTTTTTAAAACAAAATAACAAGAAAATAATGAGCTAAAAAGGCTCAGTGAGTGTTATGCAGTTCTAAATAAGTTCCTTTCTAAAACCTTTTTGAAAGAATGCTAAGTTCCGAAATAACTTAATTAAAACGTGCATTTCATAATATCATGAAGTCATTTTTATGCATAATTTACTTGAAAACAAGATACAAGATTATTAGCATCGTAAAATTAATTCATAACATAATCATAAGTTCATAAATAAACTCATAAAATCATAAATCAATCCTCAGTCATAAAACATATATCCAATGGAACCCAGGGAAATCATAATCACCGCCCGGTCTTAGGTCATCGGTGGTAGGGACGTGCAATCTCAGTCATAACCACTATGTCGCGGTATGTTACCTCACTGCACATAGGGTATCAGTTATAATAGTACCTTATATATGTGTAGAGGGCGACATGATAGACTCAATCCTCCCATGGTTAGTGGACTTTCCCCGACAGACATGCCATACGCGTAATAAGGCACTTCGGCCCCATAACAGTCATAATTCAGTCATATAATGAGAATAAGTAGCCATCGATTTTGAAATACATTAACATACTAAAATAACAATTGTAAAACATGTTCCTTTGCTTATAAAACGAAACATAAAAGCACATTTCAATAACGAGTTATACAATCAATATCGCTTTAACTACAGATATAAAAACATTTTGAAGCGTATAACATTCCTGTAAAGCGTATATCATTCATATAAATTCATTTAAATATTAAAACATTTAAATCTTTCACGAGAGTATAGAAATCATATAGAAATTATAGTGCATTTATCATTTCATAAAACAATTTACACTCACCGATTTCTAACTCACGGGAACGATCGGATTTTCTACCTCACGCTACTTCTTCAACCTCGTTTTCTTTTGCCTTGTCGATGCCTATATAAGTTAATATTCTAACATAAGTATGTCGTAACTATTCTATTCGAATCCAATCAATATCATTGAAGCCATAATCTAATGGATTTAACAAAAAGAATAAGTGAAGCTAAACGAACAACATAAAACTTACGTGATTTTAACTAGCTATCGCAATCTATTGATTTTAACGTTTCGCGCGATTCACTCGATTTCAATTAAACTTATCGTCAATACTACCCGCGACTAACTCAAATCATGGAAAAATGAATTTTGAAACACATTGAAGCACAAACATGAAAAATATGGCAGCAAGTTTAAACAATATTCATTTTCCGATTTAACTCCGAATTTCAATAATTTCTTATAATCGGGCGCAACGAAACTATCCGATTGACTCTATTCCAATTCAACTATCCTAACGATAACATTTATCATCCTAAAGAGCTTAATAACATAATTGGTAGCTTGTTAATCATCAAATTCTTATTCACATTCAACAACGAAACATCGCAACCAATTAATATTCGCATTCGCGCAAAACTGATCCGAATTGCTTGAAAACAATTTACCAACACCCGAACGATTATCCGGTACTTTAAAACACACTAAAACACATCATTTTTCATGCTAACAAACTTGGAAATAAAAGCACAACATGACAGCCCCTAAATCATATAATAACAGCCCATAAAACGTAGTTTTCACGAAATTTCAATATTGAAAATCAATCGCCAATATAACGAATAAAAGTGAACGAACCTCCGCACTAATGAGGTTTGAAGTCCTAAACCCAAACATAACATCATCGATTATTATCCGTAACTCAACACCATCAAAATCCATCCAAATGAAATTCATACAACTCAATATACCTCTCGGAATTCGACTCGAAACTTCGAAACAATCGCACGGGGTACTGCCTATAATAACGTTTTTGTCCACGAGTTCCTTTCAATCCAAATAACATGCAAACAATTTAATTTATCGAAACATCAATACGAAACCAAACGGGACAGCATTTACCTTTACGAGAGCTGTTCTTCGCTTCAAAACGGCTTACAAACTGTCGCGATGGCTAAGCGGAGCCAAAGTTCACTCACGGCAGCAGCTTTCACGGTCAGGCAGCAGCAAGTCGCGGTTTGGCAGCAGCATTACCTTCACACCAGCAGCAGAACAGCTCCAACTTGGCAGCAACGGCGCCTGGCAGCAGCAGCTCCACGTTCCGCAGCAACAGCGCCTTCACGCCAGCAGCAAAACAGCTCCAGCTCGGCAGCAATTGGTAGCAACGATAGCACTAGACAGCAGCAGGGACAGCACTACGACAGCACCAACAGCCTTACGCCAGCAGCAGCTCACACCAGCAACAGCCTCACGCCAGCAACAACCTCACGCCAGCAGTAGCTCACGCCAGCAACAACCTCATACCAGCAGCAGCTCACGCCAGCAATAACCTCATGCCGACAGTAGCTCACGCAAGCAGCAGCTCCTCCAGCGATTGATCAGCAGTGACAGCACTTACACCACGACAACAGCAGCTCCACGCACAGAAGCGACAGTGGCTCACTACTCCCTCAAGCTTGCATGCACACCCTCTGGTTCAGATCTGGTCGAAACACTCACATGCAACCAGACATCTCTCAGTTTTGGATGCTGACCGAACTCTCTCGATCACTCTCAGACTCCTCTCTTATAATCTAACATTGGGCATTTAGATTTGGGGAGCTAGAAGAAGAAACAAAGAGTTAGAAGAAGAAACAAAACAGGAAGCTTTCGGTTTTGGAAATGGATGACCGAGTACTCTCTCTTGATGAAGGATTGGTCTTACTTCTCTATTCTCACAAGCTGGCTTTCGGTTTTGCACGATTGTTTTGAAAGAGAGGAAAAGGCTATCTGCTGCTGGATGACCGAGAATGCACATACCTAACTCACTTACATTCTCTTGATTTCACTTACAAATCAATTATTTATATTTTTCCTAAGATGCCGTACACTTGTCATTAAATCCTTCAATCACCATCCATTTGTCTTGATTCCATTCCACATGCTTGACACGTGTCCTTTATGCCCACTATTACCATGCCACTAGATATTTCATGCGTTCTCCCATTCCGATTCGAGGCTTGAATCCGATTTCGTCCGTCCGTCCGGGAATCCGCTTACTACTTGATTTCGTCTCCCGGATTATTTTTAAATTCGAATTCGTACTCATGCTCTTGAATTTATTTTTATTACTCTAAACTAATTATTTCGAATATTACAGAACTCGAAAATTTTATTTTATTATTATTATTTATTATTATTTTTTTTTCCAATCAAAATGCGATCCAACAGAAAAATAATTCGCTCATCGACGATGAGGATTTTGGGTTTTACAATAGGGGGTTACACTAAGCACAAAATCTCAATAACATTAAATGCAGTTTAAGGCTGCTTCATCACGACTATTTCTCTAAGAGAAAACCACATAAATGGCTTTCACCAGATCATATCTTACCAGATCTGACTCTTAACTCTGTTCAACACCTTTCCATAGCTAGCTCGTCTCTCACAACGATGGAAACACCTAGTTTGAACAGTGGCGACAGCTTCCCTTCTTCTACTGTGAGTTTTTTTTCTCTCTCTCTCTCCTCTTCTCTTTCTCTTTCTTTTTCTCTCTCACTCTGACTTTCTCTCATGTTCCATCGACTCACCATTCACACCTATTTATAGGCGTGGGTTAAGCTTACCTTTAGCTCTTAAATTTCCTTAAAATTACAAGCCCGTTACATTCTAGAAAATTCTTTTAAAAATATCTGACGTTTTACTCTTCAAGTCCCCTAACTTTTTATAATTTTAATTTATTCCAATTATTTTTCAAGAATTTATAGACATTAAATTTTCACTTTTAAATACTTAAAATTCCTTTTTATTATTTCTCCAAAGGGTACATTTACACATTCCATCTTTTCGTATATATAAATACTAACATCCTTGGGAGAGGGTATTACACGAATCAACACTTAAGGGAATTACTGATCTATTTCTCGCAAGAAAGAGTAGATTCCAATATTGTATAGAATGTTTTCAGCCACTCATCAAATTACATCTTCAAAGTACGAAACTTATTGACTATAAATTTATAACAGTCTCACTCATGTAAATAAAAAGATATTACTCAACAAATAAGAGTCTATAAAACACTCAAGATTAAGATCAATCCATATATGATCATCTAGTTGATAAAAATAAATTTTTTTATTTAACGGATATTAATAAGAAATTCATTTTATCGTGGGCCAGTCCTATATAATCTTTATTATATAAGGTGCCTTCATTTTCATATCACCACATGAACAATCCAAGGTAAGATCATTGTATCAAATATAAAATAGACCGCAGTTGTAGATTTATCACAAGCGAAGTACCAAACTTTGTTTGTTTTCTACGACTTTTTATATTACTGATCTCAAATTAAATTCTCTTGTATATAACACTTATATACTTAATTTGATATAACATCATGGATGTTATATGATATTTTCATGAAACAAATATTTCATAAATGCACATAAATTGAATAAAATATATATTTTATTTATTATTTAATTTAAATGTTTACAAATTACAAATAAATATATGACACATAACCCTAACATCAGCTTCAGTAAATCTTCAACTTTAACATTACATCACTTCGCATATCCAAGCTATGTGAAGCGACATATGTGTCTTAAACATATTACCTAAACAAATTAAGATGAGCAAAAGTATGTAATGGAAATCACAAACGTGAAATAATTAACTTCAATGTTGTCTTCATTGTACCCTGTGAAGTGTACAATTGTTTCGTTTTTTTAGCTCAATCTAGATGCTCTCATTGTTCATTTTTACAAGCAACAAAATCGATGGGCCACGACATGGGTTGTGTTCAGGCTAGCCTGCTCAACAAGGCCCAACTTTAATTGGACCACACAGACCAAAAATATACTTTACACTTGTTTTCAACTATTTTTTCAACATAAGATAACTATAATTATATGATATTTATTTTAAACTTGTATATATAGAATTTCTATGATCAGTGTCTTCTAACTTAGACGAGTTAGTCAAATTCATTAATTTTATTTGAATTAAATAAAAAGGAGAATTTGTTTTAGAAGAGATAATACAATGGATGAATTTGATTGGTCATTCTTAACTTTTTAAAGTTAAAATGTACTAATAATATAAGTTCTGTACCTATGTGTGTCTCTGTATATATATGAGCAAATTGCATAAACTCCCCTAAGATTTGGTATAATTGCACAAGAATAATGATATTTGAGAAACTCGTACTCACCTTTGTTAAGACTCCAAAAATTCAACTTAAGCCTCCTCTGTAGTGAGTCAACTGTTAGATAAGACAAATAGTCAAAGTCAATTTGAGTAAAAGTATCAAAATACCCCTAAATAAATTAATATATATCATACTGTGAAGACTTGATCGATCTCCAAGGTGTTGCTTTCACACTTTAGAGTTACTCTACTAAAAACTTAAGGTTGCACTCTCAAAATTATATATGTTTTACACAAGCTAAATTTTAGTGTCCATCAATTTAATCATTTTATATGATTCGATCCTCCATAAGTAATTCATAATTATAACTAGATCATTAAAGTCCGTTATGCCTCTCCAATTACATATTATTCCATTATGTACCATTAATTCTCTAATGAACAATATAACCATAATATTTAATGAATTTATATTTCCGTTTATTCAATAATGAAAATTTTTTCTTTTTTTTTTTTGAAATGAAAACAAAGATGCATATGAAGAGTACAAAAGTACTTCTTATTATGCTATTTTTTTGTTGCAACTCGGATAAGTTTTTTGAATCTTATGGTTTTAATAATAGTAAACTCTACCCTCAAATTTATTTAAGACATTGTCCCCAATGTTTAGTAAGATAAAAATAAAAAAAACACAAATGAAAATGCTATTAATAAAACCATAGAGTAAAAAAGTTACAATTGGAGATTAAGATCCAGTGCACGTTTCTTGTTATCGCTTGTTCAGAATCCCAAACCATATGTGATATGATTGGATCAACTTCGGGTATAAAGTCTTACAGTTGGTCAATCAGTTCATTAACACTTGAAGTTGAGACTAGAATATGTCGGTTTGCTGGTGTCATAAAACCCTACAAGACGTACTTTAGTTTCAATGATCCATCGAATATGTTCTGGTAGACCTAAACATGTTAGTGTCCTCATTCTTTCGAGTCTGCACTTGTAAATCTTTCTGAGTATATTTTGAGGTAGAGTAGGGAAATGATTTTTGAGTGTTGCAAGACTGGCCTCCATCTTTGAGAAAAAAAAAAAATAACACACAAACAAAAGAAAACTAATTAAGAAGGGAAAAAAAAGAATTTTGGATTACCTCCCAAGAAGTGCTTAATTTATAATCGTTAGCTTGACTTTTGAAAAGCGCTTTAATTTGGTCTGAAAGCGCGATGGTGGATTTCTGTTGAGGTTCTCCACCATCCATATAAGCTTTAAGTCATTGTCTGTTGACTTTGAATCGACGATCCGTACTTTGAATTTCAACAACACCATGTGAAAAAACTTGAACAACTATGAAAGGCCTAGACCATCTGGAGCGTAGCTTACCTAGGAACAAATGAATTAAATAAAAGAACCTTTTGTCTTGGAGTGAAATTCCTATTTAGGATACGTTGATCATGCCACTTTTTAGTGTGTTCTTTATAAAGCTTAGCATTTTCATATAAACCATGACAGAATTCATCCATCTTATTGAGTTGTAACCTTTACAGAGTTCCTGATTGCTCCTATGTCGAAATTTAACTTTTTGATAGTCCAGTATACACTGTACTCAAGTTCAACGGGTAAGTGTCATGTTTTTCCAAATATCAACTTGTACGGAGACATCCCGATCGGCGTTTTGAACGCTGTTTTATAAGCCCATAATGCATCATCAAGCTTTTTCGACCAGTCTTTTCGAGATGCACTTACCGTCTTTTCCAAAATCCATTTCAATTTTCGATTTGAGATTTCAGCTTGTCCATTCATTTGTGGATGGTAAGTTGTAGCTACTTTTGGTTTAACCCCATATTTGGCTAGAAGAGCATCAAAATACCAGTTGAAAAAATGCTTCTCTTTATCACTAATGATTGCTCTTAGAGTTTCAAATCTGGTGAAGATATTTTTACGTACAAAATTCACTACTATTTTAAAGTCATTGGTTGGCATGACAATGGCTTCAACTCATTTTGACACATAATCCACAGCCACCAGAATGTAGAGATTCTTGAAAAACAATGGAAATAGTCCCACGAAATCGATATCCCAAACATCGAACAACTCCACTTTCAAAATATTATTTAGGGGCATCTCATGCCTTCGCAAAGTATTACATGTGCGTTGGTACTTATCGTATGTGATCGGGCTAAAATTATACACGATTATATATTCTTAACCTATACTATTGTGATGAAAACCCGAGTAAAATAGAGGTATTCTAATGTTTTCTGAGTGTTTTGTGCAGAAATTGAATGTAAGGACTGAACTGTAAATTTTTATAAAATTTTGGGGCAAAAGTATAATTTTATGAAAGTTTAGGGGCAAAAGTGTAATTTTAAAAACTTGAAGGGCCTTTTCGTAATTATACCAGCAGGCCATAGCTATTGGCTAATTTCCAGCAGTCCACACCAGTAGCTAGCTGCTGGAAGTATATGCAGGCCTGTGGCCGTGGGCTACGTCCAGTTTTGTTTTGCATTTTGCGCGTAAACGACGTGCAAACGACGTATGATGCCGTCAAAACGTGCGTTGCAAAAATTTCCTTACATATTTCACGCGTGGGAAATCACCAAGATATTCTCAATTGATTTGTGGAAGATAATTTAGGCAGTGGATCAAGGTTTGGAAGGAAATTCAAGCGGTCTTGCAGAAGATCTTTAAGTTAATTTGGTAAGCAGTCAAAGCACGGATTCAAGCGATTGGTATATGGTTTTCACAGAGAATATATTGGAGCAAATTGAGGGAGCTGTGTCGGCAATTGACAGAGAATCAAGGAGGTCAACTAATGCTTGAAAAATATTTTCTTCTGATATAAATTCATTCTTTCGGCAGACAAAAGAGGGGCAGAGAGAAAAGTTTAGGGTTTTTTTCTTTGATCGTTTTCTCTTAGATTGACAGCAGGAGGGTCTTTTTAGTGTCGGCAGAGTGGAGTTTTCTTTGGAAAAGTCTCTCTAGTCTCTAGTTCGGACGACAACAGAGAGGGTTGCACAGGAGTGGAGTCTCAAGGCAATCTCAACATTGTCAGAAGTGGGTGTGCTCCAAATCCAGAGTCAGTTTATTCAAGCTTCAGAAGAAGAAATCTCTAAGAAAATAACACAGTGATTATTCCATCTTTTTGGTTGATTGTTTTAATGTCGTTTATTTTCACTTTAATTTATTATACTGTGTTATTCATATTCATGTCAAACTAATTTCAATTTCTAAGACTACAACGTAGCCGATTTATTTTATCACCTATTCAATGAGTTTTTGGATTAATGGATAATTGTTTTTGTTTTATATTTGTATTCTATTCTATTGGATCTTAATGTTGTCAATCAAATAAGGCCTGTTAATTGACAGATCTTGTGACTATGATGCGCTTGACAAAGGTATCATGTGTTAGACATCAATAGAATAACATAATCTGTATAGGATAGACATATACTTATAGGATTATGTAATCATATGTGGGTAATTGAAACTTAATGAGTTTAGATTAATTTAATCTATATAGACATATAATAGATTAATTATTCTGGATAATATTACTTGACTGATCGAAAAAGGTTGGTAATTGATTTAGAACTTTACCCGATTAAATACAAAATAAAAGTAATTATGTTTGTGAGAATAAAATGAGAGTAGGTTGATGAAATAAAAAGATGAAATTGTACCTTAGATCCACTAATCTGCTGTTAGTTCCGTTATTTAATTTGATTGTGTATTTAATTGTTACTTCCTATTTTATTATTTTTTTGTCTTGTTTTGTTATATTGTCATTCACCTTTATTTGAGTTTTGATAGTTTGAATAAAATTACCTCAATCAATTTTGGTAATTGATACATAAAATTTAGCACTTGTCTCTGTGGGAACGATCTTAATTTGTCATTATATTACATTGTGATCGTGTATACTTGCACGTGATCTATTGTAATTAGTGCATTAGGAATTTACCCATCAAGTTTTTGGCGCCGTTGCTGAGGACAACGTGCTGTTTTACAATATCAATATCAATACTAGTTGAAACAATCTTACTTCAGACAATTTTATTTTGCATTTTTTCAGGTGCTAGCAGACGTTTTATGCGAAGGTCTATAAGCACTGAGTTATTGCCATTCGATAGTGAAATTGAGAGGACAGGTCATGGAATAAGAAAAGCTAGGCGTTTGGCAGAACATAAAGTAAAAATAGGGGATAATCAAGCATATCCTGAGGGTTCCAAATCGCTCAAAGACTATTCTATACCAACCGTGGAAGGGATTCATCAAAGCATTCACAGACCAGCCATTCAAACGAACAATTTTGAGATCAAATCGGTAACTATTCAAATGGTTCAATTAGTAGTGCAATTTTGCGATTTACTCAATGAAGATCCAAATGAGCATATCGTAAATTTCTTAGAGATTTGTGACACCTTCAAGTACAATGGAGTGATGGACGATGCCATTCGGTCGAGGTTATTTCCTTTCTCTTTAAAGGATAAGGCAAAGGGCTGGCTGAATTCATTGCTTCGATCTTCTATCACTATATGGGATGAGTTGGCGCAGAAGTTCCTAGCCAAGTACTTCCCTCCAGCGAAAATAGCACAATTGAGGAATGAGATTACTGCATTCACTCAGAAGGAAGGAGAATCATTATACAAGGCTTGGGAGAGGTTTAAGGAGATGCTTAGGAAGTGTTCTCATCATGGAGTTCCAGAATGGATGCAAATACAGACTTTTTATCAAACATTATCAGAGGTTGAAAGGTCTAATGTGGATGTTGCAGCAGGGGGCGCTCTATTAAAAAGAAATGTGGAGGATGCATTTGAGCTTATTGAAGAGATGTCCTCTAATATTTATCAGTGGCCTTCTGAGAGAATGAAATCCAGAAAATCAGTGGTAGGTGTACACGAGTTGGATGTGATTACAGCATTAGCAGCTCAAGTTTCTACCTTGACTAAGAGATTGGATGCTTGCGGTATGGGCACAAGTGGCATTAACGCAATCCAAAGCTCATTTGTTAACTGTGAAGAGTGTGGAGGCAGTCATGCAACAGATAGTTGTCAGGGTAATCAGGAGTCGGTATAGTTTGTAGCCAACTATAACAAACAACGCAATGATCCATATTCAAATGCTTACAATCCTGGGTGGAGAAATCACCCCAATTTCTTGTGGAAGCAAAATCAAGTTCAAGCATCACAATTGAAGCCTGCATTTCCACCCGGTTTTCAGAGTCAACCACAACAAGTTCAACCTCAAGTCAGAAAGCCTTCAATGGAAGAAATGATGTTGCAGTACATGATGAAAACTGATTCTCTTATGCAAAATCAACATAATATGTTACAGAATCAGCAGAATCAGCAAAATCAATTCCAAGCTCAGTTACAGAACCAGAGTGCATCAATTCGAAACTTGGAAGTGCAAATAGGACAACTTGCTAATTTTATCAGTAGTATACCATATGGAAACTTACCAAGCGATACGGAGCAAAACCCCAGGAGGGAAGGTAAGGAGCAGTGTAAGGCTATCACGTTGAGGAATGGTAAGGAGCTGAATCAAAACATAAGAAAATCTACTGTGGTGCCTAACCCATCAATGGATGAAGAGGTAGTTGTAGAAGAGGAGGAGTTGAAGAAAGAGCAGAAGGATGACAAAGAGGGACCAACAAAGCCAATAGGAGAAAAGAAAGTGTCACAGATACCACCGTTACCATTTCCTCAGAGGTTTCAGAAAAAAACACTAGACAAGCAGTTCTCGAAGTTTCTGGAGGTATTCAAAAAACTGCATATCAATATACCTTTTGCTGAAGCACTAGAACAGATGCCTAGTTATATGAAGTTCATGAAAGAGATCCTATCGAAGAAAAGGAAGTTGGAAGAATTTGAGAGTGTAGCACTTACAGAAGAGTGTAGTGCAATCTTACAATAGAAGTTACCTCCAAAATTAAAGGATCCAAGCAGTTTCACTATTCCATGCAGAATTGGAGAGAATTTTGAAGGAAGAGCCTTGTGTGATCTAGGGGCAAGTATTAACTTGATGCTTTTATCCATTTACAAGAGACTAGGTTTAGGGGAAGCTAAGCCAACATCAGTTACTCTTTAACTTGCAGATCGATCTGTGAAGAGACCTAGAGGTATAATTGAGGATGTTTTGGTGAAAGTGGAGAAGCTTATATTTCCAGCGGATTTCATTATCCTTGACATGAAAGAAGACCGAGAGATTCCTATCATACCGGGAAGACCCTTTTTAGCCACCGGTAGGACTGTGATTGATGTGCAGCATGGCCAGTTAACAATTAGGGTACAAGATGAATAAGTCACTTTTAATGTTTTCAAAGCTTTGAAATTTCCTGGTGACACCGATGAATGCAAAAGAGTGGAAGTGTTACATGATTGTATTCAAGAGGTACACAATGAAGAAACTCCACTAGATGGCTTGGAAGTGCATTGTTAGATTCAAATAAAGGAAACCGTGAATAAGTCCAAGATTATTTGGAAATACTTGAAGCAGCTCCAAAGTATGAGGTGTTACATATGCATAATGCTCAGCTTCTTTTGGCGTCATCGATACTCAAGCCATCCATAGAAGAGCCATCGACTTTAGAGCTTAAGCCACTCCTAAAACATTTATAATATACTTATCTTAGGAAGGCGTCCATCTTGCCAGTGATCATCTCTGCAGCATTGAATGATGTTCAAGAAGAGAAATTGTTGTGGGTGTTGAGAGAAAATAAGTTAGCTTTGGGATGGACAATCGCTGATATAAGGGGTATTAGTCCATCTTTCTGCATGCACAAAATCCTAATGGAAAATAACTACAAACCAACTATTCAACCTCAACATCGACTGAATCCAATTATGAAGGATGTGGTAAAGAAGGAGACAATTAAACTGTTAGATGCGGGTGTCATTTATCCCATCTCGGACAGTTTTTGGATCAGTCCAGTTCAATGTGTTCCCAAGAAAGGTGGAATAACGGTGGTGACAAATGAAAAAAAATGAACTTATTCCAACGAGAGTGGTCAATGGCTGGCGGGTTTGTATAGATTACAGAAAGCTGAATCAATCTATGAGGAAAGATCATTTTTCGCTACCTTTTATTGATCAGATGCTTGATAGGTTAGCCGAACATGAATTCTATTGCTTTTTGAATGGATATTCTGGGTACAACCAAATTGTCATAGCTCCAGAGGATCAGGAAAAGACAACCTTTACATGTCCTTATGGTACCTTTGCCTATAGGAGAATGCCATTTGGATTATGTAATGCTCTCGTAACATTTCAACGATGTATGATGTCCATTTTTTCTGAGATGGTGGAGCAATTCTTGGAAGTTTTCATGGATGATTTTTCGGTGTTTGGGGATTCGTTCGATTTATGCTTGCAAAATCTTGCTAAGGTGTTGAAAAGGTGCACAGAGACTAACCTAGTGTTAAACTGGAAAAAAATGCCATTTTATGGTTCAGGAAGGTATCGTTTTAGGGTATAAAATCTCAACAAGTGGCATTGAAGTGGATCGAGCAAAAATAGAAGTAATTGAGAAACTCCCACCACCTTCATCAGTTAAAGGAGTTAGGAGTTTGCTTAGACATGCAGGATTTTATAGAAGATTCATCAAAGATTTTTCCAAGATATCAAGGCCATTATGTAGTCTTCTGGAGAAGGATGTGCATTTTAAGTTTGATGAAGATTGTTTGCAAGCGTTTGAAGCCTTAAAGAAGAAATTAGTAACAGCTCCGATTATTGCTGCTCCAGATTGGAACACACCATTTGAGTTAATGTGTGATGCCAGCGATTTTACATTAGGGATTGTCCTTGGTCAGAGAAGGGGTAAGATTTTTCACACTGTTTACTACGCCAGTAAGACATTGAATGAAGCCCAAATTAATTATACCACAACAGAAAAAGAATTACTGGCCGTAGTATTTGCATTTGATAAGTTTAGACCGTATTTGATTGGGTCTAAAGTGGTAGTCTACACTGACCACTCTGCCATTAAGTACCTTGTAACCAAGAAGGATGCCAAGCCATGTCTGATCAGATGGGTACTGCTATTACAGGAGTTTGACTTAGAGATAAGAGATAAGAAGGGGACAGAAAATCAAGTTGCAGATCATTTGTCTAGATTGGAAGGGAATGGTGCAGATGATAAGACAAATATCAATGAGGCATTCCCCGATGAGCAGCTTTTCTCATGTAGCAATGAAGAGGCACCGTGGTATGCAGATTTTGTTAATTTCATAGTGTGCAATGTACTTCCTCCTGACTTATCATTTCAGCAGAAGAAGAAATTTCTCCATGATGTGAAAAGGTATGTATGGGATGAGTCATATTTGTTCAAGCAATATGCCGATCAGATGTTGAGATGATGTGTGCCATACGAAGAAACTGAAGATATTTTACGACATTGTCACTCGTCCAATTATGGCGGTCATTTTGGTAGAGAGCGAACTGCCATAAAAGTTCTGCAGGCTGGGTTTTATTGGCTGACGATTTTTAAAGATGCACAGAGATTTGTGCAAACATGTGATCAATGCCAGTGGATAGGAAATATTTCGAAGTGACATGAGATGCCGCTACAGAATATTTTAGAAGTTGAGCTATTTGATGTATGGGGTATAGACTTCATAGGACCTTTTCCATCATCCTTTCAAAATCAATATATCTTGGTGGTAGTGGATTACGTGTCGAAGTGGGTAGAAGCTATTGCTACATCTTCAAATGATGCAAAGGTTGTGACCAAGTTTTTGAAGAAGAATATTTTTACTAGATTTGGAACACCTCGAGCTATTATCAGTGATGGAGGTTCACATTTTTGTAATAGCCAATTTGAGAGTCTCCTCAAGCAATATGGGGTCACTCACAAGATAACAACCCTATATCACCCTCAAGCTAGTGGACAAGTGGAAATTTCAAACAGGGAACTTAAGGGTATTCTAGAGAAGACTGTGAGTAGATCAAGGAAGGATTGGAGTATCAAGCTTGATGACGCTTTTTGGGCGTATCGAACTGCCTATAAAACACTAATTAGAATGTCCCCATTTTGGTTAGTTTATGGGAAAGCATGTCATCTACCAATCGAGTTGGAGCATCGAGCTTTTTGGGCAATTAAGGCGTTGAATTTTGATTTGAAGAAAGCTGGTGATAAACGTCTTCTACAATTGGATGAGCTTGAAGAAATCAGATTAGATTCATATGAGAATGCTTGCATCTACAAGGAAAAGACAAAGCAATGGCATGACAGGAAAATCTTAGCTAAGCATTTTGTACCAGGACAGCAAGTTCTATTGTTTAATTCCAAGCTCAGATTATTTCCAGGCAAGCTCAAATCCAGATGGTCAGGTCCTTTCATTGTGAAAACGGTATATCCATATAGGGCAGTGGAAGTTGAAGATGAGAAGACGAAGATTTCGTTCAAGGTTAATGGCCAAAGGTTGAAGCACTATTACGGTGGTGAAGTGGATCGTAAAAAATCCACTATCACCTTAGTGGATCACAATAATTGAACCCAGATGGAAGTCGAGCTGAAGACTAAAAATCTAACGCTTCTTGGGAGGCAATCCAAGTTTTCAAGTAACTCATTTTATTTTTGCATTGTTTACTTTTCTTTTATTTGTTTTTTTTTTTTTTTTTGTTTTGTTTTATCTTTTACCTATTATTTTTTGTTTGTCTACTATTTTGTGATTGATTATTTGTTTTCTTTTCTTTCATATTTAAGTGTGTTTTATTTTTATTTCATTTTATTTTTGTTCTCGTGCCTTTAGTTTTTCAAACATTAGGGACAATGTTTGGATTAGGTTTGGGGGTGGAAACATTCATGTTTCAAACTTGATTAATAAATTGACCATGTGCTATCGAGAGGAGAGTTATTGCACTATGTGATTGGTAAGCTTGACTAGGGAAGAGCCATGAAAGTTGTAAGCATAGTTTGATGTTATCAAAGACCTTGAGCCTAGTAGGAGAATGTAGAGATATTAGGCATGCATAGATGTGATCTATAAGTGGAGACTACCCTAGTGAGAACTTTTGAGCCGTATCGTTTCATTTCAGAGGGACTATATTCATTTCCACTCTTAAACACTCTCCAAAATTTTTTTTTCATGACTAGTTGGTCTCTTTAGGCTTTGTTTGGATTTTAAGGTCAGAAATTCATTGCAATTCTTTATTATTTCTGAAGTTTTGAGTCGTTATGTGAATTTATTGACATGAGACAGGCATGTGTGTGATTAACTCCAGAAAAAAGGCTAAGAAACCAAAATTTCCAAACCTAAAATATGTGTGCGCCTAAAACCAATTTGAAGCCAAACACATATTAGCCTTTATTTTCTTTCATCCTTACAATTTGTCTTTATCCTAGCCAAAATTAAAAGATAATCCTTACCCTTGGAGCTTGGATTTATGAAAAAAAAAAAAAAAAGAAGAGGTTGGAAGAAAAGAGTGTTGGGTGTAGAAAAACTCAGGTTTGGGAGAGTTGGAGTTGTTAAGTAAGGACATCGCCTATGAAAAAAAAAAAAAAAGAAAAAATATGCATTATATGTTGATGTCAAATTAAAGGAGGCATCGTTCAGTTAGCAAAAATTGAGCTCAGTGTTAATTGCAATATTTTTAGAGATGGAACGAATATCTTTCAAGCTCCATTTTGTTGACCTTATTCCAGTTCTTTGTGAGCCAAAACCCCTAGCCTCGTTATATCCCTTAAGAAGACCTGCTGATTAATAAGGGATCATGATTGCTTAAAGTCAGAATTATGGGTGTTGCACTTACTTTAGATGTCTGATTCTTTCAAGAGACCTATTTGGTGCTTAGCGTTTATAATTCATAAATGATTATACAAGCATTATATAGATTTGAATTTTTCTTGATGCATAACTTCCTAACTGCTTGTATGTTGTGAGAGTGTTACCATAGGACCCTGTGAAATAAAGTAAAATGAGTTATTTTCAGTGAGGCGTAGAGTCGAGGCGAAATAAGATCATGGTGTGTATGCGTGATGTTATCGAATTTTGAATGCTGGGTGATAAGTTGGAGAAGACGGATGACTGTGTGAAGATTACTAGTGACTTATTTTTTAGTCGAGGTTCAAGATCTCAAGTGGAGTGATTTTTCTTGAAGATAGCATTGGAAGATTTGTTGTTGAGTTTGAACTTGACTGTTTTGCGTTTGTGGGTATCGTAGCTGGTAAACCCTCGGGAGACACAACTCCTCCTCTAGGGACACTTAGAGGTTTAAAAGCTTATGACATATGCTCAATGTCATCGTGTTAACCTACAAAAATGGATGTGATTTTAATTTTGGTTATTTTTAATTTTGTTTTGTTAGATTTTTGCTCGAGGGCGAGCAAAAATTAGGTTTTGGGGTATTTGATCGGGCTAAAATTATGTACGATTATATATTCTTAACCTATACTCTTATGATGAAAACTCGAGTAAAATAGGGGTGTTCTAATGTTTTCTGAGTGTTTTGTGCAGAAATTGAATGCAGGGACTGAACTGTAAATTTTTAAAAATTTTTAGGGTAAAAGTATAATTTTTGGAAGTTTAGAGGCAAAAGTATAATTTCTAAACCTTGAGGGGCCTTTTCATAATTATACCTGTAGGACATAGTTGCTAACTGATTTCCAGTAGCCCACACCAGCAGCTAGCCACTGGAAGTATACGCAGGCCTGTGCCCTGCGTCCGTGGGCTGCGTCCAGTTTTGTTTCGCGTTTTACGCGTAAACGACGTGCAAATGACGTATGATACGGTCAAAACATGCGTTGCAAAAATTTCCTTACATATTTCACGCATGGAAAATCACCAAGAATTTCTTAATTGATTTGTGGAAGATAATTTAGGCAATGGATCAAGGATTGGAAGGAAATTCAAGCGGTCTTGCAGAAGATCTTTAAGTTAATTTGGTAAACAGTCAAAGCACGGATTCAAGCGATCGGTATATGGTTTTCACAGAGAATATATTGGAGCAAATTGAGGGAGCTGTGTCGGCAATTGACAGAGAATCAAGGAGGTCAACTAATGCTTGAAAAATATTTTCTTCTGATACAAATTCATTCTTTTGGCAGACAAAAGAGGGGCAGAGAGAAAAGTTTAGGGTTTTTTTCTTTGATCGTTTTCTTTCAGAACGACAGTAAGAGGGGTCTTTTTAGTGTCAGCGGAGTGGAGTTTTCTTTGGAAAAGTCTTTTTAGTCTCTCGTTCGGACGACAGCAGAGAGGGTTGCACATGAGTGGAGTCTCAAGGCAACTCAACATCGTCAGAAGTGGGTGTGCTCTAAATCCAGAGTCAGTTTATTCAACCTTTAGAAGAAGAAATCTCTAAGAAAATGACACAATGATTATTCCATCTTTTTGGTTGATTGTTTTAATGTCGTTTATTTTCACTTTAATTTGTTATACTATATTATTCATCTTCATGTCGAACTAATTTCAATTTCTAAGGCTACAGTGTAGCCTATTTATTTCATCACATATTCAATGAGTTTTTGGATTAATGGATAATTGTTTTTCTTTTATATTTGTATTCTATTCTATTGGATCTTAATGTTGTCAATCAAATAAGGCCTGTTAATTGATAGATCTTGTGACTATGATGCGCTTGACAAAGGTATCATGTGTTAGACATCAATAGAATAGCATAATTTGTATAGGATAGACATATACCTATAGGATTGTGTAATCATATGTGGGTAATTGAAACTTAATGAGTTCAGATTAATTTAATCTATATAGACATATAATAGATTAATTATTCTGGATAATATTACTTGACTGATCGAAAGAGGCTGGTAATTGATTTAGAACTTTACCCGATTAAATACAAAATAAAAGTAATTATGTTTGTGAGAATAAAATGAGAGTAGGTTGATGAAATAAAAAGGTGAAATTGTACCTTAGATCCACTAATCTGCTGTTAGTTCCGTTATTTAATTTGATTGTGTATTTAATTGTTACTTTCTATTTTATTATTTTTTTGTCTTGTTTTATTATATTGTCATTCACCTTTATTTGAGTTTTGATAGTTTGAATAAAATTTCCTCAATCAATTTTGGTAATTGATACATGAAATTTAGCAATTGTCCCTGTGGGAACGACCTTGATTTGCCATTATATTACATTGTGACCGTGTATACTTACACGTGACCTATTGTAATTAGTGCATTAGGGATTTACCCATCAGTATGTAGCAACATACGATTGAGCATCATTGAAAATGGTGGGCCAATAGTATCTAGATTGAAGAATTTTGCCTGCAGTTCGATTGGCCTCAAAATGTCCACCATAATTAGAAGAATGACAATAGTGGAAAATATCTCGCGCTTCATCTTTTGAGACGTATCGTCGAAGGATCTGATCTGGATATAACTTGTACAAGAATAGCTCATCCCAATAGTAATGTTTTACATTTGCCAAGAATTTCTTCTTTTGCTACCATGAAAGGTCGGTGGATAAACTTTGTGAGAAAAAAAAAATTAACAAAATCAGCATACCATGGGATATTGCTTGTATCCAAAACGAAGAGCTGTTCATCAAGGAAAGTTTCTTTAATTGCTATGTTGAGATCATCCTTATCCCCTCGTTGCTCTAGTCTAGATAGATGGTCGGCCATCACATTTTCATTTCTATTCTTATCTCGAATCTCTAAGTCAAATGGTTTTGCATCTTTTTTCTCCAAAAAGTACTTGATGGCTGAGTGATATGTGAATACAATGACTTTGGAACCAATCAAATATGGCCAAAATTTTTCAAATGCAAAGACCACGACTAGAAGCTCTTTCTTAATGGTAGCATAGTTGACCTGTGCATCGGTTAGTGTACGGCTAGTGTAATAAATGGTATGGAAAACCTTACCAATATGTTTGTCCTAGCACGGCTTCAATGGCATAATCGCTAGCATCACACATTAGCTCAAACGACAAAGCCCAATCAGGTGCAATAATGATTGGGGCTGTCACAATGGCCTTTTTCAGTATCTCAAATGCCTCCCTATATGTATTATCGAAGTGGAATGAAACATTATTCTCGAGCAAATTGCATAATGGCTTTGTGATCTTCGAGATGTCCTCGATGAATCTTCTATAAAATCTTGCATGCCTTAAGAAACTTCAAATGCCTTTAACAGATGTTGGTAGTGGCAGTTTCTTAATTACTTCAGTCTTGGCTCTATTAACCTCAATGCCCTTGGTTGAAACTTATGACCTAGGACGATCCATTCTTGTACCATGAAATGACATTTCTACCAATTAAGAATCGGGTTTGTCTCTTTGCATCTTTTCAGTACTTGTGCGAAGGTATCCAAACAAGAGTCAAATGATGAGCCAAATACTGAAAAATCATCCATAAATACCTCGATGAAGTGTTCCACCATGTCTGAAAAAATTGACATCATGCAACGTTGGAAGGTGGCTGGTTCATTGCATAGGCCAAATGGTATTCTTCGAAATACGAACGTTCCATATGGGCATATGAATGTAGTTTTTTCTTGATCCTCGGGTGCTATAGAAATCTAATTGTAACCAAAATAACCGTCTAGGAAACAATAGCAAGGGTGACTTGCTAATCTGTCGAGCATCTGATCGATGAAAGGTAAATGGAAATGATATTTCCTAGTCGCCTTATTTAGTTTCCTGTAGTCAATGCACACTCTCTATCCGGTTACTTTTCGTGTTGGAATTAATTCATTGTTTTCATTGGTGACTACTGTCATTTGTCTTTTCTTTGGTATCACTTGTACCGGGCTTACCCATGTGCTATTCAAAATGGGATAAATTATACCTGTATCCAAAAGTTTAAGTACCTCTACTCGGACAACCTCCTTTATGTTTGAATTTAAACATCGTCGATGCTCGATGGATGACAAATACTTGTCCTCCATGAGAATTTTGTGTTGGCATATGGATGAGTTGATTCCTTTAATGTCTGCGTTCGACCATCCAATAGCCATCTTGTGTTCTCGTAGTACTCTCAAAAGCTTTTCCTTCTATTCTCTACTTAGATAAAATGAAATAATGATAGGTAGTGTAGATTAAGCATGTCACGACCCGAGCCCTGGGCTGTGGCAGAATCGTAAATATTAATAAATAAAAATTTTCAATTTTTAATAATATAAAGAAAATTTTTCTGTTTTGGATACTCCGGAGTACCAAAATAAAACATTGTGAGCGATAAAATGAAAATATTCAAAAATACTCTAAATTAATCCCGATGGGACCATCCCCACAGATATGTGAACACCTGCTAGAAATCATGGATTCAGAGTAAATAATAAAATCATAAACATTTAGTCATGCAATCAACTTATCATAAGTGAGCATTCAAATTCATTTAAAATCTCAAATGAAATTCCAACAGTCTGGTGTTCTTAACACAATGTCTTAAATACATCGAAAGCAAATCCCTTAAATGAGTTGCAAGGACATTCAATTCCAAATACCAAACTTGAAATGAAATAAATTAAACATCCATATCACGGGCATAATCCCTGATTTTCTTGGTCCTCTAGCTAGTTCGCCTGATGGCCACCTAAATGACTCTGCACATTTCCTGGAAGGGGAAAAATAAAAATAAGGGTGAGCTTGTGCTCAGTAGGATTTTATTCCCGATAAGGTTTTGGAAATCGCTTTCTAAAATCATTATTAAAACTCTATATGCTTAACTGTTTAATAAATTCAATAAACCATTTCATAAAATATATAGGTTACTAGAATCGTTAGACAACATTTAAGTGTTTATATAAAGTCATGTCATCTTCACAACAAGGTAAATCCCGTCCTCTAGTCATATACCCGGTGACCTACGGTTTTCAGTAAATTATTTTGAATAAGAAAAATAACAGTTGGCATACCGTGACCCTGGTAGTCATACCAGAAAATATCTTATGCAATAACCCGTGCAGTAGCCTCGATATAAAGTCGTATCATATAAATAGTAGAAAATACCTTGTGCAGTAACCCGCACAGTAACCCCGACATTAAGTCGTATAATTTGAATAACAGAAAATACCTTGCGCAGTAACTCATACAGTAACCCCGACATAAAGTCGTGTCATTTGAATAGCTATTGATAGCATCACACAATAACTAGGACGGTGGATTTTAACTTTATTTAAGTTAACCAAATGATTCAGATGGTTTACCATGCAATCAATACAATATATATATAATTCAATATTCTGAAAGCTTTCCTTTTTACTTATAAAATTTTAGCAGTAGGCTGCTAATTCAATAAGCTAAAATTTATGAACCTGTCATAAAGACACAAATTTTTCACCAAACAAACCACAAATACTTCCAAAAGCAATCCACAATATATATCCGTATATAATCAACATACTTTCAAATTTATACATATATATTTTAAATAAATTCTGCTTTAACATAAAAATTATTAAAAGATTAGGATAGAACTCCTACCTCAATATAAGCTATTAATTACTCCAAAAACCTTGATTCCTAAAGTAATTATCACCGTTTCGGATCAAATCTACAAAGTAACGTAATATAAATAATTTTTAACACGGCTGCCCAATAGGTAAAATATCCTTAAAAAATGGATTCTACACTTAAAAACGAGTCTGTAGACACGTCCGGAACTCAATTTTGAGTTCGAGAGGTCGAAAAATTCACCTTCGCCGTACACAGTGATCGACGGTAACTTTTCGATGACGGATTCTGGCGACCATGGTGGCGTGATGTACGGCTAGGCGGGTTTTGTTGCCCTCGACATGCTTGTCACGAAAATGGGGTTGGTCGGAGTCAAAATCGCCTAGTTTCGTTGGGATCTAGAAAAATAAAAGTTGGTTAACGGCTGATCTTTCTCTGCTGAAATGAACGCCCAAATGAGGATAAAACTTGACAAAATTGGTACGTATAGAATCTACGTCGCACGAGCTTTCCAACGGTACCAAATTTGACCAAAACGGAGGTCGGATGAGGTCAGAACGATGACTCAAAGTCGAGCTCGCGAGAATGGAGCGGCTGGAGAGAAAATGAGGAAAGAGAGAGAGAAAGTGACCAGCTGAAGGTTGAAGAAGACTGTGTAATCCGGTTAAATTACAATTTGGCCCCTTAACTATTTAAAATTTACAATTTTAATCTTAAACTTTAAAAATCTAACTTTTTAACCCTTACACTTTTGTACAAATTTTTATAATATTTTCAATTTCATCCTTGGGTAAAATTTGTCGTTTTACAAAGTATCTAGGAATACATACTTGAGATGAACTGGAAGTGGCTTGAGCTCCAACTGTAGTGGTTTTTCTATTGATGGTACTGGTCATAAATGGGTCAATAACATGTCAGTTAAATGAGTCGGCTAAACGGGTCATTAAACGTATCAGTTAAACGGGTCATTAACAGATTAATAAACGAGTTAATACATGACCCGATAATAAACGGGTTAAGGTTTCGTGTCGACCTATTAATAATCGTGTCGTGTTCGTGTTGAAGAGATTCGACCCGTTTATTTATCGTGTCATATTCAGGTCGTGTCAAAAATAATCATGTCGTGTCCAACCCAACCCGTCAACCTGGATTGTCACCCTAAATGATCCTATCAATTTTCCTATACTATAATGATCTTATCAAGTTCCTTGTATTTTTTTCGATCTTACCAGGTACATGCGTCAAATTATTCACAAGTGTCAAGAAAATCTACACTTGTGCTTTTATTAAAATGAGGGATGTTCGACACCCTATTTAAGAAGTTATGAACCAATTGAATTAAAATTGAACTTTAAAATTAGTCTAATTGAATAAAAATTGAATTTTAAAATCAATCAATCAAATAAGTAATTGGAGCACATTTTCAAGGCCCAAACCGAATGGCCTGAACAAATAGATCCAATTCGATTCAGTTAGATTTATTCATATAATTCCGTTTAGTTTGCCATTTCGAAAACCAAATTTTTCGGTTCAATTCGATTTTGTCCAAAACTGAAACGTGCCCACCAATACTTCCTATAACTTATTTTGTTACAATGTCAAGAACAAGAGACCACCACATGTAATGAGAGTGAAAAAATCCATTTTTATATAATAAAGTTTTGATATGGATGATTGAATGGTGGAATAAGGTGGTAGCTTTAGCATTAGTAGTGGTTCTCGTTCATGGCCTTCTATTGGAGCACTATAGTTGAGTAACTTGCAAAGAGATGATGGGAAATATTTGTATCTTCATCCAGATCATTAGTAGAAGTAGTAGTAGTAGTACCTTGATCTTGTAATTAATGGTGAATTAAGTATTTGGAGTTAAGATCTATCAACTTCATTCCATATCTAATAAGATTTCTATCATATGCTTCGATGTGATCACCGTTTTGACAAACAATTTTTCTAACTGCTAAGACGCAATATCCAAAATGTCCTTGACAAATATCCTCTACTTTGATAAAAGATCATGATCGTTGGATGAGGGACAATCTCGAGAGTTGCAGGTCCATGTTGTGTTGCTATGAACCTGGAAAAGCTGACAAAGGAAGCTGTTATGTCAGGTTTGCTATGTGAATGAGAGAATGTGTGCGTTTTCATTTGCTTTTAGCCCCCTTTTTTTTTCTTTGATTCTTTTTTTTTTTTTGGTTTGATTTATTAGATACTGTTGACCATTTTGCAGACCGCTAGAGATTCGGACACGTGGCACATGTGTAAGAATACACGAGGTGGTGGCTTCTTGTTTGT
>CM041017.1:21181398-21221500 GCA_022984855.1 Dimocarpus longan
GAGGCTTATGAGGTGGACAATTGCACGGCTGTTGTGCCTCTATTGGGATGGATCCAATAGATAGTAAGAGGAGAATCATGATGATGAACTTGACACAACGAGAGATAGAGCAAACGCCATACTGGTTTGGATGAATAAAGACTTAGTATGTATAGGACTCTTAAATAGACAAATCAACTCCCAACCAACTAATATTCTGCCTTAAAAGTTGGTTACTTTCAAAAACATTCTGCCTTATATGATCTCCCAGTTGAAAGTTGGTTACTTTCAACCAACATTTTGCCTTAAAGATTATTCCTAGTGTCAATATGTCATAAGAATATCTGAATATTATTTGTTTGAAAGGTATAAAAAGTCTTATGTTATGGAAAGGCATGAGCCCAGGTCCACTAGGCCCAAACATGCTCCTGCTTGGTTGGCAGATTATTACCACTAGAATTATAGGTGTCTATGAGCTGCTCTGTTATTCTTTTTGTTGCCCAACATTGCTTTCTGTTATTAGTGTTTTGGTGGCTGAAATGTTTGTTAGCCATGTGTCTCTTTATTGTTGGTTTCCTCTAAAGTTGGTGTCTCCAGCTATATATGCATGTATTGCTTTTAGAATGAATCAATGAAAAATATTCCAAACTCACTCTCTCCCTTAATATTCTGGAGGCTTGCACATCCTCGAATTTGTGCTTTTGGTTCATAATATTTGGTGCTTTCGTCGATCTCGAACCCATTCATGGCCGATTCACGTGCGTATATTACCCAGGCATTAGAGGATTGCATTGGTCATCTTCAATCTCACGATGATCAATTCCATTCTCTTGGTGAGGTTCTTAAGGACATCAGCCTGAAACTGACGGCAGTGGAGGGACGTCTGGAGCAGACTTTCCGCAACCCTGTTCTTGACCATCCTGCATCTCCCTCTTCCCCTCGTTCCCTGGTTGCATCTTCAGCTACCTTGCAAGCTCAACGGCCCTTCCGCTCACTGAAACTGGATGTCCCACGCTTCGATGGAGAGGATCCTCATGGCTGGATTTTTAAAGCGGAACAGTTCTTCGACTACCATGAGACCATTGACCCCCAATGCCTTATAATATCCTCTTTTCACATGGATGGTCCAGCTTTTCATTAGTTTCAATGGATGCATAGGAATGGACAGCTGCCTTCTTGGCAAGCCTTTCTCAAAACACTGCTGGTCCGTTTTGGCCCTTCTAAATATCGGGACCTCCAAGGAGAGCTTGCGAAACTTACCCAGGTGACCACTGTTGCTAATTATCAATCCCGTTTCGAAGCCTTGGCAAATCAAACAACGGGCGTTACCCCTTCGTTCCTCCAGAGCTGTTTCGAATCTGGTCTTCGGTTTGATATCAGACGTGAGGTACGTGCCTTCCAACCCACTTCTATTGTTCAAGCTATTAGTTTAGCAAAGTTGATGGAGGATAAATTGCTTGATACGGGTACTTGACCTTTCCCTCAACGCCATGTTATTTCCCAAACACAAAACCGAAACACACTACCTCCCCTGCTACCAGCCCCAAAACCAACACCCTCCGCTCCACTTTTAAATGCCAAAAGTTCTACTCTCCCTGTCAAACGACTCACAGCCGCGGAAATGTTTGACCTCCGTGAGAAGGGGCTTTGTTTTAATTGCGACGAAAAATTTCACCGTAACCATGTGTGTAAAGCCAAGTTGTTTGTGTTGATGCTCATGCGTGATGATGAAACAGACGAAGGAATCACCTCAGTTCCAAACTTGGATCCTGGTCCAGACTCGGGACCCTCTGATATGGCCCATTTGATCAGTTTTCATGCTTTATCAGGTCAACATATGCCAAGCACTATCCGTTTTACTGGTCTCTTGTATGACACTCCTGTTCAAGTTTTGATTGATGGTGGTTCCACACATAATTTTATTCAAGACAGATTGGTGACCCACTTGAATCTTCCTATTATTGTGACTCAACACTTTCGTGTTATGGTTGGCAGTGGTCAAATATTAGCAGTATCGGGCTGTTGTCCCCAACTTCCAGTTGAAATTCATAATCACCAATTTTTGGTTGATTGTCACATCCTACCAGTTCAGGGTGCTGATATTGTGCTAGGGGCTGCATGGTTAAAAGTGGTAGGTCCTGTTCTATTAGACTATGAATTGCTTACCATGATGTTGAATTGGCAAGGGTCACAACTGGTGTTTCAGGGGAATTCTCCTCTGTGTGCAGAGCCGATTCAATACCATCAGCTTTGTCGTATGATTGCTACAGATTCTATAGCAACTTGTTTACAGTTAACTGCAGTACCTACTGAGTCAGACCAACCCTTCACAAACCCGCGGATAGCTGCCGTGTTATGTAAGTATGAGCAGGTCTTTGCCGAGCCCACTGCTATACCGCCACCCCGACCAAATGATCATCAAATCCATTTGTTACCTGCTTCAGACCCTGTGAATGTACGGCCTTATCGCTATCCATATTATCAAAAATCTGAGATTGAGAAATTGGTTGCAGAGATGCTTGAATCGGGTGTAATTCGTCCAAGTAAGAGTGCTTACTCTTCTCCGGTTCTTTTAATCAAAAAGAAAGATGGGGCTTGGTGCTTTTGTGTCGACTATTGCGCCTTGAATCGAATCACGATTCCGGACTGTTTTCCCATTCCAACGGTGGACGAATTAATGGACGAATTGTTTGGTGCAGCAGTGTTTTCTAAGATCGATCTTCGAGCAGGCTATCATCAAATCCGTATGGATCCAGGGGATATTCACAAAACTGCCTTTCGAACGTATGAGGGTCACTACGAATTCGTAGTCATGCCCTTTGGACTCACTAACGCCCTTGCAACTTTTCAAGCTGCCATGAATGAATTGCTCAAGCCTTTCTTGCGGAGATTCGTCATCGTTTTCTTCGATGATATATTGATCTATAGCTGCTCTCTAGATGATCATATACACCACCTTGATATGGTCTTACAATGTTTGCTACACAATCAATGGGTGGCCAAACGCTCCAAGTGTAAATTTACTTAAGCCTCTATTGATTATTTAGGACATGTGTTCTCTATCAGGGGCGTTGAACCAGAACCTTCAAAGGTTTCAGCCATTTTGAGTTGGCAAAATCCTACCAATGTCCGATAACTTCGGAGATTCTTAGGCCTCGCTGGTTACTACAGGTGATTTGTTCGGGGATACGCTTCTATAGTCGCTCCACTCACATCATTGTTGCAAAAAGATGCATTTGTTTGGTCTGAAGCAGCAGAAAATGCTTTCCAGGCATTGAAGCAGTCCCTCACGTAGGCACCTGTCTTAGCATTGTCTGATTTTACTCAACCATTTATTTTGGAGACTGACGCATCAGGGGTTGGTGTTGGCGCTGTGTTAATCCAAGGAGAGCATCCCATTGCCTTTTATAGTAAGAAGTTGTCTCCCCGAATGCAGCTCGCTTCTACTTATATGTGTGAGTTGTATGTCATTACTGAGGTAGTGGCTAAATGGCGTCAATATTTGTTGGGACGCAAATTTTTTATCCGCACAGATCAACGAAGTATCTGCAAATTGATGTCACAAACAATTCAAACATCCGAGCAACAACGGTTTTTGGTCAAATTGCTGGGTTTCCAATATGAAATTGTTTACAATCCGGGAAGCAGCAATAAGGTTGTAGATGCCTTATATAAGCAAGACCAGAATGATGATACTCCAGTGTTGATGGCTCTTTCTAGCTACTCTAGTAATCTGTTTGATGAGTTGCGAGCTGAAACTAGCCAACTTCCAGATTTGGTTGCTTTGCGTGCTGATATTGAACAAAACAAAATTACTGATTCACAGTATCGTGTAGTGCATGGTCTTATTTGGCATCGAGGAAAGGTGGTAGTTAGTGCTCATTCTCAAATGAAAACAGCTATTATCAAGGAATGACATGACACTCCAATTAGGGGGCATGCTGGAATTGCTAGAACTTTGGCGCGGGTTCAGGCTCAATTTGAGTGGTCGCATATACGTGCTGAGATTAAGCATTACGTACAAACGTGCCCAACATGCCAACAAACGAAGTACGAAACGATCGCTCCTGCAGGCACTCTCCAGCCCCTTACAATTCCGGTCAGATATGGGAAGATTTGTCTATTGATTTCATCGTGGGCCTTTCCCCTTCGAATGGCTTCACGACTATCTTGGTGGTCATTGATAGATTGTCGAAATATGCTCACTTCATTGCTTTGCCTCCTAACTTTACAGCCACTAAAGTTGCTAATGTGTTTATGCATGAAATATGTAGATTACATGGGATTCCATCCACGATAGTGAGCGATCGAGACCTTATTTTTACCATTCAGTTCTGGAGTGAGCTCTTTCGATTAAGCGGAACGAAGTTGCTGTTTAGTAGTTCTTACCATCCGCAGACTGATGGTCAAACGGAGGTCACAAACCGAGGATTGGAACAATATTTGCGAAGCTTTACATTTGTTCGTCCAACTACCTGGAACAAGTTTCTTGCTTGGGCTGAGTATTCCTATAATACTTCATATCATTCAGCCATAAAAACCACACCATTTCAGGTAGTCTATGGGCGACCACCTCCAACATTATTGCCCTGTAATAGCTCGACTATATCTAATGAGGCTATGGTTTATACTCTACACAACGAAATCAACTCTTACATGACCTTCAAGAGCTGCTGTTGCAAGCTCAGAATAGAATGAAAACAATGGTGGACAAGCATCACAGTGAACGTTCATTTAAGGTGGGTGATTTGGTTCTGGTCAAACTGCAACCTTATCGACAAACTTCTCTTATGCAACGTCCATATTCGAAACTCAGTAAACACTATTATGGGCCTTTTGAAGTGGTAGCTGCTATTGGACCTGTTGCTTATCAAGTGAAGTTACCTGAGCATGCAAAAATACACCCTGTTTTTCATGTCTCTGTTTTGAACCCATTCAAGCAAGACTCTCAGCTGCATGTGGTACCCTTACCTCCCGCCACTGTTGACAATCATCCTCTCATACAACCTATGGCTATTTTAAATACAAGACAAGTTCATGATGGGTCTCAGGTTTCCACCCAATTGCTAGTACAGTGGCATGGGCTGTTACTAGAGGATGCATCTTGGGTCAATTTGGATGAATTCCAGGAACTTTATCCTGACTACAACATTGAGGGCAATGTTGTCTCTCAAGAGGGGAGCAATGTTATGGAAAGCCATGAGCCCAGGTCCACTAGGCCCAAACATGCTCCTACTTGGTTGGCAGATTATTACCACTAGAAGTATAGGTGTCTATAAGCTGCTCTGTTATTCTTTTTGTTGCCCAACGTTGCTTTCTGTTATTAGTGTTTTGGTGGCTGAAATATTTGTTAGCCAGGTGTCTCTTTATTGTTCGTTTCCTCTAAAGTTGGTGTCTCCAGCTATATATGCATGTATTGCTTTTAGAAAGAATCAATGAAAAATATTCCAAACTCACTCTCTCCCTTAATATTCTGGAGGCTTGCACATCCTCGAATTTGTGCTTTTGGTTCATAATATCTTACTTGACTCTCACTTTTTAATTAGAAGTGAATTGACTCTTACCTTCTATTCTTCATTTTCCTCCATGATTATATTTTTCTACGATTTTAACGAAAGGTCAAGCGGTACCAGTGGTTCACTTGTGAAGTAAGAAAAATTCATACTTTTTTGATAGAAAATATCTCTACATATTTGTATTATATAGAAAATTACTTTTATTTTTCTAGACTGTTAAATCGAAGTCAAATTAATATGAAAATCAACATAGTGGAGTTGTGTGTAGCATGACCCTACTTGAAAAAATATAGCTGTTGTTGGGTTTCTAAAATAAATTGAAATTTTCACTTAAAAAGTAATTTTATTTCCTTCCAATCTAAATTATTATTATTATTAAAATATGATTAAAAATATCTAGATTTCGACAAGCAAATGATACCTATGTTAAATAAATTATTTATAACTTGAACAAAAGAACCATCTAAGCTAAAACAAATCTAATACTACAATGAATTGAAGTTTTATAATAGCTAAGAACTATAATAAGCACACATTCATGATGGTTAAAACTGTCATTTATTTTAGCACCATTTTTTAATAGTTACAAACATTAATTAGAAACTATGTTCAAGTTCTAAAAATTCAAGTTCTGCTATTAATTAATAACGATGGTAAATTCAACACAGATAACTTAAAAGTTAACAAATATTATAAAAATCAAGATGTGAAGACAAACTTATTAATGACTAAACTCAACCAGCTCATTCGTAATTCAAGAACCGATTTATTTCACTGTTTTAACTCTTAACTCAACCACCATCAGCGTCATTTGTTTGTCTTCAAATACCCTCTGTAGTAAATGGGTCATTTGAGAAATAGGTATGGACACCTTCACTTGTTTCCATTTGTTGTCTATTATCATTATAGTTATTTTTTATTATAAAACATTTTAGATAAAAATAAAACTAAAATGATAAAAAAAATATTTATATAAATTACAAGGTTTATTGAGATTATCTCTAATAAAACGCTAAATAATTCATTACATTAAATGTCTTGATTAATATATATATCTTTTTTTTTTTAATCTAATGTTTATATATCTTAACCTATAAATAAATTGAAATTTCATGACTACTTAAAGCTATCATAAACAAAGATTTATGATGATTTAAATCGTAGTTTATTTTAAATTCAGTTATTAATTAGTAACGATAGCAAATTCATGACCCACGGCTCAAAGGGCTTACTATGCAATTAATGACAAACCATCTCAAACACACTCTACTCATGAACCTCCAAACAATTAATTTATGGGATTCAATGGGGTCTGAGAAAGGATCATGACCATTGACAATCTGGAGAGTTGCATGTCCTTCGTGTCGGTATGAACCTGGAAAAGCCGACAATGGAAGCTGATATGTGAATGACAGAGAGTGTGTTTTCTGCTCCTTTTTTTTTTTTTTTTGGCTTTGATGCTTTGTTTTCTGTTTGACTTGTAATGTTCTTGACAATTCTGCAGACGACACATATTAGGGCATGTGGCGAATTGGTGACAAATAAGGTTAGTTGACACGTGGAAATCGGGTTTGGGCGGGCGCCATGGGATTTGAGTGGTTGGGGAAACATTAACACATATCTCGATGTTGTGCATGTGGGGGTTGACAAAGTGAAATTGATTTGTTCAAATGTAATGTTATGAAGTACAGTCCAGTAATTGTACTTGAAATATGATTTACATATATAATTAATTTTTCAGTTTTCATTTACTAAATATTAAAAACAATATTCGAAAGTACATAAATACAAAATAAATTTAACATATCAGAGTAACTAATAATAAATCTTAACATAAACACTAACATATTTGATTTGATTTGTAATTGAGCATACTTACTTGATATTATATAAATATAATTACAATATAATTAATTAAATATATCGTATATTCGAATCCACACAAACCATGACAGGATGATAACAAGCGTGTGCCATGGTTGCCCGAGTGATTGAGAACAAGAAGATTGAATGAGAAGTGTCCGTGTAATAATGATGATGTATAAGCCATTTAAGACCACAAATCGCTTTGCTGAACGACACGTAATCATGGCAATTTTTGTGGTCATGCTGCGGACCATCCTTTCACACGGTTGCTGTTTCAATGTCGACCTCTACAGTATATGTGTTGATTCCGTAATATAAAATATATATATATATATATATATATATATGTGTGTGTATTTATGCGTTGCTTCCCAAATCCAATCCCTATATTTTGTCATGATTATTTGAGTAGTCAATTTCAAGTATTTCAATTTACAAAAATCCAGACACCCATTTTCCAATTTCTCAATTAAAAAATATTGGGAGAATTACCCATAACCTACCTGCAAATTTGATATTGACAGGCGGGTATAACATTTTGAATTTTTTGCAGTGTGCTCCCTTGACTAACAGATTGACTGGATTTAACCATGATGTGGTCACTTTGACCGTTTAAAAAATGTTGAAAGACGAAACTGTCCCTGAGTACAGTCAGATTGTTATGTGTTGATTTTGCAGCTAAATGAAATTACCAATATGCCCTTGGCATGAAAGAAAAACATAATAAAAAATGTGTGAATGGCGCGAAGGAGTGGTATTATTATAAATGTATGTGGACAATATTGCCCTTAATGTAAATGTTGAAAAAAAATTAATTTGAAACTTTTTAAGAAAAAAAAAATTAGATTGCCCAAAATTTTACCGTTGGTGAACAATAACATTTTGGGCAAGAAGCCTATATAAAGGCTAGCTACAACACTTGAACTGCTGCAAGTGGTATTTAAATTTTTTTTGTTTTTTTTTTTGTCCCTTCAAATTTTCTTGTTGATTATTTCTTCTGATATCAATTGGCTTTTCATCTTTTGGGTGCAGTAGATTTTGGTTAATCTTTAGAGTGCAATGAAAGAATAGAGCAGTTCAAATAGTGAAATAAATGGTGGTATTATAAAGTTAAAAGATCGACGATGTTATTGCGGGAGGAAAGCTGCTATAAAGATATCCGAATCTGAAAGAAATCCTTACAAATTATTTTTCTGTTGTGAGACACGCAAATGCAACTACTATTATTTCTAGTCTCCAAGTGATGATGAATATGAGCAAAGGCTCCAAATGGAAGGAATCACAACAATCCATCAAGTTAAGGAAAAAGGATTTCATTCGATGGAAATCGCACAAGAGAAGATGAAGATACTAATGGTGATGAATGTAATATTTAGTGGCTTAAGTATGCTATTTGTGATGTTGAGCAACACAAAAAATTGATGTACAATGTTCTATTCTAATATAAACATGCAAATATAGAGTATATGTCATAAACCATACAAGAAAACCAATGACATATGTCATGTAAAAGATTAAATAAATGGAATAAATTGATAAAATGAAGAGAGCAATGGATTCGGCCCATATTTACTCATCAAATTCAAAACCGAAGTGAAAAGCAAGTGAAGCAAATAAGAGTGAGATCTGTTCGTGCAAGCCGAGAAAGAAGTGAGAGTGAAAGCTGCTGTTCATGGAAGAAGAGAGAAGTAAGAAGGAAGCTGCTGTTCGGTGAAGTTGGAAACAACCAGATCTGAATCGTGAAGCAAGAGCAGCAGCTGGTAAGCTCGTGAAACCGTGAGAGAAGTTGAGGGAGCTGTTGATAGATCAAGGTGATGCAAGGTTGAAGGAGAATTTAGATCTGAAGCAATCTGGATGTATGCAAGGATAAATCTGAGAACTCCAACCGTGCATGCAAGCTGAGGTAACTGCTGCCTTGCTATCGTTACTTTCGTTGTTGTGATTTCTATTGTTGTTGGCGTTGCTGTCGTTGTTGTTGATTGCTATCATTGCTGTCATTGCTGTAGTTGTTGTTGTGCTGTCGTTGTTGGTGGCGTGAGTTGCTGGTGGCCTAAGCTTGCTAGTGGCGTGAACCTGCTGGTGGCGTGAAGCTGTTGTTGTTGACGTTGTTGCTAGCTGTTGAGCTGAAGCCGTGCTGCTGCTGTCATCATGTGCTGTCATCGTAAATCAGTTGCTACCGTTGTGCAAGCTACTACCGTGCTGTTGTCGTCATCATCGCAATTGCTCGAAAGCTGTTTCGAAACGAAAAATAGCTCAAACGAAGGTAAGCTGTTGCCCCGTTGGTACTGCTATCATGATTTGAATGATGTTTGAATGTTAATGGTGTCCATTTGGATTGCAGGAAGCTCGTAGATAAAGAAATTTATTTGGACAACCCTTTGTGCTAGTTTCGAAGCTTTCAAAGTAAGTTTCGAAAGGTACGTTGTGATTTTATTGATTTCGTTTCGTTGAATAATGATTAAGATTGAGTTCAGGATAAATTTTGATGATGATATGTTTAAGAAATAGGATTTAGAACCTCGTTAGTGTGGAGGTTCATTTGATTAAGTTTTGACATGTTGGAGAATGAATTGCGATGTTGAATTTTGTGTTGTGAAAGCTGTTTAGGGGCTGTTATGTTAGGAAGTATGGGCTGTTATGTTTTGCTTTTCGTTTTGAAATTGTCGGCATGAAAAATGGTTCGCAATGATATGCATTAGAGTATTGGAAAGTTATTTGAATATCGCTAGATTGTTTTCAAGTATTTCGATTGAGTTTCCGTGATTTCGAAAGGCGTTAGTTTGCGATTTAGTGTCAAATGAGTTGTAATTAAAATGCTATGTTGTCAAACGATATTTGAATGTGAGTCAAATAAATATCTAGGACAAAAATGATTGAGAGGTTTCATAATGGTTTGATAGAATTAATTTGTGTAAATGAAAGACGATGTGACGATTTATGGGCTGTTTTGGACATACAGTTTTCATAAAAATAATGTGTTGTTTTTAGCATGATTTAAGGATTGTTTTGAAGTGTTTAAAGGCTATTTTCGTGCTATTCGAATGAGCCGTTAAGGTATTATTATATGAGCTATAAACATGCTAGTTATGGGATGTCAAACTGAGGAGTAGCATGCTGTTTTTAGAACGTTATTCGCGCTGTTTTGAGTTATTTGAATGCTATATTCGTATTGATTGTTGGGTTGTTATAAGCTATTTTAATGGGTTGTTTTGAGATTATTTTCAATACGATAAAGACAGTCATAAAAAGGATATTATGAGCTATTTTGAGGTGATATCCATTGGAAATTTTTAGGATACACTATAAGAGAGCATATAGTTATAGCGTATTATGTAACGCTAGAAATGTGTTAAATAAACTTTTGCTATGTTTGTTTTAATAAAAGATCAAGGAGAACCCGGCGAACAGGATTCTCGATCAGAGAATAAGGGTAAAGCATAGGGGGAGCATTCGATTCAAAGATCGAATCATTTTTGAGGTCGGTATACACATTATCTTTAAAGTTTACTTGAAAATGTTTTCGTTGTGAAATGAATTTTTAAAATGAGATTGTTATATGAATTTCTTAAATGAAATTGTTATATCAATTTCAATATGATGTATTTACAAACGTATTTGACTATACTTGAAATGAGACACGAAATTGATTGGTTATGAAAATCTTGTTACTAAAACCAAAGTGAAAAATATGTGATACAAACGTTATGATATAAATAGCCCTTATAAACTTAGATATCGATAAATGGAAATTGGTAATTGACATGTTAATAAGGAACTTAGCAGTTGTACCATTTATTTACATATACTAAATTGATTGTTATGGATTATGAGCGGCACCACGTGTCCGATCCTGAACGATTATGTGTTATGATATACGACCCGGTGGATAATCACCGAGCAGTCGATGCTGGAGTCGACCATTATTCCGATGGGTAACCATCGCGTGTCCGATGCCGAAAACCCATATACCAATACATGAGTATCGAATATATGTTTACTAAGGGCACCGAAAAATGTTATAAGAAATGAAATGAAATGTTCAATGTTTTGAAATATGTTGAACTCGAAAAATTGTGAATTATGTGTTCAAATATATTTATACAACGTATATATATATTTATGAATGTTGAAATTAGAATGTTTTTAATTACGAATGAAGTTATAATTAAAATTGAGAAATTTGATTATGTGTATACCTATTAAGCAATTATGCTTAGCGCGTTGATTTACCGTGCGCAAGTGGAGCCTTTTGATTCCATTTTCAAGTAGGGGAAATAGCTTATACGCGAAGGCTCAGATAGTCACCATCCATCCTACGCTTTTGGTAGTTATATATATATATATTGCGTAGGATCATGCATTTTGAAACATATATAAAATTATGTAAATTATTGTATTTCACTCATGTAGAAAACTTATGTATATTTATTAAAAGCCTACTTTTGAATGGGTATGCATATAAATGTTTATGATATATTTGAGTAATGTAATGTTTGGAAAACGGACCGGAGGTCCGAATTGAAAATTTTGAAATTTATGTTTTAGAAATGTTAGAATTTTAATTACAGGAAATGGAATTTGGATTTCAGAAAAACAGGGAAAACTCTGCCAAAATTATGTTTTAAAAAATATATATATTTCCACTATTGGTAACGAGTTTAATAAGTTTGTTAATAGTTTTTCAAAAGTAACAAAAACGGATTTATTAGGAAAGTAACGTTCTCCGTTTTGGATTTCCGACCGTAACTGAAGTCGGGCGAAAGGCGTTACACATTATGTACACCTCTTTCCTCAAACTCATACAACAACTGTAGTAACTCCCCATCAGTAGTTAGTAACCTGTATTCCCCGCTCCAAGGTAAACAAACTTGTGTACTAAACTTATCCTGAATAAGTGCCATGGCCCCATACCGAACTAACATAACCTCATCCCACAATACCTTCAAGCTTATGTAATCACTTCTGAATTCACCGACTTCATCAAACACACCATTGAACATTGCAGTAACATTGAAAATAAACATCCTACATTCAGATTTACAACATGTGATCATAAATAATCACAGTAGTAACCCATAAACAGAGTTCATCACACATTGTAACATCATGTTGGATATTTACAAAAATAAAAAACATCTTGTTCAACACCATACAACTAGTTAAACAACCTACCACACAACAAGTTAAACAACCTAATATACCCAATAACCAATACAACAAGTTAAACATCACAGTAAAATACAAAAAAATTATACCCGATACAATAGGTCAAACAACCAAAACCATGCTTAAATATCAACACAAGTTAAATATCAAAATTTGTACAAAAACTAGTAACAGACAAACCATACTTATACAATTTTGACAAAAAAAAAAATCATGCTTATACAACAATTTTTTACATTATAGGTTCCATAACATATCTTGCATAAATAACACCAAACTCATGCTTATATAATAATTTTTTAACATTATACGAATTGTTTCGCATAATGAGTACACACAAATACTATTCAACATTCATGAAGTTTAAATTTTTGCTGCCGAAACCGTACAACGAGTTAAACAACCTACTATACCCAATACCCTATACAACAACTTAAGCAACCTAATATACCAAATACCCTATAAAACAAGTTAAACATCCGTAGTAAAATGAAAAGCCTATACCTAGTACAATAGGTCAAACAACCAAAACCATGCTTAAATATCAACAAGGTTAAATATCAAAGTTTGTACAAAACCAGTAGCATAGAAACCGTGTTTATGCTATTTCAACAAAATAATAATAATAAACCTTGCTTATATAACAATTTTTAGCATTATAGATTTTACAACATATCCTACATAAATAACAACAAACCCATGCTTATATAACACTTTTTAACATTACACTAATAGTTTTACACGACAACTACATATAAACATTATTCAACATTCATAAAGTTTACATTTTTTCCCTTGAAACTAGATTTCCAAATCTACTCAAGTATAAAAAACCAAGAAAATACTATCTAAACGATGGATTGTTGCATAAAATAAGGAAATATCACCTGATTCCTTTTTCTCTGCATAGATTGCTTGAAACCCCTTTCTTTCAAACTAAAAAACCTGGCAAATAATAGTTATAGAAGCCTTGGCTTCAAGGTTTGAAGCATGCAACGCTTTAAAGCTTGAAAATGACCTTTTAAGTTCTTAGTTTTTTAAAGAGAGTGAATTGAGAGACAGAGAGTCTCTGTATGGTGGGTTTCCCGCCTAAGGAAAGGCACCCTTTGGTTTTCCTTTTATATATCTATTTTTTATTTTATTTTTTATGAATATATTTCTAATTTTTTCTATTTTTTATTTCCACATGTCAAATCCAAATCAGCTAACATGACCACTCTCTGACCATGAAACTAAATGACCATTCTACCCTTCAAGCTCATAATGTTAACAGTCAAACCCAGTTAATCCATTAGTTAGGGGAGGACGCTATGAAAAAATCAAAATGTTATACGCGCTTGTGAATATCAAATTTGCAGGTAGGTTATGTGTAATTCTCCCAAAAAATATTCAAAAGAAACAAATCGAATATATATATATATATATGAAGCAAAAGAAATCTTCAATCCGAATTCCAACACTATCGCTCTTTTCTCGTCCCACGTCAAGCAGCCCACATGGCCCATCTATCTCTCTCTCTCTCTCTCTCTCTCTCACTCTTTACAATCCTGTACTGAGACTTGACTAGTTTTAAGTATATTGTCGCACAAAGCCTTGATACACTTGTGTAGCAAAAGAAAGGGCTTTCAATGCTCGTGGTTATAATTACTCCTCACCCTGCTACCGGGTGCCCAGGCACGCACACCACCAAGCCCCACCCCCAACCCCTCATCCCAAAAAAAAGAAAACAAAAACATCCTTATTAAGAAGAGGAAAAAAAAAATTGAAATCAAACCAAATTGAATTGATCCGAATAAAAAATATTGATTTTTTTTCTTGTATTTGGTTCGATTAAGTTTTTGATGTGGAAAACTGAAAATTTTTTGTTTGGTTTTTTTTTTTGTCAAAAAAACCAATCCGAACTGAAATTTTAAAAAATAAAATATATAATTTTATTAACTATTAGAGACTTCCAAGTCATTGATATAATGACTTTACAAAGATAATATCTAACCATGAATATCACATTTTGACATTTTTTGTATGATATTCTCTTTCAACATGGCTTAATTATACAATACAAGATTCTTCTTTATTTCATTGCACCTTTTTATAACCTCATTTGTAAACCAAATCCGAAAGGCGCAAATCCACTTCACACATTTGTTTGAACTCATATTTATTTCATTTAAGTTGTCTCAAATACATAAAAAATAAATAAATGAAAAAAACTATTTAAGTTTAATTAAAAAACTTATGTTAAAAATTTTGAAACAATGTTTCTCATTTGGTATAATTAAATAATATAATCAACCTATCAAATATTTTTATCAGGTTAATATCTTAATTATACTTGTAAGACTTTGAATTTTTCTATAAATTTAAATTTAATTTTATCAACAGTTTATAACATACTAAGTAAATATTAGATTAGTAATTGATAATAATTTTTCATTGTTTTTCATTGTATAATTATATAATTTATTAACAAACTAAATTTTTTATTAAGTTGAAATCTTAATTTCAACTTGCTACAATTTGAATTCCTCAAATAATTTCGAATTAAAATTTAGGAAATAACAATATACAAACAACTTTTAGAATAAAAAAAAAAAAAATTGATGTACAAACATACTAATGAAAATTTTACTAATTGATTATTTACAATTTCTTTTTTCATTATATTAGCTTTTCCAATCAATTTTTCAATACTTTAATGATCCTATCAATTTCCTTATATTTTCTTGGATTTCACCAGGTACATGCCTCAAACTATTCACAAGCGTCAAGAAAATCCACATGTGTGCTTTTATTAAAAGGAGCTAGGGATGTTCCACACCCTGTTTAAGACGTTATTAACAAATTGAATTAAAATTGAACTTTAAAATTGGTCTAATTGAATAAAAATTAAATTTTAAAATCAATCAAATAAGTAATTGGAGGCACATTTTCAAGACCTAAACCAAATGGCCCGAACCGAATGGATCCAATTCGGTTTGGTTAGATTTGTTCATATAATTCCGTTCGGTTTGCTATTTCGAAACCAAATTTTTCGGTTCAGTTCGATTTTGCCCAAAAGCGAACCGTGTCCACCAATACTTCCTGTAATTTATTTTGTTGCAGTGTCATGAACAAGAGACCACCACATGTAATGAGAGTGAAAAAAAATCCATTTTTATATAATAAAGTTTTGATATGTATGTTTGAATAGCGGAAGAAGGTGGTAGCTTTAGCATTAGTAGTGGTTCTCGTTCACGGCCTCCTATTGGAGCACCATTGTTGAGCAACTGCAAAGAGATGATGGGAAATATTTGATATCTTCATCCAGATCATTAGTAGTAGTAGTAAAGGCTTAACCTCAAGATCATTGGATGAACTTACGACTTGTCTTGTATTCCTATTTCACGGCAATGAGATTTTTAGCTAGCTGAGCTAGTGATATGAACATGTCTAACTCCTCCTCAAAAGCTAACTTGCGAGGAGAGAGTTACAAACTCATATATATAACACCTAAAAACATTCACGCTAACCGATGTGAGACTCATCATTCCCAACCCTTTTAGACTGCATGTCCTCGTGTAGAGAACCTTCGTACATGTCTCACCGACCAGACGTGGTGTGGCTCTGATGATACGAATCCCGTACATAACGATACGATACTCAAGACTAAATTGAAACACAACCTTAAGAAAGATTAAAACAGGTTCATAAAAAGAAATATGTCAATCAAAAAATCAAAGTTATAAAGAACTTTGACCCAATGATTAAAACTCAATCAAGAACCAAAATTATAAAAGAAGGATATTGACACCACTCCCAAGACATAGATGAGAAAGTGTGAGATAAGTCATGGTTTTGATCGCCACAAGCATAGCTTGATAAGATCACATGTTCATGAAGAACAACAGAGAAAATTCACTCTCAATTAAACCTAACTGGCTACAACTTCATTCATCTTGTTGTGTTTTTTTTTAGGGTTACAAGACAAGTCTTTTTATAGGTAAAGAAAATAAACTAGTTTTGGAACATAATTAATTCCTAAACAAAAAGGCTAAATTGTAAGGTTTAAAATATAGGAAAATAAAACCAACATAGAAAATAAATAATCCTAACAAAATAATCTACTAAATAAGAGATTGAGTGATATTAAATTTATAAGATCTTCTGAATATCCAAGATTTACAAGATATACATTAAATTTTCAATATCTTCTGAATCTCCAAGATTTGCTAGTTATGTATTGAATTTTCAAGAACTTCTGAATCTTCAAAGTTTGCTAGATATTTTGAATAACACCAAAGTGGCACATTGTAGTTAAGCCCAAAAATCTTGCTTGCTTTCTAGGGTTCCATCATTCCTCCTTTCTTCAAAACGATTTGTCCTCAAATCGTGACTCATCTTTATTGTTGTTCGAAGAGGTGATTGAAACTTGAAAATAGTGTTAGAAAATCCTCACGTGTTTCACTTCAATCACTCGTGTGTTCACAGTTTTTTTTTTCATCCCCCTCTTATTTTTAATAAAACAAAAAAAAATTATAAAATAAAAATAAATCAGACCAGAAAACGTTGCGAAAACAGTTTTGAAGCTAACTTGAAATGGCACGAAAAGTTGTGGTGATTAGCAAATCAACAGAATGATTTAATGAAGCAAGATGAGACAAAAAAAATAATAATAATAAAATGAAAGAGAGATTGATGTTGAGTGGCGTAGACAAGAACAAAGAAAAATAAAACGAAACATGAAAACCTAATTGATAAACTGAAATGATGGATATGTGAAAAAGAAAAGATAATAATAATAAATTAGATAACCAAACTTGAATTAATTCCTAAAGCTCTGATACCAATTGATGCGAACCCCGTACATAACGATATGATACTCACGACTAAATTAAAACACAACGCCAAGAAAGATTAAAACAGGTTCATAAAAAGGAAAAATTTTGACCCATTGATTATATGTCAATCAAAAAACTAAAATTATAAAGAACTTTGACCCAATGATTAGAACTCAATCAAGAACCACATCGACTCAAGCAATATGCGACTCAAGCAAACAAAGGGCACAAGAAAGTTGTGTTCGAACCTGGAGATTGGGTTTGGGTGCATATGCGTAAGGAGAGGTTTCCTGAGCAATGGAAATCTAAATTGCACCTACGTGGAGATGGTCCATTCCAAGTGCTTGAACGCATCAATGATAATGCATACAAGATAGACTTGCCAGGTAAATATAATGTTAGTGCAACCTTTAATGTTTCTGATTTTTCTCTTTTAGATTTTGATGCAGGTGTAGATTTGAGGACAAATCATTTTGAGGAAAGAGGGAATGATGGAACCCAAGGAAGTAAGCAAGATTTTTGGGCTTAACTACAATGTGCCACTTCGATGTTATTCAAAATATCTAGCAAACTTTGAAGATTCAGAAGATCTTGAAAATTCAACATATCTAGCAAATCTTGGAGATTCAGAAGATATTGAAAATTTAATGTATATCTAACAAATTTTGGAGATTCAGAAGATCTTGAAAATTTAATGTATATCTTGCAAATCTTGGATATTTAGAAGATCTTGTAAATTTAATATCACTCAATCTCTTATTTAGTAGGTTATTTTGTTAGGATTATTTATTTTCTATGTTGGTTTTATTTTCCTAGATTTTAAACCTTACAATTTAGCCTTTTTGTTTAGGAATTAATTATGTTCCAAAACTAGTTTATTTTCTTTGTCTATAAAAAGGCTTGTCTTGTAATCTTAAAAAAAATACAACAAGATGAATGAAGTTGCAGCCAATTAGGTTTAATTGAGAGTGAATTTTCTCTCTTGTTCTTCATAAACATGTGATCTTATTAAGCTATGATTGTGGCTATCAAAACCATGACTTATCTCCCACCTTCTCATCTATGTCTTAGGAGTGATGCCAATATCCTTCTTTTATAATTTTGGTTCTTGATTGAGTTCTAGTCATTGGGTCAAAGTTCTTTATAACTTTGGTTCTTTGATTGACATATAGTCAACGGGTCAAAATTTCTTATTTTTATAAACCTGTTTTAATCTTTCTTGGGGTTGTGTTTCAATTTGGTCGTGGATGTCGTATCTTTATATACGGGGTTCGCATCATCTGATACCATATGATATGAACCTATCTAACTCCTCCTCAAAAACTAGCTTACAAGGGAAGGGTTGTAAACCCATATACATAACACCCAAGAACACCATTGCTAACCGATGTGGGACTCATCAACTAGTAGCTCATCCGATCGACTTTCATTCCTATCCTGCCTGGACCGGTGATTCAACTTTGCACCTTGATCTTGTAATTAATATTGAATTAAGTGTTTGGAGTTGAGATCCATCAACTTCATTCCATATATATTAAGATTACTATCATATGCTTCAATGTGATCACCATTTTGATAAACGATTTTTCTAACTATAAGCAACTTGCAAAGAGATGATGGGAAATATTTGATATCTTCATCCAAATCATTAGTAGTAATAGTAATACCTTGATATTGTACTTAATGGTTGTTATGGGTATTTTTACGATCAGACCAGTTGGGCTGGTACAAGTCCAAAGAATAGGCCCAACAATAAGAAGGCCTAAAAAGGTCTAACTCTCGGCTCGTCTACTTGCTCAATAACCTGTTCATGAATGTGATCGTCTAGCAGCTTTTCTCATGTGATCATTTATCAGCTCGTGAATGAGCTAGTTTAAGGGACTAATCATGCGCTCGTTAATTTGCTCGTCCAACTACTCAGCCTTTTCTACATGTACTCGCTTATTAGTTCGTCCATAAGCTTGTCAATGAGGCCGACTGTCTGCTAATTCATCTGATCGCTGGATAGCTCACTTATTACATTTATCAGCAACCCTTAATAAGATTAATTTGGTAGAGCCTTATTTGTTCGTCAACTTAACAGAATATTTTTCTCACTAAAGAGCTCGCTTCTGTCACATCTCTCTGACTCCAAGTCAACAGAAGTCAGAACTGCCAAATAGATTACAGCTCAAGGCATACTGTACATGTTAATCTAGTAAGAGATTACAGCTTGGATTAAGGAAATTTCATCTAACCAGCATAGGGTTGCCGTCTAAACCTATGCTTTGGCAGAATTAATCTGACAATATCAACTTTATTAAATGTAACTCATCATTTTAGTTTGACTTACTGTATTTCATCTTATTACATTTTATTGTAGCACCTCCCATTTCTCTATAAATAGAAGAGGAAATTCATTGTAAAAGGAGAGAGATCTTTGAGTGTCGTTACTCTGCAGAAATAGTGAGAGAATGAACAGTGGATATAGGTATCAATTGAGCTGAACCACTTAAAAATTCCTGGTGTATCTTGTTCTTCCCTTACCTTTTTCTCATTATTTTCCACATGCTTGTTACACTTCTTAGATCGAAACTATAGTTTGGGCCTAAGAAGAACCTAGTCGGCTAAATCTAGATGTCGATAATGGTTAATTAAGTGTTTGGAGTTGAGATCCATCAACTTCATACCATATATTGTAAGCTCTCATCATTGATTCTAGATTTTCTAGTGTTAAAAAATAGACTAAAGGATGAAAAGATTAAATTTCATCAAGGTCGTCCTTATAAATGTCATTAGGATGTTTGTTAATGGCCATTAAATACATTAAGGACAAAATAGGAAATTCAAACCAAATTACTTTATGATTTTAGTGTTAGTATTACATGGAATGGACTTGAATAAAAGTCAAAATCCATGTCATTAAATTTGAACCAATGAATCAATGACAAATCAAAAAAATTAAATATGAAATGGTGTAAATTAGTTGTCATGCACTAATTTTTAAATGATTAGTTTTCTTCCATGAGTTACCAAATTACCCATGTTGGATAAGATTCCATGAGATGATTTAGTGGTCATTTTGTGATAGAATGAAGGACATTTTAGTGTCATTTAAGTAGCAATAAATAAATATAAGGGATGACCACATACAAGCCATCACTTGGACGACAAAAGAGGAAGCAAAAAAGGGAAAAGAGTGGTCAGTCAAACAAAGAAACAAAACAAAAGTAAGTGACAAAGAGAAGTGCATGACAAATAAAAGAAAAAGGGGACATGATAGTGATTTTTATAAAAGTTGACCATTGTTATGGATAATTTTGTGATCAAGTTGACTGAGCCAAAGAAAATCTACAGTACAGGCCCAATGATCCAAAGCCTAAGCAATTTGACTTTCTTATTGACTACCTTCTTGATAACATATTTGTTCATTTGACTACTCTTCATTCTGTTCGTATCCCAAGTCCCCTGTTGATCATCAACCTGCTCGCGAACAGTATTAGTAGCCCGATCAGTGGTCTGTCCATTGTCTTGCATGGGACTGCGGTCGATATCAGTCATTGATTCTGATCGTCGTATCTGTTCGCTCAGTCTGATCAATGTATCTATTCGCTCAGGCAAATCACTGTATCTGTTCGCTCAGGCTAATCGTTGTTCCCGCTCGCCAAGTCTATCTGCTTAAACTGCTCGCTGAAAGGTGGTAGACAGATATATTCTGCTCAAGTTTATTAATTCAGAATTGTTCACCCAGCTGCTCAGTAATTTCTGGGCATACTAGAACAACTGCTCATTTGTGGAATTGTTCGCCTAATATCATGTCTGGCCGCGAAAGAACTAATTCGTAATCTATGTTATTAACTCTCTAAGTGCCTGATCCGTCAGAAACTCATCTATTCATCAGCTTAACTGAATATTTTGTTCACTGGAAAGTTCATCTCCGCCATACCTCCCAAACCGCAAGTCAGTGGAAGCCGAAGGTGCCATGCAAGATGCTGCTCAAAGGGTGCGTACGCCATCTCTATTAGAGACTGTAGCCAAGATTACGATGGCCTCACCTAAACCATACAGATTGGCCGCCTGAAATCGCACTCAAGCAGAGTTTAGATGTGACAATTTCGACCATATTAAATGCACTGTTAACCGCATTAAATGGAATCCTGGCTCATTAAATGTAGTTCATTAGTATAGTTTCAGTTTACTGTATATTTTTGTCTCATTTCGTATTACTGTAGCACCTCCCATTTCTCTATAAATAGGGGATGATTTCCATTGTAAAGGGAGAGAATCTTTTGAGTGTCATTATTCTACTAAAATAGTGAGAGAGTAAACAGTGAATATAGACATTTGATTGGGCTGAACCACTCTAAAATCCCCCTTGTGACTTTCTCCTTGCCTCTGATCTCTTCTCCTTCATTTCTTTATCTTGCATACTCAATATCCATTATCCGAAGCAGTGGTTTGGGCCCGAAACAAATCTCGTTGACTAGGATCCAAATCCAGATGTCAACAACCATATATATATATATATATATTCAACACTTAGAATATTTTTGCATATGAAATAAAAAAGTAAAAATTGAGAGTGAGAGAGCAAAAAGGTGGTGTTGAGCCGGCCATTCAAGAGGGAGAAAGCAAGGTCTATTATGTACTTTCTTCATGCAATTCATCATCAAACTTCTTCTAATGATTAACCAAAGCTACTAGTGCTCTTTTTTAAGCAAAAGTAAAGCCCAAATAGGTGAGTTCTTGTTCTTGATTCTAATCTATGGTTGATGATACCCATTTTTAAAAGTTGTTCTAAAGTTTATTTTGGTGATAAGTATTGAAACTAGAATGATGAGTTAATGTGATTTTGCTATTAAAACTTGAAAGATCAATGATGAGTCTTGGTTGAGGTGTGTTTGGCCATACTTAGGGTTTTTATAATCCATATTGCTTTCATTCATTTGAGGCTTAAATCATGTAGTTTAGATGCTAAGAAACCTTGTAGAAGTTATAGAATTGCAAAATGAGTAACATAGAGCTAGTTTGGGAATGATGAAGGGTCTGGTAAGAGCTGACTTGTTTTAACATATATGAGATTTTTTTTTATACCTCAAATGATGCCTAGGAGTCATAGAAAACTATAGGTTTTGGAACGGATTGATTCCGATAAAAATTACGTAAGTTATGCTCAAAATAGTGTCGTTAGAGAGTCGATAAGTGAAATAACTATGTAAATACAATTTTATTGTATGGAATGAATTTAGTTGATCATAAATAGGTAAAATAAGCTTAGATAGAAAAGAAAAACTATCTCGCTCGATCAATACGAAAAAGTGCATCGAAAAGTGCCCAAAATAAAGCGTTTTTCCTAGATTTGACATAGCAAACGATAGAATTTTTTGATGAAATTTTACGGGTGACTTAGTTATGCGATAAGGAGATGCTAGAAAAAAAATGGATACAAAACGACCGCTGGCTTTAACACTATTTTTTTTTTGGTCAAACGGGTTAATAAAAAAGTTGACTTTTTGTTTTAAGCCTTTGGAGACTAAACGAACCATATAGAGATGATTCTAGGAGTCTAAAACTAAAAATTTTGCGAAGAAATTGGAATTAGAGAGTCTCGGTTGACTTAGAAATAAGTCGAAAAGATTATAGGGTAAAGAGTTGCTAATAGAAAAAAGTGTCTTGGAAATGTTATGTTAAATTTTAAAGTTATATAATTGAGCAAGTAATAATAAGGAAATGATATGTAGGTGACGGGTAAGCGAGCGAGGCACGAGAGGGTCGTTGAGATATTTGAGCTTGCATAGTGATAGGTCCCTCACTAACTACTCTAGCTAGGCGACCTACCTAGCACCCCACTGTGGCCTTCCAATCGAGATCTGCTCTGGTTGGAAAATTCCTGTGGAGCTAAGCCTTTTTTTTTAAAAAAGAAAAATTTATAAATTCTTTTAATTATGAAAATAGGTAGGAATTTTGCTCGTTGAAAATAAGTTTATAAAAACTAGTTTATACGACAATCTAACAACACAACCGCTATTTTTAAAAAATTTTCACCTTGTAATATTTTAACGAAAGCCTGTATATTTCAACTCAATATATTTTCTCAAACTAACGGGCCTCAAGCCCTTTTTCAATTACACAAACCATCGCAAATATACTTCTCAACTTAAATCATGTGGAAATCAAACTTAAGAAAAATCTTAAAACATCATTGCATGTAACTTATCATAAAATCAATTATCCAAAAGAATATTTACAACATGAGATGAGTCTGAAAACAAAAATAAATGCAATACATGATAACTCGGCCGAAAACTAGTGTAGTAGTCTCGCGTCTCTAGCTCGCCTATACATCCGACGAGGATGCTTCCGCTACCTTGTTCGTACCTACACTTGGGAAGGATTTTTATAAAATATGGAAAATAGTGGTGAAAATAACTCAGTAAGTGCATACTTTATAATAAATTATGCTTTCATTATTATTTTGAAAACAAAAAAACTCATTTAAGCGAAAGATTCTTTTAGTAAACTTTTCGTAAATGAATTTTCTTATTTTTCTAAATTTACATCTATTGATGTATTTCATTTCTTTAACTAACTTAAAAGCTAACTCAGGGAAAACTTATTCTCTTAAGCTAAATATCTACTTGACATGAAATACTAGGGATTTTCTATTTGTGTGTGCTCAGATGCGGGAACTTAGGATTACGATTTCCCCCATCATCAGGAAATACGGGAACTTGGGATTACATTTCTCCCCAACATCAGAAAATGTGGGAACTTAAGATTACGATTCCCCCCGAATATTAAGCCGTACGGGAACTTAGGATTACGATTCCCCCCGTCTATTAGACGTACGAGAACTTGGGATTACGATTCCCTCAGTTTCTTGCCATACACGCATAAAGTACCTCGACCGAGTTATGCTAGAGGTTAAGATAAACTAAAGACATCTAAAAATCTTTTAACACACTTAAAACTTATGCTTAACTTATATTTACTTAGCATTCAAGCATATTAATCACTTTTAGAAATATCTCATAAGTATTTCTTTTTGTAGTTTATGGTTTAAAATCGAAAAACTTTCTTTCTAAAGCAAAAACTTAAATCATTCGAAATAACTTTCTCATGTATCTCCATGCATGTATTTCATTTACACTTTCTATTTTCTTTACTTTAAGACTAAATACATTCATAATATATATTTACAACTATACATACATTATAAGGAAAGCGATAATATTCTAAAATTTTGCTCGAATAATATAATAATCATAAACTAAATAGAATTCATGAGAGCTTTATGAAAATTCATACTCACAACTTGCTTCCAATTAACTTAACCTACTCTCACTACGGATCTCGTCTGCTCGCCGGTTCACCTACAATTGGTTTCAATCGAGATTTTCATTAAAACATGGCTTGCGCAAATGCTAAACTTAAATCACATGGGGATTTTGCTAGCTTTTCGACTATTTCAAAATCAACAATAACATCATTCATTCTCAATCAATATCATCGAAATCACACTCAAATGGATTCAACAAAGAGAACATTCGAGTCTACACGAATAATGAAATCTATGTGATTTCAACAATTTATCGCAAACTATCATTTTTAACACTTTGCACGATTATTTCGTTTCCAATCAAACTGATCATCAATACAACTTGTAACTTCACTCAAATCATGGAAAATGAAGATTCAAACACTTTGATATACATAAATGAAAATCATGGCAGCTTGTTAACATCATACATATATTCACATTCGACAACGAAAATTGCAAACTAAACACATTCGCATTCGTGGAAAATTTATCTGAATCACTCGAAAACGATTTTTCGATAATTGAACGATTATTCGATACTTTAAATGACACCATTATGCATCATTTGTCATGCCAAAATATTTGAATTTAAAAACTCATCGTGACAGCCCCTAAATTGCAATATAACAGTCCGTAAATCAATTTCGCAACGGAAACAATCATTGACAATTTCAATCGAAATCACAACCAAACAATATCAAACTAACATCCGCATTAATGAGGTTCTAAATCCTAAAACCCAATTGAATCATTATCAATTATCGTCTACAACTCATCCTAAACATTTTCCATCAAAATGAAATCAATAAAACTCAATATACCTTTCGAAACTTCGAAATGCTTGTGTGAAGGTGCTGCCTACATCATTTCTCTTATCCGTGAGCTTCCTTAAATCCAAATTGACATGCAACCTTTAAAAATTACTCGAAACGTCATAACAAAACCAAACAAGACAACACTTACCTTTGTGTGAGTTGTTCTTCACTTCGAAACAGCCCTCAAGTGTCCATGACGGTAAGACAACTCTAAGGATGACTCACGACAGCAAGCCAATCTTCTTCACCTGCATGCACGGTTTAGAGCTGTTCCAAGTCACCTCTCAAAGCCTCCAATGGAGTTGCAGCTGCTGGATTCATGCCCAAGACAACACTCAAAAATAGAAACCCAACAAAAGAAATTGAAGTTCACGGTCTCCACATATACACAATCTCACCTTCGCTTGCTGACAACTAAAATGGAAGTAGAAGTGAAGGTGGTTTAAGCTCTTATCTTTGCATGCACAACTTTTGGTTCAGATCTGTATCACCGAACTGCCAAGCTCTCCCCTTCACGGTCTTCACGTCTGCCCACACTCTCATGAGCTCAAGATCTATACTCAACTAGCTCAAGACCAGCCCTTCCTCTTGCATGTACAAATTGGTTGTTTACTTCACTTCTTGTTGCAGGTCACGGGTATGGCTTCTCTTGGTCTACACACCTCAGGTTTGATATGCTTGCTCTCGGTCTGAACTGCAGCTACTCGTCCTTCCTTTCCTTTAGGAGTTCACGGTTGCACTCTCTCGGATCTGAAATTGAGAAGAAGAAGATCTAAAGTTGCTCTCAATGTCCCTCACTCACGGCTCTCTTACTCACTTTGAGGTCTCTATCGGTTTGAAAAAGCAAGAGTGACCGAGAGCAAATTGTTTCCCCTCCATTTACATTTTCAATTTTTAATTTATATGGATGATGAGAATGTGACACATGACACTCATGCCACTTGTCCTTGCTTATTCTTGCATGTGCGACACGTGTCCATCATTCACCAATTTATTTTATTTATTTCTTCCATGCATTCTCTCGCTTTAATTTTTGAATTTGAATTCATTTCCGTTCGTTCAGGGATCCGCTTATAATTGATTTCGCCTTCGAAATTATTTTATTTTCCTAAAAAAAAAATATTTCTAACAATTTGAAATCGAAAATGTTTTTCCGTTCGAAAAAGTGATTTATTGAAAAATTATTTATTTTCCGACGAACGAGGTTTTGGTTTTTACACACGGAGTAAGGTAAGTGTCTTTCACTTGCATCTATTTCGATTCCATTTTAAACTGGTATATTGTTGTTAAAGGAAAATAAAAATGATTTTCAAATCCTAAATTCAAGTTTTGAGCATGTGAGTTCCTTATGGAATTCACAAGTAAAGGAATGAAAACAAAGTTCATTTTCAAATGTTAGAAATCGAGGAAATTTTAAGAGTTGAAAAAAAAAGAGGTTTTGTGCTTTTGCACTTAGCAATACAGTTTCAAAACCCATGTATCTACCCTTAGATTATATGAGATTTAGCGTTATGTGATGATGCAGAAAATTTCATCCATAATTGCTCAGTTTTCTAGAATATCTAGATCTACGTTGCGACGCAGACAATTCCACGCGTAGTCGTTTAGACTTACAATTTTGGCACTACGTGGCGATGCATTAAATTTCACTCATAGTCGCCTAGAGTTATAGCACTACAATTGCGATGCAGAAAATTTCGCATTATAGTTGCTCAAATTTGAAATTTGTTTCACACTACGTTTGCAACACAGTAAATTTTGCATCGTAGTGGTTGAGAGATCCCAGTAGCTTCATGTTGGGCGTCACTTGAAAAACCGCCACGTGATGGTTGAGTTCATTAGTGGTAAACATGGAGTTTTAGAAAGAAATGTTTTCCTTTGATAAATGAGTGTTGTTATAAATCTTGATGAATTCTATAGCTTGATGTTATTGTTACTCGTGGAACTAACCTCTTTACATTTGTGCAGCTTAATTATCATAGTAAGTGCTTATTGCATTATAGACACTACATCGATTACTTTATGTGGGCATCGTTTCGATGCATCGCATAAAGATTTAATACACTTTTGGCATTGTAAATAATAAATCTAAAGGATTTAAATAGTTGGACATTTGTAATAAAATTTTTGATATGTATATACAACTGAACACTTACACATGATACACACTTATCACTTGATATATCTATATATATTTGATATATGCATTGTTGTGTAATTCCCAAAGTATTTGCAACATGCATGTTATGGAAATTAATTGTTGTGAAAAACGTGTGATGTGAATTGAATTAAGGAAGTGTATGTTTGTGGCCAAAAGAAGTTGGGAGGTGATTTGATATAGTTCGAAGTGTTTTTCCTTACAGATAAATTTTGGAAATGGTCAACTTATAACCGTTATGCTGTCAAATTTTTACAAAAATCTGTTTTGAGAAAATGTGAAAAATTTATACCAACCCAACTATTTTAGAAGAAAAATAAAATTCTGAGTTAAAACAAGTAAACGGGCTAAGTAAGTTAAAGGGGTTCGCTTCTCAGCTTTCTTCAATCCGACAAGTCGGGTTTAGGAAATCTGTTGAAATACACTACGGGATCCTCCAGACTAGAGCCCAGAAAGGGTCTGGTTTGGGTCCTATCATATATAATATAATTACTATTATATGCTTCAATGTAATCATCATTTGACAAATGATTTTTCAACTATTGAGATGCAACGACCAAAATGCCCTCGACAAATATCCTTTACTTTGATAAAGGATCATGATCATTAGATGAGAGACAATCCCGAGAGTTGCATGTCCATGTTGTGTTGGTATGAACCTAGAAAAGCCGACAAAGGAAGCTGTTATGTCAGGTTTGCTATATGAATGAGAGAGTACATGCGTTTTCATTTGCATTTGCTCTTTTTGTTTTTTTTCTTTTGTTTGATTTATTAGATATTCTTGATCATTTTGTAGACCAATAGAGATTAGGACACGTCGCACATGTGTAAGATGTAAGGGTGAGATGAAACGTGGAGATTAGGTATAGGTGGTGACCATCGGATTTAAGTGTGGTTGGGGAAACATACACACATATCCCATCATTGTGCATGCGAGGTTTGGTGAAGTGAAATTGATTTGTTAAAAATGCTTAAACAACTAGCCCAGTAGTTGTAATTGAAGTATGATTTACATAAAATTAATTTTTGATTTGATCATAATTCTACGCAGAAACCAATTTTCATTTATTTTATTAAAAATAATATTCGAAATTACATAAATACAAAATAAATTTAACATATTAGAGTTACCAATAATGAATCTTAACATAAACACTAGTATACTTGTCGACGTTGGGAATTAGCCAACCAGGTTCTTTTTGGGCCCAAGCTACAATTTTGGATTGTCATTATAAGATGGTTGTTGGGTAAGTAAAGGATGATGTAAAGGAAATGAGGTCAGAAAAGAAGAAGAAGACACCAGGGAATTTTCAAGTGGTTCGGCCTAGAAAGATATCTACGTCCACTGTTCACTCTCTCACTATTTTGGTAGAGTAACAACACTCCAAAGTTCCATTCCTCTATAAGGAATTTTTTCTCCCCTATTTATAGAAAATGGGAGGTGCTACAGTAAAACATAAAACAGTACACAGCTACAATACGCTAAGATTACAATGATGAGTTATATTTAATCCACCAGAACTGCATTTAATGCAGCTGGAACTATATTAAATGCCGCTGACTTGTAATTAATGCAGCTGATAATGTCAGGACTGCTTCTGCCCATGTATGGGTTTGGACGGCTAACCCCATATAGGTAAAATCACCGTAATCCATTCTGATGAAAATAACGTGTACGGCACACCTTGAGCTATAATCTGTCTGATAGCTCTGATTTTTGATTACTTGTGATTTGAAATGCATGGTAGGGATGAACACTTCCTCTACCAGAATGCTCTAGCTAAATACCGCACCGAGTTAGCGAGCAAATAAACTCTGATGAACTGACTGCATTAAGGCTTGGCGATAAAGGTCACAGACGAGATATTCAATAATCAAGTACATAAGCGAGCCGCAGGCCTTGTATACGAACAAACATGAGAAAAAGCACCAAAAGGTCTAAGCGGTTGTGTGAACGGATTAATGAACAGCTGACCAATTCCCCAAACGAGCTCATGCACGAGCTAATTGGTGGTCATATGAGATAGGCTGACGAACAACCACATTCGAGAGTAGATTACTGATCGTTTGCAAGTAGGCTACCAAGTAGATTACCAGACAAATAGACTAACAATTGCGCGAACAGGAAGATAGATGACAGGCGGACCTTCTTGGGCTTTTCTACTTTTGGGCCCACCCTTTGGGCTTTTGCTAGTCCATTTGATCTAATCATAAAAATATCCATAACACAAGCCCCTTAGCTCTTGGTGCATGTTGAGGACTAGAAGCTATAAGTCTGTGCACGAGCAACCTTAGCGAGAATGGTACGCCATTTTTCAAATTCTGCTTTATTGCCAGGCCACGTGGCATTACCTTAAACAGTCGTTATGGGTCACACCACGTGTCGCATGCATTAAATGCATGTTTTTCAACTGACTGCAACATGATGATAGAATCTCGAGAATCGTGCAACGTTGTCTGATCTAAGGCGGTTACATAATTGTCTTGATCCAACGGTTGGGGTTAAGTTACTATTTAAGGCTAGAGACGCTTCGTTTTCTTCTTCCCTATCATTTTCAAAAATCTAACGTCTCTTTATCTCCCAGTTTTCTCTAAACTATCTGCCGTTATTCATTGTTTTACAGTCAGAACCATCAGCTTCTTCCATACTCAAGCTAACCTTTTTTTTTTTTTTTGCAATCTTTCCACTTCCTTTTCTGTTTCCATGGTATTTTTTGTTCGAAATCTGGTTTCTATTCTTCGTCTTAGTTTTGTTCTTGTCTGTTTTTTTCCGAAAATCTGGGCAAAAGACTTCTAACCTTGCTGGGGGTGTATTTTTGTATTGCCTCCCATTTCCTAAATCTAAGATACCTTCAAAACAGTCTTTCTCTCCCTCCATTTTTTTGTTTTTTTTGGTTTTCGGGCTTTGAGAAGTTCGCTTGATGAGGACTCTTTTGTCTCTTGCTACTCTTCTAGGCGCACGACTTAACGCTTAGGGACGGTAGACATAGGATCATCCTGCTTTCCAGGCTTGGTCAGCTATTAGTGGCTTAATTAGTTGCCTCTTTTGTAGATGTCAAGTCGTAAACACCGATACCAATAAGTAATGTCTAGCGAAGAGGGCTTTGAAGAGGAATCTTCTCAACATGTTAGAAATTCTTCAAGTGAAACTGCCTAGAGCGACGATAGTGTACCAAATTCTTTAGGGCGAAAAGGCGCCTTAGATCGCGACCTTTTTACCAACATGACTCTACTGTCACTCGTGATGAGTTGATGATAATAACCGAGAAGTATGGCTTCCCTTCTAGATTCCGTATCATGGTTCCGGCTTAGAACGACCATGCGACATATCCTCCTCAGAGGTTTATAGTGATTTGCCACCAACATGTAGAGTTAGGGTTTAGGTTTCTAGTTCCTAAGTATCTAATCGACCTCTTAAATGACTTGGAACTAACTCTTTTTCAACTCACACCAAATTCTTATGCCTTTTTAATTGACCACCCTAGCTTACATCTTCCTCAAGAATAGGCTTTTGCCGCTAACCCCGAATATAATCCAACACCTCTTTTACTTTAAATCCATTATCAACCCCAAGGTCGAGAAGTGAGATGACGTTTATTACATGACCGCTCGCAACTCGTTTCACAAAGTGGTTTTGCCAAAAAAGGTTGGCAACTCAAACGTAGGTGATTACAAGACTCATTGGTTCTACGCCTTTTGTTTATCCCTGTTGAAACTTGTCAATTTTACTTTCACTTTTAATCCTGGTGAGCACATCTTCTACTCACTGCTCTTGCACGTATATGCGTATTATTGTTACCGCATTCGTTAATCTTTCCTTTTCTTGTGCAGCTGTCAGCAAGCGCTTAATTGACCTTTTGAACGAGGAGTTTGAGGCACTCTAGAAATTTTTAGAGGTCAACAATCCTTCAGACGACTACTTCCCAAACGACTACGTTCTGAGAGATTACGGACTCGCACCTAGAGCTAGGATCAAACTTTTAAACTTTGCCAAAAACATCAGAGTGTGCAAAAAATGAGAAGTTCCCTCGATTTTCGTAGGATTTGATGAGGGTACATCCACTTCGATCATAAGAAGCCCAAGAAAATGGTGCACCTACACATGGATTCACCTCTACCTCCTCCGGTGGTCAAAACCGATAAGCCCGAAGTTAAGATAATAGGCTCTACAGAACTTTCGCCTCAGTCAACAATACTGTCTCAAATTGAGGTTATGACGCCCACTAAGAAATAAGGCGTAAAATACAAGATTTTAGGGAGAAAACTTGCAAGACAGACAACCCCACTATCAGAGTCCACCGATAAAAAGGCCCTAGCTCTTGGAGATATGCCAACGGGGCCCTCAATGACCAAAGACAAAGGTAAGGGGATCACTGAGCCCTCTACAAAATGCCAAAAAACTAAGGGCAATGAGCTTATTACAGAGGGCGTCGATGAGGAGCAATCCCAAGAAGCTAATGCTGGGGAGTATTTCAGCGATCTCCTAGACCAACTGCCGAAGCTGCTAGGACCTCATAAACCAGAAGTTTATCAGAAACATATTCATGGCAACTAACTAATCTCTTATGTCGCACGTTACAATGTGCTGGTAAGTCTCCACTTTAATTCTGTTACTTATGTTCTAAGTATTCACTACTGACCTAATTTTATTTCAGACTTCATTGGCACTGATGAAAAATGTTTAGAGACTTCCCCAATCTGGCAAAAGAGAAGGCCTCACTCATAGAGGCAAATACGAAGCTCGAAGGTAAAAATAAGAAGCTCAAGGAGGAGCTTGGAAAAATAAAGAAGCCTGCTCACGAGCTTGAGCAAAAATTTAAAGATGCGGAGGAACAAAGAGATAGAGCGGAGGAGTCTCTGGCTTAAGAGATGAAACTTCGAGAAATCACGGCTTCCTCGCTCAAGTGAGCTACTGAGGACATCGATAAGATAACATAGAAGGCCATTTCTCAAAGGAAACGAGCCGTAGATGCCAAAAAAAAGGTCGAGAAGGTGGCATAGGACTTAAGTGCAATGAGGGGTAACCTTGTTCGTGCACAGAAATCACTCAGCTAGGTAGAGGCTCGTGTTGAGTAGACTTAGAATGAAGCTGTCGAGAGAATGAGCAATAGGTCCTTGTACACCTTATGGAAACACTATCCCAAATTGGACATCGCTTTCTTTGGCAAAGAGGCAGTGGAGGAGGTGAAGAGATATGTGGCTCACGCTGCCAAAGGCAGTCAAACAGGGACCATGAAGACTGTGCGAAAGGGGATTATTCCTCCAACCCTTAAAAAGAGTCCTAAACTTCCAATTGTTCAAACCGATGTTCTTCCAGCTCCATCTGAGGGGATGGTTCCTTTGGCTCAGGGTGATCCTTCTTCAAGTTCTCAACGACCAGTACCTTATGGAGGTCAAGGTTCATCTTCACAAGGAGCCCCCAATGAACATGGCCCAAAGAAGATTCTTGCTGGCTCTTCCAAAGCTCCTGTCGAGATTTATATTTCTATTCCCCCTGTCAAGATTCATTCTTGAATGCTATCAATTTGTTTTAATCTTTGATTTTGTAGTACATTTGGTTTTGCAATATATATATACTTTCATTCTTTGCTAGATAGGGGTTCCGCTGAGTAGCTTCATTATTATTAAACCCCGTATGTAACACGCGACAATAACCCTTTTTTTTTGTTTTTTCCACATAATCAAAATACTTCATAACCATGCATAAGCGGTAAGATAAATAATAAAACTCTGAAATAATAAGCGAGCCCAAGAGAAATGGTTGAATCGACTTCACTGTAAAGATCAGTTGTCACTGATCGCGTAAATACCTCTCGGAACACAAAGATAGGCTTACACGTCACGAGTGCGGTCTTGAAAATATAAGTAAGTCAGCTCTTGAAGGATACATCATTATCATAAGAAGGGGGGAATATCTTTGGCAGGTGGATAAATAACTCCGTCAACCTTGTTTAACAGAAAACAATTTATAGCAGACATTAGGTCATAATGAGTAGATCAATTCATATAACCCGAGTGATGATAATAATATGTGTAAAGTAATGCAGGTCAAGAAAAACTGACTAATATGGATGAGGAGCTGCTCGTTGGTTACCTTAGCCATGCCTCGTTTTATAGGTGTTGTGCTTAAAAGGTAGGGACTCGAGCCTCTACAGAACATTGTGCTCACAAGGTAGGGACCCGAGCATTTACAGTAGGCTGCGCTCACAAGGTTAAACCTGAGCATTTACAGTAGACTGCGCTAACAGGGTCGATACCTGAGCATCTACAACGAACTGCGCTCACAGGGTCGATACCTGAGCTATATAATGTATTATGCCCTCGAGCTATGCTTGCAAGGTCGGAACCGAGCATCTATAGCGAGGGTTGAGGAGGTGATGGAGCCTCGGCTGCGCTCATAGAGTCGTAACCCGAGCATTTATAGCATAATTTTGGAGTGAAGCACTTGTCAGTCGATCTTCGACAGTGCCTCAGTTCTATTCATGGTGATTCGGGTTGTGAGGTGTCTGAAATAACTTGAAAAAAAAGGGAGGCCAATTAGCGAGCAGCGATTAGGTGCGTAGGCTCATGGCCGTTTTGACCCCTTAACCTTGTAGGGCAGATGTGGGGTCGGTATTCATCGATATTTAGACCCTTATCCTTATAGGGCAAGTGTGGGGTCGGTATTCACCGATATTCAGCCCCTTATCCCTACAAGGTAACTAAGTGTTTGAATCTTGAATTCGCTTTCTATCTTTCACAGTTACACACCTCACATACAATCACATAAGTACTTAGTGTTAGTGATAATATGAGAAATATGGAGCTTTTATTGCATTTTTACATCATTAGCTTTACAAAGATAGCAGCATAATAGAAATACAATAGTTATGTATAATAAGGCTTGAGGTGGATAGCATTCCAAACCTTTAGAATTGTTGCCCATTTTACTTGGTCCCCCTTGTTGGCTACCGCTCCAACTACGCTTCTACCTGAATGGTAGCTTTGACTTGGGAATGGTTCCTGCACTCTATTCAACTCTCGTGGCTACCTCTACCAGCTATCCATATCGAGTATGTACTAAGGATGATACAATAGTCTTAACTGCAGGGTTAAGGTCTGCCATGAACCTGTTGATCTTCTATTATTCGTTTTCTGCAACAAAAGGGATCAGGCAGATCAACTAAGAAAATTTCTTTTCATACTCTAGCATTGAGGAGTTCCCTTGCTTCAAACTGAAAAATTCTTCTATTTTCGTATCCTTGTAGCTCTTGGGAAAGAATTGCTCTGTGAATTCCGTCTTAAAATTGGCCCAAGAAACTCCCTCCGGATGTGCTCTCTAATGCGCCTTCCACCAGTCCTTGGCGCGATCTTTAAGCAGAAAGGCTGAGTAAGAGACCATCTGCTCGTAGGTGCATCCCATAGTCTGGAATATTTTTTCATTAGTTTCCAGCCAAGATAGTGCACGCTCTGGATCACTTGTGGCATCATAATGCTTGCACCTAATTTTCGAGCACCTCAATGGATACCCCTGTTTCATGGGGCTGCTGCGGTGGCGGTAATGGATGGAGTGCCGCAGCAAAAGCCTGTGCCATCCTCTCTGCCATCTATTCTATATTCACTTGTGCTTGTGCCTGCTCTCTTCTCTCAAGCTGGGAAGGCTCTAAATGTGAAGAACTAGCCGACACATTGACTGACTCATCAACATGTTCCTCTTCAGGGGTGGGTACCTGTGCAGCTGCCCTTCTTATTCTGGGGCAATCTCTACGCTGCATCTCTATAGTTTCAAATGATCATAAAGTCAAGTCAGAATGTTTATAATGCATGAAATAACTCTATACTCATGCAATTGTCAACTTTAATATCCATATTTCATATATAACTGCATAAGCTAACTCATGTCTCATGCATATAATGACTTATACATACTGATGTACAATTCCATGCAATGCTCAAATTCAAGTCATATAGTTTATGCTTTAACTTATGTAATCAATAACAGCATAACTCATATAATCTTGAAAAACATGAATGCATATAACTATTTCACTCCTTATGCATAATTCATGTATCACTAACGCATGCTTTATGCGAAAATAGTTCAAACCTTCTTTTTAAAACATTATCTCAACTTAACGAGAACCGAGCTCTGATACTAACTTGACAGGACCCAAACCAGACCTTTTTTAAACTCTTATCTGGAGGATCCTGTTGGGCATTTCAACGAATTTCCCGAACCTGACTCGTCGGATTAAGGAAATCCCAGAAGCGAACCCTTAGAATACTTTACCGGTTTACTCGTTTTACTTAAAACTTCTTTACTTTTAAAATTAGTTGGGATTGGTGGAAAATTTTCGCATTTCTTAAAAACAGATTTTATAAAAATTTTGACAGCATAAGGCTGTAATTTGAACATTTCCAAAATTTGACCTCAATAAAAAAACATTTCAACTATCTTTGATTACCTCCCAACTTTTTATATTCCACAAACATATAATTTCCACAACATGTTTTTTTTCAATTTTACAATACACGTTCCACAATATGCATTTTCAAAATGAATTCCATAAAACACATAGGTGTTACATATATATGACAAATATATATCGTGTGTGAGTGTTTCCATTATATACATATCCCAAAACATAAATAGACAATTGCTTTCGTATTCATGATTCATTTATATAATTATTTAGTCCTTTCGATGATATATTTAGGCAACGCCCACCTATAATTGAATTGACGATCTTTAGGCCACGAAGTTATTTATAACCACACCTAATGAAATAAGCGAAGCTACATAATAAAAATTAAAGGTTAGTTCGTCATAGAAAAATAATATTATATAGTGGTGCTCTACTTATATAGATGTTGAAAGTTTCCATTTTAAAATCATTTCTTATAAAAAAAAAGACCATATGTATACTTAGGGTACTCTAAGCATCACGTAATGATTTTCAACTTATGCCAACGTGAGGCCACTATAGTATCTTGACAACTACGTGCGGAATTTACTACATCGCGACGTAGGGTAAAATGATCTCAACTATAGGCATCTACAATATGGAATTTTCTATATCATGTATTATAGTGCAACTTCTCACCATCACTCATAACTAGGTATGGAATTTCCTACATCACATCCTATTACAAGTAACTATAAATCTCGACAGCTACGAGAGAAATTTTCTACGTCGTCGCGTAGTGCCAAAACTCTAAGGCTACGATATACACATGGTTTTTAACTCAAACTTTACTTTAAACGTTTTGAAAACAACTTTTGTCTTCGAATCTCATCTCTTGATTCGAGACCTAACTTTTTACTCATTATCAAACGTATCCAATTTATAATTTGAAAAATCATTTGTACTACCTTTAAACAAAATACATTATGATATAAATGAAAGTTGAGAAAAAGTAAGTGAAGTATACTTACCTCAATCCGAGTAATAGCGACTCGATCGTCTCAATGAGCCTCTCATGTCTCGCTCGCCTGCTCGTCTCCTACATACCAATTTCTTATCAATACTTGCTTAATCACATAATTCAAAACTTAAAATAACATTAACAATACACTTTTCTCTATTAACAACTCTTTACGCTATAACGTTCCTGACTCGATTTTAACTCAATCGAGGCTCTCCACTTTCTATTTCTTTATAAAAGTCTTACTTTTAGACCCCTAGGATCATCCCTATATGGTTCGTTTGGTCTCTGGAGGTTCAAAACAAAAAAAGTCAATTTTTTAATAACCCATTTGACCAAGAAAAACAGATTTAGAACCAGCACTCGTTTCATGTCCATTTCTTTTTCTAGCTTCTCCTTATCACATAACTAAGTCACCTGTAAAGTTTCATCAAAAAATTCTATCGTTTGCTATGTTAAATCTAGGAAAAATGCCCTGTTTTGGACATTTTTCGTATCGAACGAGTGATGATGGTTTTTCTTTTGTATCTAAGCTACTTTTACCTAATTATGATAACTAAAGTCATTCCATGCAATAAAAATTGTATTTGCATAGCTTTTTCATCTATCGACTCTCTAACGGTACTATTTTGAGCATAACTTACGTAATGTTATCGGAATCGATCCGTTCGAAATCTATGGTTTTCTATGACTCCTAGGCATCATTTGAGGTGTAAAACAACCCTACATAAGTTCAAACAAGTTAGATCTTACCAGACCCCCTTTATCAGCGCGGGATTTGTCAACTTGCTTCTAAGCACTATTTTACTTTCTACTATATTGTAGGCTATTCTTATACCTATGTATATCCATGTCAATTTTGTTGATTCCTACTTATTTATGCATGCTTTTAGGACCCTGATTATGTCACAAACATCAACAAAACACATGCATAGCTACTGCCCTTCACCTTAGCAGAATTGCCCTTCACACATCTAGTTTCTATTTTTCCAATCTAACTCTACTATGAGTTTTTCTAATCATATTTGTGCATGATTTTAAACTTAAAGGGGTTAAAACACCATGAAGTTACATATCCCTTTATTGACCATGACCCTTCTTGTACAACACAACACTACTTTTTCAATTTCTACTATCAAATACACATAAAGGTGCAGATTTTTTCATGCATGGCAGCTCATATCATTTAGCTCCTAAAATCATATAAACCCCTAACCTTTTACTTTGGTTTCTTGTTTAATCTTTCAAGTTCTTTCTTGACAACATAAGTAGTTTAAGAACCTACTCTAAAACAAGCAAACTAACTTCATAAATTCATCATCCAAGCATATAAACTTACATACATAAATTTCCCATGTAAATAACATAAAACTCACTTGCTTTTGTGCTTGATTTGCATGGGTTAATAGTAGATAATCTCCCTAACCTATTTTGTAACATGTTATTTCGATGTTTATATAATTTATTAAATATTGATTATATTAAGGGATGATATAAATAATTATCCGTTCGGATCCGGATGTATAATTGAATTTTTATAAAATTCTCCGATCAGGTCTGGGGATAATTATTTAATTCAATCTCATAAAATAAAATAGAGCATTCGGATTTAAATATTTATTCAAAACCTAATAAAGTTCCCGTATATGGATTTAGATTTTTATTAGATTTCCGGGCGGACCCGAAGCGAATCCGAGCGAAAAGCGAAATCATAAAGCGAGAGTTGATGGCATGGGAGAAATAAATAGAATAAGTGAGCCCATGTGGAACACATGGCAAGCATACAAAAAGATCAAGGACATGTGTCATGAAGGATTAAATAAAATGAAATAAAAATGATAAAGTGTAGAGAGCATTGATTCGGCTAACAATATCTCAACAGATACAAACTGAAGTGAAAAAAAAAAAAGCAAATGAAGCAACAAAAAAATAGATCTATTCATGTAAGTTGAGAGAGAAGTGAGAGTGAAAGTTGCTGTTCGTGGAAGAAGAGAGAAGCAAGAAGGAAGCTGTTGTTCGGTGAAGTTGGAAACAATCAGATCTAAAACGTGAAGCAAGACCAGCAGCTGGTAAGTTGAGACCCAAAAACTAAGAGCTACTCTTGTTGCATTGGTATGTGAAATGTGCGATTTAGATCTATAAGTTTCTGGGTATATGTAGCTCGTGAAACCGTGAGAGAATGAGGAAGTGTAGCTCGTGAAAAGAGCTATCCAGACCTGGTGTAATCCGTGAGTGAGTAAGTGAAGGATCTGTCGAGCAAGAGAGGATCTCGTAAGGGAGTCTGCACAACACCAGCAGCTGTATGTATCATCTAAGCCATCTAGGAGCATATCTGAGCCAAGAATCAGTGCATGCAAGCAAGGACTGGAATTGTTGCTACCTTGCTGTCGCCGTGAACTGTTGGTGGCGTGACTTGTTGGTGGCGTGAGTTGCTGGTGGTGTGAGCTTGCTAGTGGCGTGAGTTGCTGGTGGCGTGAGCTTGCTGGTGGCGTGGAATTATTGTTGTTGACGCTGCTACGAGCTGTTGAGCTGAAGCCGTGCCATTGCTGTCATTGTGTGCTGTCATCGTGAATTAGTTGCTGCCGTTGTGCAAGCTACTACCGTGCTGCTGTCGTCGTCAACGCAATTGCTTGAGAGCTGTTTCGAATCGAAAAACAGCTCAAACGAAGGTAAGTTACTGCCCCGTTGGTACTGTTATCATGGTTTGAGTAATGTTTAAATGTTAATGGTAATTATTTGGGTTGAAGGAAACTCGCACATAAGGAAATTAAAATAGGCAGCCCTTCGTGCTAGTTTCAAAACTTTCGAATTGGTTTCGAAAAGGTAAGTCCAAATTTATGAGTTTCGTTTGTAATGAAAAAATTTATAAATTAGTTGTGGATTAAAGTAATGATGACGTGTTTGCGAATGTTTTGCGATGTTGAATTTTATGTTGTGAAAGCCGTATAGGGGCTGTTATGTTAGAAAGTATGGGCTGTTATGTTTTGCTTTTCGTTTTGAAATGGTCGGTATGAAAAATGGTTTACAACGATATGCATTAGAATATTAGAAAGTAATTGAATATCGCTAGATTGTTTTCA